>JBCNJP010000023.1:14925556-15005556 GCA_039602395.1 Deinandra increscens subsp. villosa
AATAATGACATAATTTCTCTTTATAATAGTCTCATATTTATCTTTCTTGTACCCTAGCGTCTTGCTAGTTTATTGTTAACAAGGTAATATAATAGTTGTACAACCAAAATGTTTTTAAGTAAAAACATAATGTAAGTTGATTATTGCATGTTTGTTAAATCAACTCATTGTTCAATTATGTATTACTTCCTTTTAGATGTTTATACTTTATACTCTTGAAACCACAATGTAAGTTGTTTATTTTCTGAAATGTAAATCGAGGATGTCAATGTCAAAACTAATGTATTGGAGCACTTCTAATTTTAATTTTTGGGACAACTTTTTATGCCTATTAACTTTTATATACTTGGACTCGATTAATGTATTGGGATCGCTATTATTATGGATATAATGTTTAATGTAATTTTAATCAACTTGTTTCTTGATAGCTTGTGTTTATGTACTTTTAGACATCTTTTTATTCATATTTCATGCTTTAATAAAAGGAAAATTGAATTTTAATAATCCAAGTTATTATCAATTGCCCAATATTAATCCCAAATTCAAAATTGGCCTACATTAATCCCAATTATTAAGGTGTTGGATTTCATTGGACCCCGTTAAGTTTTCCTTAACTCCGTTAGTTTTTTGTTGACGTGACACTGATTAATAATAGCCACGTGGCTGCCACGTCAGCAAAAAACTAACGGAGTTAAGGAAAACTTAACGGGGGTCCAATGAAATCCAACACCTTAATAATTGGGATTAATGTAAGCCAATTTTGAAATTTGGATTAATATTGACCAATTGGTAATAACTTGGATTATTAAAATCCAATTTTCCTTAATAAAAAGAGAAACCATAAAACCAAACTGCTGGTAAATGTTTGATTGGGTTTGATTTTAGATTTCAACAATTCAGTTCAGTTTTTGATGATAAAAAACCTCGGACTCACAATTTGAACTAAAACCCGACATGGTAAACATGCCTAATTTATAGTGTCACGGCTACCGGGCTACACCGCCGCCACCACAACCCCCCTCACTTTTACTCATATGCGAAGGATAGTGTATACCCGAGGGGCGACCGTCCCCGCGGTTTTTTCATCCAGGGTACCTATTTTCACGATTTTTATGTAAAATTTTTTATATGAATTGAGTATCGCCCCCTCGAAAAAAAATTATATGTATTAAGTATCACCCTCTCGGTAGAATTTTTGAGCCTCGTCCCGCCAGGGTTTTCTTTCAAGCTTCGCCATTGCTTCTACTACTTTCTTGCTGCTACTTTTTCCGGCTACTAGTAGCCGATTCAGGACAAATGTGAATCTTGGGGGTTGGGGTAGAGATCGTATTTCATTAAATTAAAAAAAAAAATCTACTACTCTATCTTCACCCTCTTCTTGTTCTACTGGTTTTCTACTACTCAAAGAATATGAGGTGTCACAGTACACTATTGGTTGTTACACTATTGGTTGTTACCTCTACTACCTTTTTACTACTTTACCACCACCTTTTGCCTCCTAATGATTATACACATTTGGAGCAGAGTAATAACAAATGGCCAGAATGATTGAAAACTCCATGCATCAAATCATTTTTTTTTTGGTTTCAAAAATGGATACACCCGCATCCAGGTTTTAACTGTGGAATGAGGAATTTGGAATTATAAAAGTTTTTTGTTCCTTTTAAGATTCCAAATTAAAACCACCACTCATTGATATTCAACTTGATATCAAACCAACAGCTGAGAAGAAGCATCTCCGTCCACTAGCCTTTGTGTCAACGCTTTCCCACCCTTGTCCTTCCTTGTAGCATTCAACCTGTGTCATTGCTTTGCCCCTCAATTTAGTAATAATAATATTATTATTATTATCATTTTTTCTTTTTTTACCAATTTTTTTAAGAAAACAAACCAATATACTTTCCTTTTTTTTTCAAGAAAAAATCCCTAATATGTATTTTGAAAAATACACAAAAAAGTTTGTATGCTAAAGTCTCAAAATTTGTCTAAAATACAAGTACTTGTGGATTTCTTTTAGTTTTACATTATTCAAATTTTGAGAAAGAGACATTTAACAGTTTTGTAAAAACAAAAAATATATATCATCTTATTTTAACCGATTCAAAAGTTAACTAGTCATTATTTTAAACTATTTTTAAAAAGTTGGTATATTTTAGACAACTTTAGGGATTTTGATATACAAAACTATTTCAGTGGCTTTTTCATGTAATTTTTTTATAAGTTTAAAAGCTTTAATATATCAAAACTAGGTTATGGAGTTTTCTTCAAAAAAATAAGTATATTGGTTTTTTTTTTTTTTACAGTTCATAAAAGCATTTATTATTTATCTGAAAAAAAGAACAAAAATCCAATCCAACACGTGGTTACACTTACAGTGTGATTGATTTCTTCACCAGATCTTAGGCCACCGAAAATGTATATAGATTCTTTCACAACTGCTGCAGCTGCAAATCCCCTCGGGTCCTTCATGGGCTCTTCCATCATCCACGACCCACGTCTAGGATCATAGACTTCTACACTTGGAATCATTGCATTACCATCAAAACCACCTAAAACATATCTGTAAACAAACTTATCAACAACTTGTACGCAAATCCGTTATAGCAAAACTAGAGCTGCTAATTTCGACCACTTATTAATGTGTTGATTCGAATTATGTTTTTATCAGGAAAAAGATATAGCTAATAAGGAAATGGGTCAAGAGTCTTGCAATTTTTCATCAAGAACAGAAAGAAAAACTCAAAAATCATTATTTTATAAAAATTCAGAATATTATTGAAATAAATTTCAAAAAAAAATTGTTCTATGCCAGTCAACCCAACCTGGCATGTACCAAAATTACCCGGGCTGACCCACCTATTTTGTCATCTAAAACAAATAGATATGAATGTCTCACAATTTTTCATTAAGGGTGACCAAACAAGGGCAACCCCTCGTTGTGTTCATGTTCTCGATTCTTGTCCATGAATGTTCTCTAGGATCAAATCTTTCAGCAGATCTGAGATAAATAGTAAAGACCTTTGTAAAGCTGTGAGGTTCAATCAATTAGAGAACTCAAAAGAATAACAGGTTCATTTGGAAATTGTTTGATGGAGGCATATTGGACCCATTTTCTAATGAACGGGTCAATTTGGTTTATACTTTATCTATGATTTTATGACGGGTCAAATAGGTGAAAGTAAAAAAGAAATATATATTTAATAAAAAAAGGGTCAAACGAAAAAGTATATATTTAATTAAAAAAAAGAAATACCCAAAAAGAAAATGGGTCAAACGAGTTGGAAATGTCACCCAAGGTGCATTTAAATCCATTTTATTCGAGAAATCATATTATCAATTTAAAAAAATATCCTATTTGTAGTAATATCTAACACGAAATTATTTATTAAAAAGTTGGACAGGAAGTGTTGTTCCATCATAGCCACCAACATTCCATGGTAAAGAAAAATTGAAAAAAATAAAAGCAAAGATAAATCTACTTCAAATAGTTTGTTCCATCATAGCCACCGACGGCATAAAGCACCCCATTTAGTTCTGCTGCAGCCAGAGAAAATCGCTGCAAGAAAAATCTATCATTTAGACAAAATATTGCAGTAGATTTAAAATAAGAAAACGTTTCTCAAATTCATGTAGAGAAATATTTTATATTTACTTTTTGGAGCATTGACCGTGATGGAATCCAAGCTCCAATATCAAGGTCCAACATCTCAACCGATGAATAAAACTCGTTATCACTTCCACCACCAACTGCATAAATCTTGCCATTTAAAGTAGCGCCAGCTAGACTTCCCTTTTTTGAATTTAGAGGCGGCCTACTAGTCCACTCATTTACAATAGGATCATATGATTCAACTTTAAGCAAATAACAAAAATAAATAAATGTTAGTAACAGCATCATGCATATGCATACACACATACATACATTCATAAAAACAGACTTACCTGTGTCATACCATACACCACGAGTGCCACCACCAAACACATAGAGTTGACCATTTAATATTGAAACAGGAGCATTACATCGGGCGTAATCCATTGGTTTTAGCGATTTAATATGATCATTTGAAGGTGAATAGGAATCCAGTGATGAGAACCATGATCTGCCATCAAATCCACCAACTAGATATATCAAGTCATCACATAAGTCTAAATTGATATCTGATGTATCAGATATCTCAGAGGGCCCCACCATATTTTCTAACATGTACTGGTCTTTCAGAAACCTAATCTCATTTTGGGCTTCAGCCTGACATGAAACATCAGAAAATACTTTTAAAAAAATGTTTGTATATGATTTAATAGGAATAACAGAAATCAACAGATTTATGAGATATATCAAGAATACCAAATTCTGCTCCAAGAACATAACATTCCTTTCCAAGCAACCAATCTTGTGATTTGCCTCTGTTTTAAATGCCATCAGATCTTCCACCTTCTCAATTAACTAATATCCACACAGCATTTTACAATAAGCATATAATACTCTAAAATCAAATAAAAAAATTAAAAAATTAAAAAAAAAGGGCCTAAAAGGAAACGGGTCGAAAGCCGCTCGAAAATTGAAATGTATATGTAATTCATAAAACCTTCTAAATCTTTGAATAATAAATATTAAACTATTGTTAAAATAATGATTTTTGTAATCATATTTCAAACACTAATTATCTCTAGAAAATCCAAAATTTAGGACAAAGAGTAAATAGGTGAGACCTGAGCTATAATGGAATCTTCCATTAAAGAAGTACTGGTCTCCGAAGTCATATAATTCTCATGGACAGCAGTCTTTTTACCGGCGGTTTCATCTTCAAGGGCAGCAGAATGTGGGACCACATTTATGTGGGCAGCTTCATCTTCACGGGCAGTAAGTGGTTCAAAGAACTTACGGCTTGCGGCCAGTTCTTTAAGCTTCATGCACACAAGCTCCTTTTCATCTTTCCCATCTGTACCTACACGGTCCTCTAATGTATCTGAATTTACAGTCTCGCCACTAAAACTCATAGACAATTTTTTCTCTTTAAGCCCATTTTCCACTTTCTTGGATACAAATGAGGAATTTGTTGTAAAAAGTGAAGCAGCAATAGGCTGAGATGAAAATAAGCACAACAGTCTGTTTGTTTGAGAATGATCCAGCTCAAACCAGAAATGAGTTGGGCTAAAATAATTGTCCACAATGATGGGCTTGAACTGATTCTCACTTAGCGGTTGGCGTGCTGACAGTACACGTACTTGAACCTAAATACAAGAGCAAATTTCGGTTTTAGTGTTTTGAATTTGGATAGAGTAGTTTTTTATTATGATTATCTGGGCCAAATATAGTATCATACTTGCTGCAGTGAAACTGATTATTAAAGAAATAACAAGATTACTTATTTACCCATATTTTTGTTTGTAATAATAATATTACAAAGATGTAACTATTGCATTCCAACTAGGGGTGTTCAGTTTTCGAAATTGGATTCGAAAAATTCGAAATTCGACTCGATTCGATTCGAAAATCATTGGTTCGAATTAGGTTCGAAATTTCAAATTCGAATTCGAATTCGATTCGATGTCTGGTATCGAATTTCGAATCGAATTAGAATTTGAATCTCAAATTCGAATTCGATTCGAAATTCGAATTAGACATATTCATAAATCATATATTCATACATATATATATATATATATATATATATACTATGTACATTTATTTTATATATAAACATATATAAATAATTATACAAATATATTACATTAGTTTTCACAGACAACTCCTAATTTACATCTACTTAAAATCTTTAAAAATTTAACCATTTAAATTATTCTAATTTGAAAACACGTATTATCTATTTCACGCCTAGAAATTTGGCATTATGTATTATGTTCACTAACTATTTTGTTGTCTAGATATATAATAAATTTCTAAATCTTGTGTTTTTTTTTGGTGATGCTTAGGTTGAATTTATTGATAATAAGTTATTTTTCACGATAATTACTTAACAAAATTGCTTTAAATATGGATGTTTTGAACGTTAGATAAATTTTGTCTAATTTGAACGTTTCCGTTTTGAATGTTAAACTATGATTTTTTATTTTTTTTTACTAAAATAACTTTAAATTTATTCAAATCTGATTCGGATTCGATTCGGAATCGATTTGAATAATCTCATTCGAATTCGATTCGATTCGGATTCAGTTTTCGAATTAGAATCGAATTCGAATCCAGGTTTTAAAAATTTAAAATTCGAATAATTCGATTCAATTAATTCGAGTATTCGAAATTCGATTCGTTGAACACCCCTAATTCCAACTATATAGTTAAAATGGCATGGTGGTGATTGTGTTCAATGTATGGTCAGCTGAGATAGGTAGAGGAAGTATAGGAATTCACTGTGTTAGAACTTTTTCATACATCAGTATAGGAAATTATAATATTAACTAGCCATTTTTATATTAATTATTTTTCTCTCAGATATTTAATTATATGTTATGTAAATAAGTAAAATATAACTTTTTTTCTCCTTTTAGTTTCATAAAGTGTTTTTTTAATACATAAATATTACACAAGCTCCTTCCTTCCTCTTAGTATTCACTTGTTGAGAACAACCTTGTTCGAAGTACTAGGTTTTCCATACATAATCAACAAAGCCTTGATCAATCCATGTGTGGTCTTTTCGTCGAAAATATTGTAAGCCGCATTATTTCCCAACGATAACCTCATCATGGCAACGCAATCAACAATTCCCAGTAACTTCTCCACTATTCTTTCTCTGACTTCTCCAAGAGAAACATAAGTTTGCATATAGAGGAGAAAGAGAAAAAAAAGACATGGAAGAAAGAGGACACGAATCACGATAGGAGAAGAAAGGATGAACAAAGGAGGAAGTTGCATGTCACTAGATGGGTTAATATACATGAACATGGACTTTCTTGCTTGGCTTAATGTCAAAATAACCTAAGCAGGAAAAAGGTATTATTTCTGGGCTTGTTATGTTGTATCCTAAAGCATTAAGCTTGATTATTTCATTATATTTATTCAATATAACATTGTCATTTTCAAAAAACATACTCAAGACTCACTTGATTAAAAAGTAAAACTATTATCAACATACCTGAGCAGGAAAAGGTGTTTTGTGTTTGCCTTCAATAGTCCATGCATATGGATCTATATCTTTTTGGCCATGGCTAGCAGCTTCAAAAATACCATGCAGTTTTTTATTCGTGTAGTTAAACAGAAACAACGGCAAACCAGGATTAATCTTTTCAACATACTCAAGGTGCTCTTTTGGTAAACCTAATACAATTACAAGAAGTATATTAGAAACACTCCAAAATTCTAAAGACCCAAACGGGATTTAAATGGAAATCCTCTACCTCAAAGATGGAAAAATGGGTGGGGAAGGTACTGGGTCATAATGGTTCTCTGAAACTAGTTTTTAGTTTTTGGTAAGGCCGTAAGGGCAGGATTAACCAAAAACAATGTTATGCAATAGTTTTAATTCCTTATATAAATAATGTGTGTCAACTTTAATTACTAATATTAAACTGTTTCATTAATAAAGAATCTAAAATAAATACTCTAGGAGGTTTAACAAATTTAAAATACACTTCGTGTGATTTCCGATCAAGCCCATTTGACCCATTTCCTTATTACTAATTCACCAGTGTGAGTGTGACCCATTAAGGATAAAACATTGCCTGTTCATAAGTAAATGGGCTGAAATGGTGTTAACAGATTGGGAGATTAAGGTATGGATAATACTGATTAAAGGCCAAATTTAAGAACTAACCAAAGAGTTGCTTAGAAAAGCATTCATTGATTGTGGTGTTTGCCGCACCAAATATTACACCACCTAGTTGACTTTTCGATAAATTTCTAGAGTTTGACCCACCACGAATGAACTCTTTCTTTTTTGCCCCCATCCTCAATCTGTAACTTGAAAAAGACAATGTACATAAATAAACAAAAAGATTTAGAATAAAAGCCTTACATTATCACACTTTTAAACCCAATGAAGGATTTAAACAAATGATTAGAACAAATAAGCTAGAAAAAAATAAAATAAAAGGGGCATACTAAAAACATGTTCTCATGTTATTGAGAATTTGAACATAAGTATTTATTTTTTAGAACAGTTATGCTACCCAATGGGACCAGGTAAATTGGTGTGTTAAGCACATGGCCTTCAAGGAGTTAAAGGTATAATCCATTGGAAGCTAGATTTAAACCTAAGACCTCTAGGTGTTTACCACTATACCACCCCCTTGAAGGTTAAACACAAGTATATTATGAACAAAAAGAAGATTTAAGATCAAATAAAACCATATTAGACGTAAACTTAAAGATTAGATATACATATTTTAGTATTATTGAGGGGTGCAATGTGTATCTTTGTCTATTATATATACTTGTATTCGGTTCCTTCTTCAATAATAAGATACGTATGTGATTTTGTCAAATATGGTATCACAGACAATTGATTCCCCAAAACCCTAAGGCACCACAGCTGCCGCCAGGGTCCCCATTTCTTCTCGGTGCCACAAACAGCCCCCCTTCCTGTTCTCGGTGCTACAGTCACCACAACCATAGTCGCCACCGCCCCCCCCCCCCCCCTGTTTCTTCCAGTTTTTTTTCATGTTCTGTGATCTCTCATCATGACTGGTCTTGTTGCTTTTGATCAAAAAGAAAAGACTACACACAACTCCCACAAGTTTGGGTTTACCCTTAATTCCAACAATTATGGGTATTGGAAGGCCATGATCAGCCCCTTCCTTGTCACCAACGGCCTGTTCGCCTATGTCGATGGTTCCATCCCATGTCCGCCAGCAACAAAGTCTAGCATCCCTGCCCCGTCTGAGGGCAGTCCCAGCCCTGCCCCAGTGATCAGCCTGAACCCACAACATTCGATTTGGGTCTCCAATGATGCTCATATTCGCATGTTGATTCTGTCCACCATCTCTGAATCGGCGTTCCAGCATGTTCAGGGGACGCCATCTCGTGATTTATGGCTCTCTCTTGAACGTGCATATGCCCCTCACACTACCTCCCGGGAGTATACGCTCAAAACTCAACTCCTACGGATCGAGATGAAACCGGATGAATCCTCCTCTGCCTATCTAACACGTGCTCAAGAGTATGCGACGGCACTTGCAAATATTGGTGAACCTATGAAAGAAAAAGACCTTGCCATGCTTGTCATCTCTGGATTACGCGAAGAATACAATGGGTTGAAATCTACAGCCCTGTCGAGACAACTTGTTTTTAATGAATTACATGCTCTTCTTGCAGACCATGAGTATATGTTGAAGAAAAACACACTGACTCTGCCTCCGGCGCAGGCTTTTCTTGCTAATGCCTCACAAACCAGCCCCTCTGCCTCTCCTTTGCAGCCAAACAATGAGGCACTTCAAGTTGTTCAACAACTTGGGGCTCAACTGGGGCTTCAACTGCAGCTTCCCCCTCAGCCGCAGGCTCTGTTTTCTGGCCGGCAGCCTGCCCCTCGTAACCGGCAGCCTATGTCGTGCCGCAGTGGAGGCCGTGGTACCTCATCTCGTGGTAATTCAGGAGGTAATCCAGGAGATAATCGTTTTCCTTGGGCTACTCATCAGAATAATGTTTCAGGTACATGCAGCAGGTGCGGAATTGGACATATTCCTTCACAATGTCCGGACAGAGACCCGGCCACTATCCGCACCCGACCTCCACCGTCCTCAAACTTCAGTGAATACAGGTCTCATGCATTAAACATGGCTCCCGGACACAGGATCGAGTCATCATGTAGCATCAAACCTCTCGAACCTTGATTCGGCCGAATCTTATTATGGAGGTGACAACCTCCATGTTGGCGATGGTATGGGTCTTCCTATTTTACATATTGGTTCCTCTCATATTCGATCTCCTACTAAAACCTTTAACCTTCTAAACATTCTTCATGTTCCAACATTAAACAAAACCTGCTCTCTGTTCAAAAATTTTGTCAAGATAATAATGTTTACTTTGAATTTCATGCCTCTTATTTTTCTGTGAAGGACACGTCTACGCACACCACCCTCCTCACTGGTCCGGCAAGTGACGGCTTATACTCCTTCAAGCCCCTCGAGTTCCACTCGCTTCCCAAAGTGTCCTTCTCCACAACTCGAGCTTCTGCAACAACATGGCATCAAAGATTGGGACATCCCAACCCTCAAGTTTTGAAGTCTATGTTAAAGTCTTTTGATTTACCTTTGAAAAACAATAAGTCAGATAGTTTTTGTGTTTCTTGTTCTGTTGGAAAATCATCTAAGTTACATTTGGGTTCCTCAAATTTTAAAAGTTCTCATATTCTTGATTTGGTGTTTTGTGATGTGTGGGGACCGGACCATCTCCCGAGCCGTCAGTTGATGGTCACAAATACTTTATGCTATGCGTGGACCATTTTTCAAAATACATGTGGTTTTTCCCCTTAAAAGCTAAATCTGATGTCTTTACCACTTTTCGACAATTTATACAACTGACCGAACGACAAATCCAGACGAAACTAAAATCGGTTCAAATAGACTGGGGAGGTGAATTTCGCAACCTCTCACCCTTCTTTCTCAACCTGGGCATCCGTCATCGTCTCTCGTGTCCACACACAAGTGAACAAAATGGCATCGTCGAACGCCGCCACCGACACGTGGTTGAGACGGGCATCACCCTCTTGGCTCATTCTCACGTTCCTAGACGTTTCTGGCACTTCGCGTTCGACACCGCAGTTTACCTCATTAACTGCATGGCCATGCGCTCAAACTCTTCCATCTCTCCGTTCCAACACATCTTTAAACATCCTCCCGACTACACCTTCCTTCGTTTATTTGGGTCCCAGTGCTTCCCTCACCTTCGTCCTTACAATCAACACAAACTTGACTTCCGCTCCACACCTTGTGTGTTCCTTGGCTACAGTCCCACACATCACGGGTATCAGTGCCTTGACCCACTCACCGATCGCCTCTACATCTCTCGGCATGTTCGCTTTATCAAACAATGCTTCCCGTTCCATCAACCTTCACCACCACCTCCTGAAACTACCCCTTCCGACCCTTACACAACCTCCTACCCCTCTCCAATCCCTCCTATCTTTAACCCGCCCTCTGCACCCCCCATCCGGGACCCATCACCTCCCCCCCCCCCCCCAACACCCCTTCGAACTTACCAACGACACACTCATGGTCGCTCCAGAACCGCACCTCAAACTCCTCAACCTGCTCACACAACTGCGGCTGGTCCTTCCCGTCCTCGACCTCCGAATCTTCGCCAAAACCCAAAGCAACACATCCCCTACAATGCCTCCTCCTTGCACACCTCTACCACTGACCCCGTCACTGAACCTTCATCCTTTACCATTGCCAACAATGATCCGAAATGGCGCAAGGCTATGGAGGAAGAGTATTCGGCCCTCATAAGGAATGGGACTTGGTCGCTTGTTCCTCGTGTCCAGGGTGCTAATGTTGTTGACTGCAAGTGGCTGTATAAACTGAAGCAGGATGCCACGGGAGCCATCGGCCGTTACAAGGCCCGACTGGTGGCGAAAGGGTACAGGCAACAACCCGGTATTGACTTTCAGCCCGGTTGTTAAGGCTACTACCATTCGCCTTGTACCTTCCATCACCGTCACTCAGAAATGGAACCTTCGACAACTTGATATTCAGAACGCTTTCCTTCATGGTGATCTGAAAGAGACGGTTTATTTACAGCAACCACCGGGCTTTGTGGATCCACAGAAGCCAGATCATGTCTGCCTTCTCCGTAAGTCCTTGTATGGACTAAAACAGGCTCCTCGCGCGTGGTTTCATCGCCTATCCTCGGCCCTCCTTCATCTTGGTTTTCAGGGCTCCAAAACGGACCCCTCATTGTTTATTTATAACTCCGGGGGCACCATTTTATACATGTTGGTTTATGTTGATGACATCATTCTGACACGTAACAATCCCCAGGCTATTGATCAGGTGGTCCAGAAACTTAGTCTACACTTTCCAGTTCAAGACATGGGTCGTCTAGCATATTTTTTGGGTGTTGAAGTGGTTCATCAGGGCTCCGATATCATCTTGTCTCAACAAAAGTACATTACTGAGATTCTTCAACGGGCAGGCCTTGCGGATGCTAAACCCGTGACCACTCCTATCACTCCATCCGCAAACTTATATCAAGAGGACAGCCCACCATTTGACAATCCGGTTAAATATCGTCAAGTCGTCGGGGCGCTTCAGTATGTCACTCTTTTCAGACCCGATATTACCTATGTTGTGAATAAGGTTTGCTAGTTCATGCACTCCCCCACGGAGAATCACTGGTCCACGGTTAAGCGCATTCTTCGTTATCTACAGGGCACAACGAACCTTGGCCTTCGAATTCAACACAACTCTGCCTCGGTTCTTCACGCCTATGCTGATTCTGCCAACACTAGTGTTTCAGCCTTCTCCGATGCTGATTGGGCTGGTGATCCCAATGACCGTCGCTCCATAGGGGGATATGTCATTTACCTTGGGTCTAACCTTGTGTCTTGGTCTGCCAGAAAGCAGAAAACTGTATCTCGGTCATCTACTGAGGCAGAATACAAAGCTTTAGCTGATACAGTTGCTGAAATCACCTGGCTTCGATCTCTCCTTCGTGAACTGCGTGTTAAAGTTTCTGCTGCCCCTGTTTTGTGGTGTGACAACCTGGGGGCTACTTACCTGACAGTTAATCCTGTGTTTCATGCTCGTACGAAACATGTTGAAGTAGACTATCATTTTGTTAAAGAACAAGTTGCCCGAGGCAATCTCCGTGTTCACTTCATTAGCACAGACGATCAAATTGTTGATGTGTTCACAAAGCCATTAACGTCCCAGCGATTTGCTTCTTTAAGGTTGCTTCCCGGCCTTAGCTTGCGGGGGGATATTAGACGTAAACTTAAAGATTAGATATACATATTTTAGTATTATTGAGGGGTGCAATGTGTATCTTTGTCTATTATATATACTTGTATTCGGTTCCTTCTTCAATAATAAGATACATATGTGATTTTGTCAAATAAACCAAAGCATGGAAAACTACTAAGTTCCAACGTTATACACAACTAAAGATCTTAAAGGTTCCAAGTATCCACGCAATCCATTGTTCAACAACCATATGCATAAGAGGATGATAAGAAGATGGCATTAAGAGGATCTTTAAGAGTAGTAAAAACAATCAATGAACAGGAAATGGGAAACCCCTATAACAATAGGATAGATTTTCAAATCTGTACCCTCCAAATCCATCTTACCCACCCTCAGACATTCAGCAACTATGAATCCATTATATTTATGTCCTACTTACAGACCCACTATTTTACCCTCCAAATGAGGATGTGCATAGATTATAGATCTCTAAACAAAGCTACAATATGTGACAAGTTCCATATATCACTTGCTAAAGAACTACAGAATGAAATGTAAGGTGCTTTTTTTTCTTCTCAAAAATCAGGTTACTAAGTTACTATCAAATAAAAATAACTAGTGTGCAAAACCACTTTTAAAACACATTAACACTTTGAATACCTTGCAATGCTATTTTTTTAACGGCATGTCTGGGCTCAAAGGAATAGCCTCTTCCTATACCTTGCAATGCTATTTAGGTTCACATATTCCCTGATTCACTTTTGAGAGGATAATGAACCATAATGTCAAACCATTTTTTATTTAATGATATCACATTTACAGCCATATGTGAAGTACTCACTTACAACACTTGACCCTAATCTTCAAAATCAGAAACAAGCACTTACTGATAGTAAAATGAGTTGAAGCAGAATGAGCATTTAGGTCATATTATCTCTCAGTAGATCCTAACAAAATCAGATTAGTGTTGGAGTAACCTATTCCTAAAACCCTTAAGCAACTAAGAGGTTATTGGCATCTTACATAGACACTTTACTTAAAAACAGATCAAGAAAGCCTCATGTACACTTTCTATCCCCTAAACATCCTAACTCTGCCACAGATTCTTAAATAACATTTACAAACTACATGACTGCCCTAAGCCAGCTGTCTCTCATACAGATAAAATTATCATCAATACTTTTTGGAGGGAATTGTTAACCAACAAATAGATGGCAAATAGAAGTGCTTAATAGAATAATAGATGCTTGAAAGGGTATTGATACAAGATTATACAGTTTCATGCACATGCATACTTTGGATCATATCAGCCTCAATCAATTTAGAGTGCAATAATTTACCAACAAAATTGCAACAAAACCCATATCTGTTGGAGCCCCTTTAAGCCTAGCATCACAATGAATTAACATGTAGAATTAAGATGGAAACAAACAATTAAACTGAGAAAGGAACCCTCGATTATAACCTAACGTTCGTTAGCAAAATCAAATTCTTGATGATGGAAATATAAGGTACAATCACAGACGCATTTCGTCGAACACATTCAAGGCGTAGGTAGATCAGAAAACACAATAAACCCTTGAAATTGGTTTCACAAGAAAACCAACAGAAAATATCTCAAAATGGTGTTGTAAATCAGAAACGATTAAAACCCTTACGTTGATTTTCTTGAGACGAAGCAACCTGTGGAATGATGGTGAATGAGAGTGATATGAACAAGCGCGAAAGGGGAATGTGGGTATTATTAAAGTACGAGTATATTATGTTCATGAGTCATAGTGGACGCGTATCTTGGAAACCTTGATTTGAGCAAGTGGGCAGTCGAATATATTTATTTATGTATAATTTACCCATTTTATTAACATATAAAATAGGAGATCGCTCACACGTTAGACACCTAGACGTCAAACTAGGGATGTTAGATTACCCAACTCTCTCTTTGGCCAAACTCAGAAAGAAACAGACACGTTTAAAAAGGGTACTCATTTACGGGATTAGGTGTCAATCATCCTAAGGTCATGAGATGTTTCTTCTTGGCTTCGGGACTAAAAATGAATTTGCATAAATCTCAAGTTTTTAGTGTTGGGGTTGATTGTTGGGATTTACAGTGGGTATCCGGGTTGCCCGTTTTAATTTTTACCGAATAAATTAACGGGTCAATTAATCAGATTAATTGCGCAGTGAAAATATAAGTTTTACAACGCGAATATAGTAAAAACCGTAGACAGGATCTAAATCACCGTGTACGGGTAAATACTGAAAAATAAATTAAACAATTTAATTTAAATATCTAACAATTTAGATATACCTTGGCGGAGTCCGAACAACCGTTCGAGACACCGGGGTTCGACGAACTGGTGCTAGGGCAAACGGTAACGCCCGACTCGAATCTGCGAGTCAAGTCTTCAACCGACTTTGAAGACGGCATCTCGGGCACCACAGGCGCGTTCATCTCATGAACGGGCGGTGGTGGCGATAACGAAACCATGGAATGGATCATGCCATTCCAGTCGAATGGTTCCACCGTGCTTGACGACGAATCCGTCATGGAGACGATTTCGTTCGTCTCGCGTGGAGGCGGCGGAGGAAGTGGCGTGACGGCGGCGGCATACAATGGCGCCGGCCACTTAGGGATTTCACCCGGTTCGACGGTGGCGGCACGAGACGGTTCAAACAACGGTCTCGGTGGCGCGGGTAAAGCGAGAACCACCTCGCGGTGGTCCTCGTCGAAGATGTCGGCGGCTACGGCGGCACGGGCCGCGGCGGCGGCGGCCCTCTCGGCGGCGGCGGCGGCTCTAGCGGCGACGGCGGTGGTCTCGAGTTCCAAGGCGGCGGCAATCAAACGAGGGTCTCGTTTCACCATCGTGTTCGTCGGAAAAGGCGACGGGGTGGTGGTGGTTGGTTGAGCCGATCGGAAAGGGAGAGGGGAGAGGGGGCGGTCGCGAGGGAGGGAGAGAGGGAGAGGAGGAGCAATTAGGGTTCTCCTAATCCCTCCCTTTTATAGTTTTCGTTTGACTTGATGGGCAAGCAAAGCCCATCGCGACCTAGAACCCTCTAAGCCCAATGATTAACTAGTCCATTAACCGGTAATGACTAGATAATCATTCGCCGACAATTCTCGTAAACGTTTTACGAATTTTTGTTTCGTTACTTTAAATAAATAACTATTATTTATTTAAACCGTTTGATTTAATTTAATTAACGATTAATTAATTATTAGTTCGTTGACTCCGGTGTAACTCTTCCGAGTCGAAACCGGGTCGGTTACGCTAGGGTCGGGTCAGGACATCTAATATCCAACAATCTCCCACTTGGACTGATCGCGACACTTAAGCGTTGTAGTCAGAGGCACTCTAGCTATGCATGGCTACACCAACAGGTTTCGACACTTTAAGTCGACAGCCAAAGTATATCTGATTGTAAAGCAAGCAGATAGAGGACTTATGGTAACCGTTGTCATATGTTCCTTTCCGTTCTAGACATAGATGAATAATGAGACATGGACTCTCATGTATTAGATTCATCGATTACATTCTCGTAATCCGATTCAAAGTGTACCAATCAAACACACAGTAAGTTTGGGTGAGGCCTCACACTTCACACTTGGAATCAACGAGGGCGCCTTTATGTCTATCTATTGCCGAAGCAATAGTACGAAATCCCATCTTGAGGCATACAACTCCCACTGAACCTTAGATCCATTCCCAAAAGTAGCCCTATTGATGGCAGTTACGCGACATCGAGAAACTACAATCAAAGAAAAGTCTGCAGTAAACGAGAGTTCTAGTATGCGTCTCAGGTCTAAGGAAAACATTAGAGCATACCATTAATCAAGCAATCAAAGCTTCCATGATTGAATTGCTTGACGCGAGTTACGTCCAACGTCATTCTCTAATGAGGTCTGTGACTTTGAACGTTAAACCCCTTTAAGGTTCAAAATCAGAATAGTCTTGATTTAGAGTCGTTCCCACGTCTCTAATCGACTACGGACATTTAGAACAATATCAACAATTGTTCAGGGATGATTAAACGTATTAACATCGAACACAGTTATCAAATTTCATATTGCATTTACCGATGGAATATGAATAGTATAGATAACTGTTATATGTTCGTACACCCAAAATACTAAATCAAAACATGTCTTTAGCTAATCTAAGCCCTATCGCTTCTCTGTGACGATCATGAGTCTCGTGAGTCATGGGCTTTGTAAAGGGATCAGCTAAGTTTTGATCTGTGTCTACTTTGCATATCTTTATTCCATTTCTTTCAACTACTTCTCTTATGTAGTGAAATTTCATCAGGACGTGCTTGGCCTTCTTATGAGACCTTGGCTCTTTGGCTTGAGCAATAGCGCCTGTGTTATCGCACATCATCTCGATGGGTTGCTTGACGCTTGGAACCACATCGAGATCTGTGATGAACTTCTTCATCCATACTGCTTCTTTGGCAGCTTCTGAGGCGGCTATGTATTCAGATTCAGTAGTGGAATCAGCCACTACTGACTGTTTGGTGCTACACCACGAAACAGCTCCTCCATTGAGGGTGAATACGTATCCGGACTGCGAGCGAGAGTCATCTCGGTCAGTCTGAAAACTAGCATCGGTGTAACAATTTACAGCGAGCTCATCAGTTCCTCCATATACCAAAAACATCTCACTTGTGTTTCTCAGGTATTTCAGGATGTTCTTTACAGCAGTCCAGTGAGCTAGACCGGGACTCTGTTGGTATCGACTTGTCAGGCTCAACGCAAACGAGACGTCTGGTCGAGTGCAGAGCATGGCATACATAATTGAGCCTATAGCAGAAGCAAATGGGATCGAAGCCATTTGGTCGATCTCCTTCTCCGTTTGAGGAGATTGAGATTTGTTCAAGATAGCACCCTTTGTCATAGGGACGACTCCTTTCTTGGAGTTGCTCATGTTGAACCGTGCTATAATCTTGTCAATGTATGTACTTTGACTGAGACCTAGAAGTCGCTTCGATCGATCTCTGTGAATCTTAATTCCCAGGATATAAGCGGCTTCTCCAAGATCCTTCATAGCGAAACAAGATGATAGCCATACCTTAACTTCGTTAAGCATGGGGATGTTGTTTCCTATGATCAGTATATCATCCACATACAATATGAGGAATGATATAGCGCTCCCACTTGCCTTTCTGTAAACACACGGTTCATCTTCATTTTGAGCAAAGCCAAACTCTTTGACTTTCTGGTCAAAATGAATGTTCCACCTTCGAGATGCTTGTTTAAGTCCATAAATGGACTTAGTCAGTTTGCAAACCCTATTTGGATATTTAGGATCGACAAAACCATTAGGCTGAACCATGTAGACATCCTCAGTGAGTTGTCCGTTCAGGAATGCGGTTTTGACATCCATTTGCCATATCTCATAGTCATGGTATGCGGCTATGGCAAGCAATATCCTGATCGATTTGATCATGGCCACGGGCGAGAAGGTTTCGTCATAGTCAATCCCTTGGGTTTGAGTGAAACCTTTCGCAACAAGCCGTGCCTTATAGGTTTGCACCTTTCCATGCATGTCAGTTTTTCTTTTAAAGATCCACTTGCTCCCTACTGCCCGAGAACCGGGGGGTAGCTCAATCAAGTCCCATACTTGATTGTCACGCATGGATTGCATCTCGGCGTTCATGGCTTCAAGCCATTTGTCAGATTCAGGATCTGACACAGCAGCTTTGTAATTAGTAGGTTCGTCATCTGAGTCAGCTACTAATAGGACATCGGGACCTTCTAGATGCCAGAGGTATCTATCAGGTGCCTTGTGTGTCCTTTCGCTCCTGCGAACGCTTGTGTTTTGGTCTGATGGGGTGACAACCATTTGTCGGTCAGACCCAGCGACTGTCTCAGGGTTTTGTGTTTCTCGAACTTCTTCGAGATCCACTGGATCACTATTGGTTCCTCTGTTGAGAAATTCTTTCTCAAGGAACTTACCCTTCCTTTTGATAGAAACATTGTTTCCATCAGGATGGTAAAAGTAATAGCCGGTATTACGATAGTATCCGATGAAAATTACCTTTTCTCCTCGAGGATCGAGCTTGTTGTCAGATTCGCTAGTGACATACGCCTCGCATCCCCATACCCTGAGGTAAGAAAGATTAGGAGAAGAATTATGCCATATCTCATATGGGGTCTTATCCACTTTCTTGGTCGGTGCCAGATTTATTAGGCGAGCGGCGGTCAAGAGAGCAAAACCCCAAAAGGAGTGGGACAAGTTAGTCCTGCACATCATCGATCGAACCATGTTCAACAAGGTTCAATTCCTCCTTTCACTAACACCATTTAATTGTGGTGTACCGGGAGGAGTGGGTTGTGAAATAATTCCACAAGCCTTTAGATGATCGAGGAACTCGTTGCTAAGATACTCACCACCTTTATCTGATCGAAGTATCTTAATAGTTCGATCTAGTTGATTTTCTACTTCGTGTTGAAACTCTTTGAACTTGTCAAAAGTTTCGTGCTTATGTTTCATCAGATAGACATAAGCATATCTGCTATAGTCATCTATGAAAGATACGAAATAGCGTTCCCGATTTCTCGTTTCGGTCCGAAAGGGCCCACACACATCAGTGTGTATAAGTCCTAACAGATCATTAGCCCGTTCACCAACATGTGTGAAGGGTGACTTGGTCAGTTTTCCAGATAAGCATGATTCGCATTCACCGAAGGTATCTGCATCAGTGGATTCGAGAATCCCTGCAGATTGAAGCTTCTTAATGCGAGCTTTGCTTATGTGACCTAGTCGATGATGCCATAACGATGAATCGTTATCAACTTTGTTTCGTTTAGAAACATGATAGAGTTGATATTGCGTTTGAACAATTATCTCATATATACCATGTCGAGGTTTAGCCTCGAAATAAAAGATATCATTAAAGTAGGTAAAAGTGGAATTTCCATTAAACTTGTACTTAAAACCTTGTTCAAACAGGGAAGAGACAGAAATAATGTTTCTGGACAATCCAGGAGCATATAAACAGTTATCTAGAGTAACTACAAGACCGGTAGGACATGAAAGAGAATATATGCCGGTAGCTAAGACCGGGACTCTTTTGCCATCACCAACGATGAGCTCCATACCGCCTTGTTCTATCTTCTTCCACTTCTCAGGTTCCTGCAAAACATTTACAATGTGAAAACCACATCCGGTATCAAATACCCATGCATTGGAGGAAACAGTGAAAAGTTCAATAACATTTATTGACATACCTGATGAGCAACCCTTACTGGGGTTTCTAGTCATCCTGATCTTAGCAAGGTAGACGGGGCAGTTACGTTTCCAGTGGCCCATCTGATTACATTCAAAGCATTGACGTTCCTGAGGGGGAGGCGCCAATGGTTTCTTGCCCCTTGGTCTTTTGACCTTGTTCTTGGTCTTGGTGATACCTGTATCAGCAACTCTGAGCACAACCGGTGTGGTCCTGATCTTGACATTTGGAAACAATGTCAGAACCTCATCTAAAGTCTGAGCCGAGCAATTTACCGCATGCAAGCGATAATGCTCGGGTAAAGATATGAGGACTACATCAAGAGCCATCCCCTCAGGAATGGAGTAGCCGAGGTCGATCAGTTTGTCGCGATACCCCTTCATCATCATGACATGATCATAGGCAGAGGAATTAGGCGACATGTGGCAGTTCACAAAATGTTGAAGTGCCCTACATCGTTCACCCCTCTGGCTTAACTCAAACATATCTTTGAGTTTTCTCATGATCTCATACGCTCCCATGTCGGTAAAGTTATACCGAAAATCCGGTGTCATGCTAGATAACATAAGCTCAGTGACTTCCCTAGAGTCATCACTGTGCTTCTGGATTTCCATCCGCGAGCGGTCGTTTAGCAAGTAAGACGGCGTGCTCGGGATGGGTCGGTCAAGAACATACAGCTTTCCAAAAAGCTTCAAGATGTTCCTCAGGAGGGTTTGCCATGACAAGAAGTTCGTCTCAGTGAATGGGTCCAAAGATACCATTGAACTTAGAGGAACTGTGTTTTCATTAGCCTTCTGAAATAATGCAAAGTAATTTTAAATTAGTATTTTCGGTGTAAACCATTTTCTTATATAAATTGGTAAGATTTATTTAATAAGAAAATTGAGAATTCGGTTAGACGATTTTACTTGAGACCGCCAAATGAGCCTCAGGAGCAAACTCGTGTAACCAAACTGACAACGGTTGTCAATCGCGAAGTCTTAGTCGCGACTCTCGTTTATGAGGCCGCATAATATAATAAATTATATTTTGTGATACGTTTAGCCTCATCCATGCCCACTTTGTCTATATACATTTATAGTGTGGTGTTGAAATACTCCAACACTACAAACATACATAAAGAAAGCGATAGTAATCCCAAATGGTCAATGTGGCTGGCACGGTGTTGAAATACTCCAATGCCCCCACCTTGGAAGGTACCCTCGGCATCAAGTGCGGTGTTGAAATACTCCAACACTGATGCTCCGGTCAATACGTTCCAAGTTAGACTTGATTTTGGACGGCATGAACTATCAATTTTTATTTACCGGATAGGGATATTAAAATCAATTTTAATATTTAGTGATCGTTAGACACAAACGATAAACCCTATCATCACTCGGGACAATTATTTTAAATAACCTATTTAAAATATCTAAGTGTCGCGAATGGTCAATTGTGTGTTAACGGCATAATGGCATGGTCTTGCTAGAGCCATTTAGCAAGACCAATGGGACATGACAATATAAAGGTGAACAACCACAAGGAAGGCAACTCGGTGCGTTCGTGAATCCGGTTCAACTCCCACTAGCCTCCAGACACCTTTTTGGCGAGCGTCCGATCTTCGGTCTTGGTTTTTATAAAATTACAATTTACTAACAACTTAGTAAACCTAGCTCTAATTTACAACTTTGAAACCCGAAAAACGGCGGGTCCACCAAAACCAAATAAAGATACAATTGGGTCAACAATTGAGCCAATCAGAGAAATCCAACACGCCAAAACAATTAATAAAATTAAAGGGGTCGGCCGTAACACACAATTAATTAATTAGAATTAATCAAGTAATTCTGTTCGCAATTTGGAAACGAATCGAAATTGCGAACCACCGGTTACAAAAAGACCGGTTCAGATTTACGCGCGGTGATCGTGGCTCTGATACCACTGTTGGGATTTACAGTGGGTATCCGGGTTGCCCGTTTTAATTTTTACCGAATAAATTAACGGGTCAATTAATCAGATTAATTGCGCAGCGGAAATATAAGTTTTACAACGCGAATATAGTAAAAACCGTAGACAGGATCTGATCACCGTGTACGCGTAAATACTGAAAAATAAATTAAACAATTTAATTTAAATATCTAACAGTTTAGATATACCTTGGCGGAGTCCGAACAACCGTTCGAGACACCGGGGTTCGACGAACTGGCGCTAGGGCAAACGGTAACGCCCGACTCGAATCTGCGAGTCAAGTCTTCAACCGACTTTGAAGATGGCATCTCGGGCACCACAGGCGCGTTCATCTCATGAACGGGCGGTGGTGGCGGTAACGAAACCATGGAATGGATCATGCCATTCCAGTCGAATGGTTCCACCGTGCTTGACGACGAATCCGTCATGGAGACGATTTCGTTCGTCTCGCGTGGAGGCGACGGAGGAAGTGGCGTGACGGCGGCGGCATACAATGGCGCCGGCCACTTAGGGATTTCACCCGGTTCGACGGTGGCGGCACGAGACGGTTCAAACAACGGTCTCGGTGGCGCGGGTAAAGCGAGAACCACCTCGCGGTGGTCCTCGCCGAAGATGTCGGCGGCTACGGCGGCACGGGCCGCGGCGGCGGCGGTGGTGGCGGCGGCCCTCTCGGCGGCGGCGGCGGCTCTAGCGGCGACGGCGGTGGTCTCGAGTTCCAAGGCGGCGGCAATCAAACGAGGGTCTCGTTTCACCATCGTGTTCGTCGGAAAAGGCGACGGGGTGGTGGTGGTTGGTTGTGCCGATCGGAAAGGGAGAGGGGAGAGGGGGCGGTCGCGAGGGAGGGAGAGAGGGAGAGGAGGAGCAATTAGGGTTCTCCTAATCCCTCCCTTTTATAGTTTTCGTTTGACTTGATGGGCAAGCAAAGCCCATCGCGACCTAGAACCCTCTAAGCCCAATGATTAACTAGTCCATTAACCAGTAATGACTAGATAATCATTCGCCGACAATTCTCGTAAACGTTTTACGAATTTTTGTTTCGTTACTTTAAATAAATAACTATTATTTATTTAAACCGTTTGGATTAATTTAATTAACGATTAATTAATTATTAGTTCGTTGACTCCGGTGTAACTCTTCCGGGTCGAAACCGGGTCGGTTACGCTAGGGTCGGGTCAGGACATCTAATATCCAACATTGATGACGCCGAAGTTATGAGGTTGGGGGAGGAGTTTGGGTGTAAGGGTGGTTCTTTCCCTTTAAAGTATCTAGGCGTTCCTATCGGTGCAAATATGAATTTGGTTAAGTGGTGGGATCCGATTAAGAATGTTTTCAATAAAAGGTTGTCGGTTTGGAAAGCGAGGACTTTGTCTATGGGGGGTAGGTTAACTTTGATCAAGGCGGTGTTATCTACCCTACCTTCCTATTATTTCTCGTTATATCGTGCACCGCTTAAAGTAATCGATGATCTAGAGAAAATTAGACGAAATTTTTTGTGGAGCGGTGATTTGGTTAGGAAAAAGATTAATTGGGTTGCGTGGTCCACGGTTACCTTACCCAAAGAAAATGGCGGGTTGGGAGTATCTTCGCTCAAAGCTTCAAATTTAGGTCTTCTAAGTAGATGGTGGTGGAGATTTCATAATGAAGGCGAGTCGCTTTGGAGACAGGTGATCATTAGTATTCATCATCATCCATGTTTAGAGAGGGGGATCCCCATTAATGGGGGCATTGTGGTAACTGGAAATCAATTGGTAGAGTCAAGAATGATTTACTTAAGTTGAACATTGATTTGGAAACTGTGATAGAGGAGACGATGAGAGATTATCGGGCTCCTACGCGGGTGATTAGAAGACGAGTGGATATGTTGAGCACGAGGCCCGTTGGTTACATTCATGTTTGGAACGATTTGGTTCCGATAAAGGTCAATATTCATGCATGGAGGGTGGGGCTTAATCGGTTGCCTACCAAGGATGCTTTGTTAACTCATGGGATTGTCGTAGCTTCTTCAGAGTGTTCCTTGTGTGAGGATTGGCCTGAAACGGTTGAGCATTTTTTTGTAATTGTGCTATGGCGAATCAGATCTGGTCGGGGGTGGGGTAGTGGCTATGACAACCGCCTATCTTTGGGTTTTCAGTGGGGGACTACCTGCAGTTGCATACTTATGTGGAGGGAAATCAGGATAAGAAGAAGGTCTGTCATGCGGTTGTTTTAGTTACGTTGTGGTGTATTTGGAGAGCACGGATATTTCGGGGTAAGCGGGTGGTGCCAGATGAGATTCTGAAGGAGATCAAAGAGTGGAGTTTGTTTTGGGGTAGCATCAGATCGAGGGGGAGGCTATTGTCAAAAAATTTGTTAGTCTAACCTTTTTATTTTGGCTTGGTGTTTAGCAAGCCTCTAGCTTGCTATTTTGTTTTGGTTGTTTGCTTTGTCTGTTGGTGAATAAAATTGCCTTTCAAAAAAAAAAAATCATCCTAAGGTCAAGTGAGTTTTCTTCTTAGGGTATTAGTAATGGTCACCCCGCGACCCTAAGCTTTTTTCATTATCACCTCATCTTTTCCCACTCTCACAGGTTTTGCAAGTAATACTCACCCCGCGCCCTCTTTTTTAAAAAACTATTTAAATTAAAAAAATTAAGTTGCATAAAAATTTAAAAATAAAAAATTACAAATTCCTAAAAGATAAAAATTACAAAATCCTAAAAATTAAAAATTTAAAAATTTAAAAATCCTAAAAATTTAAAAATAAAAATTACATCACTTATACTTATCGAATAAGCGTGCTTTGATCTTCTTAATCAAGGATTTCTTGTCGTCTTTGTCGTGGTCCGACAAGTTTTTAACCGCTTCGAGCTCACGTACCATTTGTTCGCGCTCCAAAATGTCGATATGGTTCGTCGGCGTTTTGGTTTTGAAAGAAGTTGTAAGACATGGTGAAGATGGAGAAGTGAAATGTGAATAATTTTTAAAAGAATGAGAGTTGGTGTGAGTGAAAATGGTGAAAAAAGGGGTTAAATAGAGAAAAAGACAAAAAATATTTTTTTTTTAAAAGTCAACAGGACCGTTGGGGGGGGGGGGCACTCCAACGGTCATATTCCCGTCCTCCTCTCCCTCGGTGCCCCAGTCCCGTCCGCCTATCCCGAGCAGGAGTCCCGAGCATATCGTCGTGGTGTTCTCGAGGCTCCCGAGGGTCCCGAGCTCGGAAGAGCCCCCCTCGGGAGAGGTATTACTAATACCCTTAAGGTGGTTAATGTTCTAAATGTTTCTAGAAATTCTTGCTCCCACCATTTGTATCTATATGCATCAGGATCCCGATTCATTGATCTCTCGGTTCAAGAAAAAAAATAAGAAGATCGAACCATCTCTTCTGACTCTTTTTCAAATTCGATAAATGTTGGTTGGTGGTATATTTCATTAGAGTTCTATGATTCAGAGTATCCTTTCTTATTTTCGGTCTTGTACTCGGGTAATGAAGATGATCGGATTGGCCAGTGGCTATTAGTTATCCAAATTACTGTTAAAAAATTACAAGATTAAGTATTAGGTATTAAATTAATTTTATAAAAACTATTGGCTTAAATCTAGTGGTAAAGATGTATGTTATATCCTAAAAGTGTTGTTGTAGTCTCACTTGAGACAATGAGACATGAAGTGAAAAATGTCTAGCCTATTATAAATTTTTGTGCTTGAGACATTGGGTAGCATAAGGGAGTGCTAGGGAAAAGTCCATCTCATATAGACGCATAATTATGCATCTTTATTTTCACATCACTTGCATGAGAAGGGTATGAGTTGAGTATTGTTTTAATTTCATATTTTTAAGCAATTAATTTAATTTATCATGACCTGGTTCCTCACACTCATGGGTGGCTTAAGGGTAAATTAAATAAAGCTAGGGCTTTAGACCCCCACTCATTAGGGTCCCCAATTTAACAATAAAGAATATATTTATGTTTTATATAGTTCAAACATTGTATAATCTAACAAGCATAAGAGTGAAATGTGTTTAAAAAGGCCTCCAGATTTTAATTTGCTTTTGGGCCTCCAAAGTTGTCAAGACGTCCCTGCTCACACTATCATTCACGATGCATGTGGCGTTGTTTTGAGGTTTGTATAGGGTTTTTTTTTTTAAATTTTAGTAAAAGGAAGCGTAACATATGCAACGATTTAAAACAGATTTGATATCTCCCATCAATGATCAATTTACGTGTAACATAAGAAAGCATTCACAATCATGTAGAGTGTTAGACCCACAACCTTTGAAACGGGGTGGTTGAAAGAGTTGATGTCGTGGATGAAAGAACCGGGAGCTTCCCTCTACAAGTATACACATCGAACATTTCCGTTCCAAACTCGTGTAGCAGTGCCAGAGAGTGACTCTTTCAGCTCAAATCCCGTTATATAGGGTTGTAGCAGTGTTCTCATTCTTTTCGGGTCAAGATGTGAATAAAGCTCAAGAGAGAGAGACAAGCATATGATTGTTAAAGGTATGAATGTTTTAGGTGTTACAGGTGGATTCTCAATATAAGGTTGAAGAAGTAACTTGCCTTAATAAAGAGGTGAAGACGTCATTATATATAGAGAGAGATGATTATGGGTCTAACCCTAATGGGCCCTCCTTACTTGGGCTTATTGAAATAGGACCAACATGTTTGATTGAGTTCAATAGAGGAATATTCTCTACACCAGTCATTAGAGGTGCAAATCTTAAACCGGTTTGGTCAACCGAACCGATTAAAACCGGTTTTGACCAAACTGATTCCTTAACCGATGATACCGAACCGTTTTGGACCGGTTTCATAGAATAGTGAAGAAACCGGGTTTAAACTGGTTTCTTCACATGCTTTTAAAAGCCGTTATATATACGTTATATAGCCGTTGTGATGCTTTTGTGACCGTCTTTTCTAGCCATTTTTTAGCCCTTTTATGCCATTTTGACCCTATATAACTTCCATTATCTCCTACAAACATTACCCCACTTCTCAAATTCTCAAAAACACTAAAAAATATCAGGACCAATTATCTTCCACTACTAAATTAGTTACTTTTGTAATCGTTTATGTGTGAACTTCTTGTCTTTTGTAATGTTTTATGTTTTTATTCAATAAAAAGTATGTTTTTTTTTAGTTTTTATAAAGTTTTTGAAAAAATAATAATAAATAGACAAAACCGGTTCAAACCGGTTTGAGTTCCCAAACCGGTTCGGTTTCTAACGGGAACCGGTTTCAACGGTTTCAACATGTCGTGCTCAAAACCGGTTTGGTAACCGAACCGGTTTGGCCCCAAACCTGTTTTGACCAAAACCGATTTTGGTCAAAACCGGTTTGAGAACCGAACCGGTTTGGTTTTCAAACCATTTTTTGCACCTCTACCAGTCATCCAACCTTAAAATCATCAAGACGATATGTGAATCTCAACAAACAGATTCATTAGTTTCATATAATATATATAGTGTATATTTATATTTACAAGGGGTTGGATCCACTAAAAAATATATTTTGCATTAAAAAAATAGGACGGTATTTAATCCGTTAATTTTATAAATCAATAGTTTAGATTCAAGTACAATATAAATAGAAGGAAAATAAGAGGTGGAATGGTATTTTTGGTATAGCCTTTTTTATTGATTTTTTAAAGTTTTCTCCACTTTTTTTAAATGCTTATGGCATTTTCATACGACATTATTTATTTCTTTTAAAAACTGTAATGTTTTGTAATCATATGTACTGTTTTATAATTATATGTATTGCTTTACGTTAAAAAATTATGATTTGTACGGTTTTGCATTGTATTTTGTTTTTGTTAAAACAACTTTTTCTATGTTGTTTTGTTTTAAAACAACACATTATTTGTTTTTTGTTAGAGCGTGTTTTGATGTCTAATGCTAGGTCTAGGTGTTTTGTCTATGTAATTGATTGTTTTGTATAAACTGGTCTCAACGTACCAGTGGCGGACCAGATGGCACGCACGAACCATCTGGTACGTTGGTTAGTTGGTACACTGGACAATTTAGTATAAATAGTTAAGTCCGTTTAGAGAGAGAGTTGTGGTTGTGAGAGTTATTGCTTAATTGTGTGTTTTCAAGTGTGTTCTCTCTGTAATCTCTCTCTTGTAAACGAGCTTGTAAATCTATTGAAGAATCGTTTATTTACTCGTTGTGTACCGAATCCGATTACAATCATGCACTAGCAAGTTCATATACGTGTTTTACAAGTGGTATCGCGAATGGTCAGCAAGCTGATGAAATTAGAGGCTTAAAGAATCTGGTTAAGGAACTGGTGTCTAGAGATCAGACAAAAGATCGGGAGATTGCTAAATTGCAACAACTTTCTCTTTCTTTGGGTGACCAGTTAAATCTTTTGCTCAAATCCTTACCTGCTCAGGGGGAGAGAACACTAAATCCTGAGGAAAGTTGTCGAGAAGATGATGATGTTTTGAAATATTTGAATGAGGATCCTGACCCTGAAGGAGGTGTTGGTGGAGTTAGTTCTGGTGCTGGTGCAGCTGGAACATCTGCTGCTGCCGGAACATCTACTACAGCTCAGGGGGAGTCGTCTGAAAAAGAGATTTATGATGTAACTCCGATTACCAGGGTTGAGTTGGGAGAAGGAGAGTTTATAAATCCATATTCAAAAGAGCAACTAGCTGCTATTTTTGCATTGAATGTGGATGATATTAACAAAGTTCCGTTTGCTAATCCTTACAAAGAAGAAGATTCAGATGATGATATTGATTATGAAGAGGAACATGTAGAATTTGGGGATATGACTGCTGAAGAGTATCCAGATGATCCTAAAGTTTATGGAATTTTTTCTGATAATGATCAGTCTGGAGGTTTTAATTTCTTTGGCAAAGAAGATGAAGATAAAGTTGATGAAGAATTAAAGAAGAAAGAGTCTGAAAAACAACCAGAATCAACTGAGTCTGAGAATATGTCAGAAGAACAAGAAAAGAAGATGTTATTTGATGCCTGGTTGAAGGAGCAGAGAGCTAAGAAGCTGCCAGTAGTGAAACCGACAAAAGTTGTTGATCAGAAGAAATTCTTTGATAGAAAAGGTGGGGAAGCTACTAGTGGTATAATCAGTTGGATGTTTGATTCAGAACTCAAGTGCTATGTTATAAAGAAAGAATTTGGAGTTATGTACTTGAAGCATGCTACAAGATTTAGCACTTTGCCGGTTTGTGATGTTCGGGATTTGTCAAGAAAGCCATTTTTGAATCATGGAAGTGATAAGTTGGCAGAGTTCTTCAAGAACAAATTGATAGAAGAATGTCAAGGCAAATTCAGATTTTTAACTCCACAAAGGCCAAAGTATTCTGAGCATCCTACTGATATTCATCCAAAAACTGGGAGACCGATTGTGATTCTGAAGTACAAGAAGCCGGTTCAGATGAAGAAAATACCATTAAAGAAGCTTGAGCAAGATTTTATCAAGACATTAAGATGGTGGTATCATGATGAGAATACTGGAGAAGCAGTGCTGGTGATCAAAGAGCAGAACAAGGTGGTCAGGTTTTATGATCTAATGTGGTTGATTAACTTGTCCAAAGATGATATAGACAAACTCTATCACACCAACATTTTGTATAAGGCTGAGCATGCTGAGCAGGCCTTACAGTTTCAACGTGTGATTAGAGTGTGTTTTGCTTTTGGAATTCATGCTGTAAACAATCGAACACAACATTGGAAGAAGACTAAGACAAAAGCTTCTGAAGACTAGCACAAGACAAGGGGGAGTTTGTTAGAGCATGTTTTAATGTCTAGTGCTAGGTCTATGTGTTTTGTCTATGTAATTGATTGTTTTGTATAAACTGGTCTCAGCGTACCAGTGGCGGACCAGATGGTAGGCACGAACCATCTGGTACATTGGTTAGTTGGTACGCTGGACAGTTTAGTATAAATAGTTAAGTTCGTTTAGAGAGAGTTGTGGTTGTGAGAGTTATTGCTTAACTGTGTGTTTTAAAGTGTGTTCTCTCTGTAATCTCTCTCTTGTAAACGAGCTTGTGAATCTATTGAAGAATCGTTTATTTACTCGTTGTGTACCGAATCCGATTACAATCATGCACTAGCAAGATCATATACGTGTTTTACATTTTTTTAAAGTAAAATAGAAGAGAATATTGTGTTGGTTTTGCATTAAAAATATATTGATTTTATAATACATACATTATTTGTACTGTTTTGTAACTATATGTATTGTTTTACGTTAAGATAACAATATTTGTTTTATGACTAAAATGCTTTATTTCTTAATTGTGTCACGTATCAAAGTTCTAGTAGTTTTTATTCTTTTTAGACAAAATCAAACTCATATTTGATTCAACCCCTATATTTATATGCAAGTATATGAAATTTCAACACACAAAATGGCGCAAAAACTCAAAATTCTCCCATTATAATACTTCAAAAACCACCCTATTTTAAACTCTAGAGCATTAGAATGTTTTCTCTAAATACTAGGGCTCTATATATTGTGCTTTTTCATATACTAGTTTTGTAACCCTTCGCGCATTGCGGCGAAATCGAATGTTGTCAACCTGATGTTTATGTTTGGTGTACTGCACAAAATTTGTACAAAATGATGCTATGTTAGCATATATAGAAGGTTTATGTAGAACTGTAGAAGCCTAAACCTTATATAAAAATTTAACATTAAGGTGAGGAAATAATGCTTGCTTGTACACTTACACCAAGATGGTAAAGACAAGAATTCCCAGCAAAACCAAGCTTAGCATGATCAAATACTGCAGTTAAGTAAAAAATATCACAAAAAGATTAAGAGCAGGTAACAAAATTATAAACTTTAAGAACTTTGGTACATGAATATACCATCCACTGTTAATCAAGTTGCCATCTGCTCAGGATTAGGGGTTAACATCCACATGAATCCTATCAGATGATTAGAACAGATAAAGACTCATAGAGTGACGATACCAAAATCGTAAAGTAACATCATTTCCAGATGAAACAAATTTTTTTGTTTGTAAGGTTAACATGGGCTTTGTTGATCCCATAGGGATAGGGGGTATATTGTTTTCTCCGTGTGGTTAAACTCAGTCGTCACTGCAAATCTTATGTATTACAAATATTATTATAGTTAGCATATTAATAATTATTTAAGTTCTCTACTAATAAGAGCACCCCTAGCTTCGTTGTTAGAAAACTGCAATCTATTCATCAATTCAAAGGCATAGAAAACTATATAACAGAAGTTAAACTATCAAAGTTTAGTAAGTGATTACATATACTCCCATGTATTATTATCTAGCCCACAGTAGAAAACATCAAGCAAGGTATATAACAATCAGGCCATAAAACACAAAGCAATCACAATTCTTTGAAAAAACCTAACCTCAGACATGGTGGCAAGTTCCATTTGTTGTTTCATCAATGAATACATTTGATTCCGTTCAAAATATGAAGTCGTATTCTGCTGACCATAATTATCTGCTCCGATAGCTTCGGCTCCCCTCTCTGAAACACGCACAATTACTCTAGGGTTCCTCCTGCCAGATTTTCACAATTCAACCTAACTGGCACGAAAACTAACCCAGTCTAACAAATGAAGCTTCACAATTGTTGTTGTGATGCATACACTAACAATACTCAGTTCTGGAAATAAGAACCGACTTATATAACCGATTGGGCCCAAACTTTAGACCCAGTTTCATACATGGAAGCTCAAATTAGCAAATATGAAAATCGGAAAGCCATATTTACTAAATAAATTGTTGGAAATTATAACATGGGAAGTTAAAGTTTGCAAGTTGGCATGTTTTATCTATCCCATATTGGTAGGGGTAGAAACTTAGAGTGGGTTTATAAGCCTTGAACTTATCTCCACTTCCAAAAGTTGTGGGGGTTGAAGGAAATGGCTAAGCCCACACGCGTGCCGAGGCGAGGCGAGACGCGAGTTCCGCGAATGGGCGCGTTTGAGGCATACTTTGCACTGCGCACGACGCATCGGTCGCTGGGAGCTGAGAAGCTATTGTTTTTGGCTGGGAGGGTCCAGGTTCGGTGGCTTTTGCTAACCGAAAACAGAATAACCGAAAGTCCGAAACTTGGGGAAGAGATAATCCCACGTTTCCATTATCTGCGAGTTGGTTACTCGCAAATTTTTCTCACTTTCGGGTGCCAGTCGGATCTATAAAAGGAGGCCTCTGCAACCAGATTCAGTACCCCAAATTCGCACCTCCTTTCTCTTCCTCTATCGAAGTTCTGTTTCTGCTCACAGCTTTCTGTTATAATCTGCTTTCATTGCTGTTGAAAGCCAGATTAGTTTCTGCATTAATCCTGGGAATTTACGTGAAATCCTACAGCATTAAAGGCCGTAAAATCCTTAAGGACATGAGTTATTCCGTGCAGCAAAACACTCATTCACTCAGCGACTTTCAGGTTGGTTTTACATTCTAGTACTGTTCTTTAAATTCGTTCGATAACGGAACACTCTCATTCTACCTTTCTTACATCAGTTTGATCGTGAAGGACCAAAACTGATTTGACCAACAACTCGGTAAATAATAAATAATCAAATCGTGTTTATTTGTTTTTTATTGAAACAAAATTCAACATTCCTAAGGATTTTATGTTTATTTTTTTGTGATTTAAACTTTCAGAAAAATGGACTCTGAACTACCAACTGCAAACCTGAGATTCATGAATCAAGAATTCGTGAAACTGGACAGATTTGACGGCCAAAACTATACTCGATGGGCCGACAAAGTAAAATTCATGCTCATTGTGCTGAAACTTTACTATGTCCTTGATCCTGAGTTGGCTCCTATTCCAGAAAACCCAGTCCCTAAAGATGGAAAGGAAGTGGATCAGAAAACAATTACTGATTTGGAAGCGCAAAGACTTAACCGAAAGGAAGCAGAAGATCTTTGCCTTGGTCATATCAAGAATTCTTTGTCTGATCGCCTTTATGACTTGTACGCGCAGGTGAAAAGTCCTAAAGAACTATGGAAGGCTTTGGAACTCAAGTACAAGGCTCATGAGGATGGTACAAATAAATACCTTATAGCCAAGTACTTGGATTTCCAGATGGTTGACGAGAAATCTATTTTGGAGCAAGTGCATGAGCTTCAAGTTCTGGTCAACAAATTGACATCTCTTTCCATTCCTTTGCCTGAAATCTTTCAAGTTAGAGTAATCATTGCAAAGTTGCCACCATCTTGGAAAGACTTTTCTAAGAGAATGATGCATAAATCCGAGGACTACTCCTTGGATGAACTCCTAAAGCACCTCCGAATTGAGGAGGAGACTCGAAACAAGGAAAAACGGGGTAAAGTCAGAACAAGTGTTCATCATTTGGCTGCAGGGAGTTCTGGGGGATCTGGGGGTTCTGGTCAAAAAGGGAAATCTGCTCAAAAATGGAAGAAGCCATTGGGACCGAAAAAGCAAGTGTTTAAGAAACCACAGCAATCCAACAACCAGGCGAAGAAAAGATCTGGTAAATGCCATGTTTGTGGAGAAACAGGGCATTATGCTAGAGAGTGTGATCAAAGAAAATCCGCCCCTCCATCCGCAAATGCTGTTGTGGAAATTACTCATTTGGTGGCTAATGTGGATTTGGGTAACATTCATATGGTTGCCCAACGCAGTACACGCATCTTGGCGTGTAGGGGATGGTTTTTGGATTCTGGGGCCACCGTTCATGTTAGTGGAAATAGAGGTGCATTTATCACTTACGAACCTGTGCCGGAAGGGACGGAAGTGATATGTGCTGATGGTCACGGCGTGGAGGTTCGTGGTAAAGGAACGGTGCAATTGAACTTTGCAAATGGTCAACCGGTAATTCTTCATGATGTGTTCCATGTTCCTGGAGTCACAAAGGGATTGGTTTCTGCTGACAAGTTTGACCGAAATGGCTTCAAGTTGGTCATCAAAGACTTGAAAGTGATGTTCTCTCGTGGCAGTGTTTATGTGGGTCGTGCGGTGAACAGGGGTGGAATGTATCGCCTCGAACTGGATGAAGATTTTGGTGAAGAATCTTCTGTGAATGGTGGTGTTTCAGTGATAGATATTAGCAGTGACAACGATGATGAAATTGAAAGTGTTGGGTAGTTTTGGTAGTGCTAGCACTAGGGCTAGTCGTGTTTCTGGAAAAAATGTAATTGGTTTTGAATTGAATGCTATTATGTCTTTTGATTATATCGCGTGTTCAATTTCTTTATGGCATAAACGCTTCGCTCATACGAATATTAAAAATATTGAAAAAATGCAAACTAAAGGTTTAATAAAACTGAAAAATAAAGATTTTGAAAAATGCGAAACATGTGTGAAATCAAAATTTGCAAAGAAACATTTTCCAAGCGTTCAAAAACGTAACACTACACTACTAGAACTAATCCACTTAGATATTTGTGAACTGAATGGAATCCTTACCCGCGGTGGTAAAAGATATTTCATCACTTTCTGCGACGACTCGAGCCGATATTTGCACGTTTATTTATTACACTCAAAAGACGAATCTTTTGAGGCATTTAAAATATATAAAGCCGAAGTCGAAAAACAACGTGAGAAACACATAAAAATTCTACGCTCGGACAGAGGCGGAGAATATTTTAGCCGAGAGTTTGATACATTCTGCGCAGAGAATGACATCAAACATGAAAGAACTTCACCATATACTCCCCAACAAAATGGTTTAGCAGAGAGAAAGAACCGAACTTTGGTAGAGATGGTCAACTGTATGTTGAATCAGTCAGGTCAATCCAAAGATTTGTGGGGGAAGCCTTGTTAACCGCGTGTCATGTTCACAATAGGATCACTAGTCGTGTGATTCCTAAGAGTCCATACGAGTTGTGGAAGGGAAGGAAACCAAACCTAGAATATTTCAGGGTTTGGGGATGTGTTGCTTATTATCGAACGCCTGATCCTAAGAGAACCAAACTCGGAGCTCGAGCTATGAAAAGCATATTCATAGGATATGCTCCTAATAGCAAGGCTTACCGACTTTTGGATGACGAATCGGGAATAGTCGTTGAATCCAGAGATGTGGAATTTTTCGAAGATAAGTTTTCTAGTGATGATGAAAAACTTAAACCCCACTTTAACTCCTAGTACCTCTCGAGAGATAGTTCGACCCTCAAAGGTTATCGAAGAACCAAGGAGAAGTACTAGAGTTAGAAAGGAAAAGAGTTATGGGGAAGATTTCATTTCTTGTTTGGTTGAAGGAACTCGAAAGAAAGTGACAACAGAACATGTCATTTTCTCCATTAATTTGGATGATGATCCTAAAACCTACAGCGAGGCTATTTCTTCAAGAGATGCTCCTTTGTGGAGGGAAGCAATTAATGATGAAATGGAATCAATAATTGGAAATGGAACTTGGGAGTTAGCTGATCTACCCAAGGGAAAGAAACCCATTGGATCTAAATGGATTTTCAAGAAAAAGTATCATCCAGATGGATCCATCTCTGCCTACAAAGCAAGATTAGTTGCTAAGGGTTACAGACAGAGAGAGGGAATCGACTACTTCGACACCTATGCACCAGTTGCTAGAATTAGTTCTATTAGAACTCTTATAGCAAGTTCTGCATTGAAAGATTTGTACATTCATCAAATGGATGTGAAGACAGCCTTTCTAAATGGGTATTTAAGTGAGGAGATTTATTTGGAGCAACCAGAAGGGTTTGTGTTACCCGGACAAGAAAACAAAGTGTGTAGACTTATCAAATCTCTGTATGGTTTGAAGCAAGCTCCTAAGCAGTGGCATGAGAGATTTGACACCACTGTGACTGCATTTGGCTTTCGGCACAACAGTGTTGATAGGTGCATTTATACTAAATGCAAATCAGATTATACGGTGATAATATGCCTTTATGTTGATGATATGTTGATCATTAGTTCTCATCTAGAAGGTACTTCTGAAACTAAGAAATATCTATCCTCAAACTTTAAGATGAAAGATTTGGGAGAAGTGGATACCATTCTTGGCATCAAGGTGAAGAGAACTGACAGTCATATTTCTCTAAGTCAATCTCATTACATTGAGAAAATTCTGACAAAGTTTCAGCACTTAAACATCAAGGAGTTCAATACCCCTTTCGATCCAAGTGTGAAACTTAAGGTGAACTCTGGGAGAGCTGTCGCTCAACTAGAGTATGCGAGTGCGATAGGTAGCATGATGTATGCTACACACTGTACTCGGCCTGATATCGCCTTTGTTGTAAGCAAACTGAGTCAGTATACTGCTAACCCGGGCACATAACACTGGAAGGCAGTAAGTAGAGTACTTGGATACCTGAAAAGGACAAGTACTTTCGAACTGACATTTTCGAACTGACATACACGTCATCTCCCAGAATACTAGAAGGATATTCTGATGCTAGCTGGATTGATCAGACAAATGATTCAAAATCCACAAGTGGGTGGATTTTTACTCTAGCCGGAGGAGCTATTTCTTGGGCTAGCAAGAAACAGACGTGCATTGCACACTCTACAATGGAGGCCGAGTTCATTGCTTTAGCAGCGACTGGAAAAGAAGTAGAGTGGATTAGAGATCTGCTCACCGACATCCGTGTTTGGGATGATCCTATGTCGTCAATTCCCATGTACTGTGATAGTGAGGCCACACTATCTAAAGTATACAACGCAGTGTATAATGGGAAGTCAAGACACCTAGGTCTGCGACATAATTTCGTGAGACAACAAATTGAAAGTGGTACCATCAAGGTTGTCTATGTCAAGTCAAGTAGGAACTTGGCAGATCCTCTTACCAAACCTCTGACGAGAGATCTGGTTTTTAAAACCACGAGGGTCATGGGTCTAAAACCACAATAGAATCGTTGGTGATGGAGACCCAACTTGAACTTAGTGCTCCTATTTCTCAAGTTTAATGGGTGATAACGAAGTCATTTAACGATAGAAGGTGCTATCAAATTTGATAGATCCATGAGTGGTAAGATAGCATGTCGTTGCCGAGAACAAGGTTGAGTTTTAGCTCTTAACAAAGTTTTGGAGGCATCTAAGCAACGAGGATGATGTAAAACTTTGCCTATATGATCTAGAGGTGGTGCCGCCTCAAATGAAGATCTGTGGTTTATCTTCTAGAGGGTTATGAAAAGGATTTATAGCGCATGTGTAGGGATATGATCATGTAATATTAAACGTATGACCGGAAATTATTTAAGCCTACGGGGTCACACGTCTCGACACCAAATGCATTAATATTAATTAATGGTTAATTAATATTTATCATGAACATTTAACGAGGTTTCGTTAAAAACTAACAGTTAATTGTTAACAGAGGGGTGTTAGTTGTAATTAGAGAGAGTTGTAATTGGATTACAATTAGGAAAAGGCTTTGGGATAAGCCTTAAGGCCGAAATTCGGTTGGGCCTATCACAAGCCTTAACTTGCTTATCAAGTTCCTCTAAACCTATAAATAGACCATCTTGGTTTGAGGTTTAGTGGCTGGTTGCATTTATCTGATAAAGGTGCAAACCCTAATTCTCTCTCTCTATTCTCTTGAATTCGGCAACAAGAAAACCTAAGAGGGGGGTTTCGGTTCTTGTGTGGTTCGACCAAGCTACATCAAGAGGTGTTCGTGATCGGTTGCTAGCACATAGCATTGGTGTGTCGTGTGTGCAATCATAGAGGGATTTGCGTTAAATCCTCTAAGAGATCAGGTCTTGCCGAGCTAAAAAGGTACACGTTCTAAAACCGGTTAGTTAGATTAATTCATAGGTTTCTTTCCGCTGCGTACTCGTGTTTTGATAAATAGTTATACAACCCAACAGTGGTATCACGAGCCACCTATGATTTTAATTAATTACCGGGAATAAAACTTGGAAGGGGGGTAACCAAAACAAGATTCTAGCTTTTCGATTCATTTAAAAATCGTGTTTTACAATTGGAAAAGGTTTCGCAATTGGTAAAAACGAAAAAAAATCGATGAAATAGGACTTTTCGACTCGATCGAAAAGTCCCTGATCGAAAAACGCTTCTCGACCCGATCGGAAACCCTTGATTTCCGATCGGAAAACCTATTCCGGTGCGGAGACCCTTGATTTCCGACCGGAAACCCTACTTTTCGATCCAAATCGTAAAGTGTTTACGAACTGGTCGAAAAGTACACAATCGAAAAGGCTTTTCGACCCGATCGAAAAGTATCCGATCGGAAAGGTTCTGATCGGAAAGGCTTTTCGACCCGATCGAATAGTCCACGATCGAAAGTACCCGATCGAAAACCCTGTTTCGATCGGAAACCCCTGCTTTCCGATCGTAAACTCTAATAATGGATCGAAAACCTCTTGCCGAATCGGAAACCCTAATTTTTAGCTCTAAAATTTGATTTTTGTGATCTAAAATTATAAACCCAAGTTTTTGTCATTATTAGATAATTGTTATAAACAACATGTTGTACCTTTAAGATTTTAAAGTGTTAAAAAGAAGTAAAAACCATGATGTTTCATGCAAATCGTTCATGGTTATTACTTAAATGAAAGATGATTAATTTAAAATTATATTAGATAATTAGAAACCCTAAGATTATGTGATTATTTGATAATTGTGACATAATAAAAGGTTTTAACTGCAAATTTGTTTTATGAAAATCGAAATTTGCTAAATGAACTATAGAAATATGATTTGGTTTATAAAATAAAATTTGTGTCCTAAAAGTCAAAAGAAACACCGGCTCACCCGGTTGAACACACTCTAAGAGAGGTATAAGTTGGGTCGCTCTACTTCCCTAAAGTGGGTAGGTTTTTAATTGCAAAAGTTGCAAACCTCACCCCTACGCTTCTTTGTGTGTTGCAAATGGAGCTACCGAGCTCTTTTGATTTGGAAGACAAAACTAAGAATTTTATAAACATATTATGTGGTGAAGGTAGGCATGAACCTTCACACATAACTTTTTTGATAACACATCAAAATTGCTTTGACCCATTGAAACTTAAGTCTTTGCCATCCACCTTGTAAATGACACTTGTGAATGTCATCTTACTCATTGGTACACAATGGTAAAATGGCATTTGCATGACAAATTCCCACTCATTGGTACACAATGGTGGACAATTTGTGCGTTCTTGGCTGGACGACTTAAAACGAGCTAGGCGGTGAGACCCTTGGCCCGTGGCATAAGATGGGATGAAACATGACTACAAATCACTTGGTGCAAGTTGTAGGTCCCATAAAATCTAGGAATTGTATTTGGAATACAATTAGTGATCGTCACTTACCATTTGAATGCATCATTTCTAGCAGATCAACTGATGAAATGATGGCATGTCAATTGGATCCTAGCCTTAATAAGCTTAATTGTTTAAAATGTTTAAACATTGGGTAATTAAATTTATTAAGGAAAAGATTATCGAAAATACTGATTTTTGAACTTAATCTGTTTTGTAGATGGCAAGAAACCCTCCTCAAAACAATGTTGGTCATGCTTTTCGTCAAATGTTTGAAAGAGAAAAGCTGAATGGATCTAACTTCAATGACTGGTACCGTCAACTGAGGATTGTCCTTAGAGTTGAACGGAGGACCGATGTCCTTGAACATCATTGGCCGACCGAGCCAGCTGCTGATGCTTCTGAGCAAGAGAAAGCGTTCTACAACGCAGAGTATAGCAGATACGATGAGGTTGCTTGCATGATGATCTCGAGTATGACTCCCGATCTTCAGAAGCAATACGAATTTCATACACCTTGTGATATGATCAAAGAGCTGAAAAAGATGTATGAAAAACAAGCTGGTGTTGAATTGTTCGACCTAGTTGTGGAACTCCACGACTTGAAGCTTGAAACTGGTAAATCGGTCAGTAGTCATGTGCTCAAGATGAAGAGCTACTTTGACAAATTGGAATCGCTCAATTATGGGTATAATCGTGCTGTTGCAGTTGGCATGATCCTCAAATCGCTTACAAAGGATTTTGAGGGTTTTGTGCGCAACTACAACATGCATAGTATGACTAAGACTATACCTGAGCTTCATGCTATGCTTGTCGAGTATGAAAAAACGATTCCTAAAAAGGCCACTGAAACACCCCAAGTTCTTATGATCAAAGGGGGTAAGATCCAAAAGGCTAAACGACCGCAAAAGGGGAAGGGCAAGATTGATGGCAAGGGTAAAGGCAAGGCTGTTGCCCATATCCCTAAAGCCAAGCAAACCCCTCCGGCCCCTAAAGAGCATCAGGCTAAGGACCAGATCTGTCACAATTGTGGTGAAGTCGGACACTGGAAGAGGAACTGTCCTACCTACCTAGCTGAGTTGATGAAGAAGAGAAAGAGTACTAGTGGGACTAGTACTTCAGGTATCTTCACAATTGAATTATTTTCCTTTTCTAAGAGTGATTCATGGGTGTATGACACCGGCTGTGGAACTCACATCTGTAATTCGTTACAGGGTCTTAGAAAGAGGAGGAAACTGAAGCCTGGAGCTTTGCAGCTGTTCGTTGGAAATGGTTTGCCAGCAGTTGTGGAAGCTATAGGAGAATTTCATTTAATTCTACCTTCTGGGTTATCCATTGTATTAGACAATTGTCATTATGCACCTTCTATCACTAGAGGTGTTATTTCAGTTTCTTTGTTGAAAAACCAAGGATACATTAATGTTTTAATGATATCAGTATTTCAGTTTCTAAAAATAATGTTCATTATTTTGATGCTATTCCTTGTGATGGCATTTATGAAATTGATATGCGTGGTTGTGTTTCAAATAATTCAATGTTCACTGTTAGCAAACGAGCCAAAACTAGTCTGGACTCTACCTATCTTTGGCACTGTCGTCTTGCCCATGTTGGCAAAAACCGCATTGAAAGACTTCAACGTGAAGGGATCATACAATCAAATGATGAATCATTTGATCAATGCGTTTCCTGTATTTCAGGAAAGATGACTAGAAAACCCTTTCCGAACAAGCCGCAAAGGGCAAAAGAGCTACTTGGACTCATTCATACCGATGTATGTGGCCCATTTAGGCATGTGTCAAGAAAAGGTGCTAGCTACTTCGTGACTTTCACGGATGATTTTAGCCGTTATGGTTATGTTTACTTGCTTAAACATAAACATGAGGTTTTTGAAACATTCAAAGAGTTTAAGAACGAAGTTGAAAATCAACTCGGTAAGACCATCAAGATCCTTCGATCGGATCGTGGTGGAGAATACCTAAGCCAAGAGTTTAAGGATTATCTTAAAGCGTGTGGAATTGTCCAACAGCTTACTCCTCCTTATACTCCCCAGCATAATGGAGTGTCTGAGAGGAGGAATCGTACCTTACTAGAGATGGTGAGGTCGATGTTGAACCTTACAACTCTCCCATTATCATTTTGGGATTTTTCTCTAGAAACCGCTGTACGCGTTCTAAATATGGTTCCAACCAAGAAGGTTGAAAAGACACCATATCAATTATGGCATGGAGAAGTCCCTGTGTTGTCTTACTTAAGAGTCTGGGGATGTGAGGCACTTGTGAAGCGTGATACGCCTGACAAACTACAACCCAGGACTACTAAGTGCATCTTCGTGGGATACCCAAAGGAAACAATGGGTTACTACTTCTATAATTCTTCAGAAAACACTGTTCGTGTTGCTCGATATGCTGAATTCTTTGAAAAGAATTTTATAGCTCAAGAGAACAGTGGGAGAATTGTAGAACTACTAGAAGATGTGTCACCTTCTGAAACAACTAGCAATCATCAACTTGGGGGGGGGGGGAATGTTCAAAGAGATGAACCTCAAGTCGATGATGTTGCGATTCCACTTCGTAGATCCGAAAGGGTCGTGCGTAATCCGGATAGATGGATTGGTCTAGTCGAATCCGAGGATAACGTATCAGGAGACCTCAATGAGCCTCCGAACTTCAAAGCTGCATTATCAGATCCGGAATCTGACAAATGGCTTGAAGCTGCGAATGTGGAAATGAAATCCATGCAAGATAACCACGTTTGGACCCTGGTTGATCTTCCCTAACGCAAGAACCGTTGGGAGCAAATGGCTCTTCAAGAAGAAGACCGACATGGATGGAAATGTACACACCTATAAAGCTCGTCTCGTGGCGAAAGGTTATACTCAACGTTTTGGCGTTGACTATGATGAGACCTTTTCACCAGTAGCAGACATTAGAGCTATTAGGATTCTCTTAGCCATAACAGCGTACTATGACTTTGAGATATGGCAAATGGATGTTAAGACTGCCTTCTTAAATGGTTACTTGGATGAAGAAGTCTATATGGATCAACCTGAAGGGTTCATTGATCCAAAACATCCCAACCAAGTATGCAAGCTTCAAAGGTCCATTTATGGACTAAAGCAAGCATCGAGGAGTTGGAATAAACGGTTTGATGAAGAAATCAAAAAGTTTGGTTTCGTTCAGAATCCCGATGAGCCATGTGTATATCGCAAAGCTAGTGGGAGTAATGTTACTTTTCTTGTCTTATATGTAGATGACATATTGATAATAGGAAAACACATTCCAATGTTGCAAGATGTAAAATCCCATCTTGGAAAGTGTTTTGCCATGAAAGACTTGGGAGAAGCAGCATTCATTATTGGAATCAAGATCTATAGAGATAGAACTAAGCGGTTGATTGGACTAAGTCAAAGTGCTTATATTGATAAGATCTTGAAGCGATTCAAGATGGAGAATTCCAAGCGTGGTATAGTACCAATGCAGGAAGGACTTGGTCTGTCGGTCAAACAAGGTGCTTCTACACCTGATGAGGTGAAGCGTATGCAGAGAGTCCCTTATGCTTCGGCTGTTGGCTCTATTATGTATGCGGTGAGATGCACTAGACCCGATATAGCGTTTGCGCAAAATATCGTTAGCCGTTTTCAACAGAATCCTGGTGAAAGTCACTGGATTGCTGTTAAGACCATTCTCAAGTACCTACGGGCTACTAGAGATTTGTTTTTGGTATATGGGGGAAATCCAGATCAAGAGCTCAAAGTGACTGGATACTGTGATGCTGGGTTTCAGACTGATAGAGATGACACGAAGTCTCAGTCTGGGTACGTCTTCGTTATGAATGGAGGCGCTGTGGATTGGAAAAGCAAGAAACAAACCACAGTTGCTATGTCTGCAACAGAGTCTGAGTACATTGCTGCTTCGGAAGCTGCAATGGAGGCTGTCTGGATAAGGAAGTTTATTAGTGGGCTAGACATTGTCCCCACAAGTAACTTGCCGATCGATATGTACTGCGATAACTTGGGTGCATTGATCATCGCCAAAGACCCGGAGTTCAGAAGGGCGCCAGACACTATGCCAGGAGATATCACTATGTTCGTGAGCAGATCGAACTAGGTGAAATCAAATTACTCAAAGTTCACACAGATATTAACTTAGCTGATCCTTTCACGAAAGCTTTGTCGAGGCCGAAGCTTGAAAGGCATGCCGAGGGCATGGGACTTAAATTAGCTAGTTAAATCATGTATGTCTGATGTTCGGTATTTGGATAAGGGATGTTAAACAATTTCTATTTATATAATGAAATAAAGTACTGGATATGTTTGATTTCATTTAATGGTTAAGTTGTGTCCTATATTTGCATGTTTAATCCTTGAGTACTTGTCAAGTATTCTAAATTGTCCATTGTCGATTAACTATATGGGAATATAGTTAAACTAAGACAAAATCTGAGTGATTGGTTAGGATGGTCCCACCAAACTCACATGGTATTCATTGGATGCATACTGGACTGACCCACTAACGAATTGTCACTTTATGGATCGGCGTCATTGAGTGAAATTCGTAAATGGTTGCTTTATTTATCCTTAGACTTGAGATACAAGCAGGTCATGCATGTATGGATTGCACCTACTTGATATAGGTCTAACTATCCTGAATAAGGTAGTACAAAAGGGCTATTTTCAGTAAGTGTAGTGAAGTATGTGACTTGACACGTGTAGTCAAGAGGATTTGTTCCTTCAGCTTTGTGCTGAAGCAGATACCACTGGGCCCCTCATTGGACTAATTAAGATGTTTGCATGGCCGTGCCCAAATGAAATCTAGAGATGTCTCGATTTGCAATTTGGTAATCTTAAGTTAGTTGTGAGAATGAGAAACAGAATCGTTAAAATATGGAATGACTTTGATCCATATCCATATTTAACACGGTATCGGTAACAAAGGGATAATAAATGACTGTACCATTTAAATACACTTTGAGAAACTGTACTTAAATATTTCTGGGAGCATTGGCGTGTTGCTAGACGCTAACCAATGTTATTACCTTTACTATTGCAAGCTCAAGTGGGAGCTGTAGGGATATGATCATGTAATAGTAAACGTATGACCGAAAATTATTTAAGCCTACGGGGTCACACGTCTCGACACCAAATGCATTAATATTAATTAATGGTTAAATAATATTTATCATGAACATTTAACGAGGTTTCGTTAAAAACTAACAGTTAATTGTTAACAGAGGGGTGTTAGTTGTAATTAGAGAGAGTTGTAATTGGATTACAATTAGGAAAAGGCTTTGGGATAAGCCTTAAGGCCGAAATTCGGTTGGGCCTATCACAAGCCCTAACTTGCTTATCAAGTTCCTCTAAACCTATAAATAGACCATCTTGGTTTGAGGTTTAGTGGCTGGTTGCATTTATCTGATAAAGGTGCAAACCCTAATTCTCTCTCTCTATTCTCTTGAATTCGGCAACAAGAAAACCCAAGAGGGGGGTTTCGGTTCTTGTGTGGTTCGACCAAGCTACATCAAGAGGTGTTCGTGATCGGTTGCTAGCACATAGCATTGGTGTGTCGTGTGTGCAATCGTAGAGGGATTTGCATTAAATCCTCTAAGAGATCAAGTCTTGCCGAGCTAAAAAGGTACACGTTCTAAAACCGGTTAGTTAGATTAATTCATAGGTTTCTTTCCGCTGCGTACTCGTGTTTTGATAAATAGTTATACAACCCTACAGCATGGCCATATTCGCGCTCAGTGAGAACACAAAGTTGATCGTTTCTGTGTGGGGGTAAACCGAAGGGGTCAACAGGTTCTTGGTTTAAGTCCATAGGACACCGTAGAATCAGTCTCTTCTTGTTTATCAACATAAACAGGGTTTAATCTACATGACACCCATGTGACATCATCTGTCTAAGTGAAAAGAAACATTCCAACTTGGTGGGGGATTGTTGGAAATTATAACATGGGAAGTTAAAGTTTGCAAGTTGGCATGTTTTATCTATCCCATATTGGTGGGGGTAGAAACTTAGAGTATAAGCCTTGAACTTATCTCCACTTCCAAAAGTTGTGGGGGTTGAAGGAAATGGCTAAGCCCACACGCGCGCCGAGGCGAGGCGAGATGCGAGTTCCGCGAATGGGCGCGTTTGAGGCGCACTTTGCACTTCGCACGACACATCGGTCGCTGGGAGCTGAGGAGCTTTTGTTTTTGGCTAGGAGGGTCCAGGTTCGGTGGTTTTTGCTAACCGAAAACAGAATAACCGAAAGTCCAAACTTGGGGAAGAGATAATCCCACGTTTCCATTATCTGCGAGTTGGTTACTCGCAGATTTTTCTCACTTTCGGGTGCCAGTCGGATCTATAAAAGGAGGCCTCTGCAACCAGATTCAGTACCCCAAATTCGCACCTCCTTTCTCTTCCTTTATTGAAGTTCTGTTTCTACTCACAGCTTTCTGTTATAATCTGCTTTCATTGCTGTTGAAAGCCAGATTAGTTTCTGCATTAATCCTGGGAATTTACATGAAATCCTACAGCATTAAAGACCGTAAAATCCATAAGGACAGGAGTTATTCCGTGCAGCAAAACACTCATTCACTCAGCGACTTTCAGGTTGGTTTTACATTCTAGTACTGTTCTTTAAATTCGTTTGATAACGGAACACTCTCATTCTACATTTCTTACATCAGTTTGATCGTGAAGGACCAAAACTGATTTGACCAACAACTCGGTAAATAATAAATAATCAAATCGTGTTTATTTGTTTTTGATTGAAACAAAATTCAACACAAATGCCCTACAAAGATGAAATCTGAAACAATCTTCTACAGCGCATTAAATCTGGAAGCTAGCTAACAATTGAAACTGAGACATTAAAACTTAACCCTAGAATAATTGTATATGAGAAATCAAATTACCTGTGTAAGTTTGAACCCTATAAACATGTCATTAGAAGAAGATGTGAATGAAACTGATAATCAAAACCCCTAAAAAAGATTGTAACTTACTGTGTCGAAGCCTGAAACCTAAAGAATAAAGCGAAATCCGTTGACCCGCAACAGCACCGTTGGCGGCCTTGTTCGTTCCCGCCATAGTAACAACAACCAATCTCATGACAGCCACACCTAAAGCCGCCTACCTCTTCGCCTTATCCCTGCGGAAACGATTTGAAAAGAAAAACGATTTTAAAGTTGCTAAACATGTGGTAGAAAACAAACAAAACACGTATGCGTGCATTGAAAACTTGTACCATAAAAAGCTTAAGCAACTTGTACAAAAAGTTGCTCAATTATATAGATAGTAATTCCTCTATACACTTTGGGGCTGTTTGGTATAAACTGAAGCATTAAGTGCTGAATTATTAAGAATAAGAGATTCTGAATCAGTTAAGAATAAGAGATTCTGAATTAGTTAAGTGCTGTTTGGTTTGATCTCTGAATGGAATATATCTGTTTGGACAGAATCCTAAATAATTAATAGTTATTAAAGAAAAAAAATACAAACCATCATAGAAAATCCAAATTACATATAAATCCTCACAAATTCATAAAAGATTTGTTACATGTTTAGAGCCCGAGTAGTTATAAACAAGCTCAGAGTGAAGGGTACGAGTAGTCAACGAATCCCTTGATTTAGATACTAGTGTTTTATGAGCAGCTACTAAAACAGGGAAGATATCCGGGATCTAAAAAACGTTTCAAGGGCTACTTCAGGCTCTAGTGTTCCAGCTTGCATCAGCTCCAAAAGTGCCAAAGTAGTAAAGGGTGTTTTAGATACTTCATAGCTACTCAAAGCCTTAAAACAAAATCTTTAACCAATTTTGGCAATTTCCCAAATCAAATGTAGCATTTTTCATTTCTCATATGTTTAATATCTAAATAACCTGTATGTAATTAAGTTTAATATCTAAGGTAAAACCTAAAAATCTACATGTACGAATCCAAACTCTTACAGATGGCCAAGTTTAACAAATGATATCCTCAAAGCAAGTAGATAAAATCAAAATTTAGAGTGGAGAGAAATATTACTTGGAATTAGCGGCGTCCGTGAAGAGAGAAACCTAACAAATGATATCCTCAAAGCAAGTAGTTCCAGATATCTCGTAAACCTTCATATTTGCAAATGAAATTGGGCTGTCTGATTCAGTGATTCTTAGCTGCAATAGTAGAAAATTTAAGATTTAGGAAATTAGGGTTTTGCATATTAGCGAAGGTTCAAAATGAAACTCACCGGAGACGATTTTCAGGTTCACCAAATTGGAGAAGGAGAGGCTGAGAAGGAAAGGCTGAGAAGGAAAGGAGAGGCTGCTGCAACGATGGAACGCCGGAGAAGGAGGCGCTGCTGCCGTCGTCGGCGCTGTGGCAGTCGGACGGCGAGAGTGACGGAGGAGGTGGCGCTGGTCAACAGCGTGAGGGAGGAGGGAGCGCTGGGTTGTTCATCGAGTTCTTTTTTTTTCTTTAGATTCTAAACCCTTATTCATTATGTTATTTTTTTTAGATTAAGAGGTAACCAACCAAACACCCCTTAATTAAATGTCTGACCGAAAAATACATTTCATTCAGTTTAGACCTCATTAAGAGGTAAACAAACAGCCCCTTTGTGTTGTATCCAAAAAGAACAAAAGGATGACGTCATATATCCCATACCATCATCCATTTCCTGTCATGTCAACCACTATTGTCCCATACCTTATGCAGCAGCCTAAAGTCTCTTCAGTATGGCTTCCATTTTGTTTATTCAAAATAAGTTCAATCAATCGATGTCCTTGAAAGAAGAACTAAAAGGTTTTTGTGTTCCTCTTGTACTCATAATAAGTCGGTTCTTGCAATAATACCATGAACCTCCATATAAAAATTTACATACTTTCGACTATAGGAACAATTTCATTATATAATATATTTCTAATTGCAAACATAAGTACAAGTAATGAATTGAGCATGGGTCAAAATATTATCATTATAGTTTTACATTTGTAACAATTACATCTTACATATGCTAGATCTACTACTCACGCGTTACCAGAACAATGCAAACATATAAAACAATTGTATTGCTATAACGCAATGTAAAAAAATAAAAATATAAAAATACTGAGTAATGACGTTAAAGTTCGAAACTAAATGTTCAAAGTATTGAGCCTAGGACTTAAACGTTATATTTTCCGCTGCAAATCTAATGACATGTTTGGTTATCAAACGTAATGACTTTTAATATAACTTGTTAGAGGTCATTCTATGTATCCACGACTATGACCCCATGACGTCACACGCCTGTGACATTATGCTTCGACATGAAAGTAGTTCGTCCCCCACACCTTATGTTCATAACAATGCATTGGTAGGTCGATGGGGATTCCAAGGAGGCCATCGAGGTAGCTCACATGGCGGTTACAATGGCTGAGTTCTCACAGCTCATTTCGTTGATACTCCTGATAGCAACCCTGACACAACATTCTGGTGAAACTTTGGCTGAAAACAACCATTGGTCCTTCAGGACAGCTGGGTATTTGGAACATCTAGTCCTACGTAGGGGTGTGCAGAAACCGGGAATGTCCCGCGAATACCGATAACCCGAACCGAAATTTCCGGTCCCGACCCGGAATTGATTTCGTGAGTCGGTACTCGGGATATGCTAATTCATATTGGAGGGATTCGGGTCAGGACAGGTCCAACTCACGAAATTAAACCTTGTCCCGCTAATCTCGATTTATATAGTTAATTATTATTAAGATTACTAATAATCTAATATAATATTAGATTATTAGGTTTCCAAGAACACAATCACATACGATCGAACATCTTAGTCTATTCGGTTTCTCTGCTAGTGTCGCTTCCAACTCCATCGTTGGTTTACATTATTTTCGCATGTACGTAATCTCTGATCACTTCACTTTTGATTGATTATGTTGGTTTTAAGTGGTGTTGATAATCATGATAATGGATCACGTATGTCTAATGTGAATGTGGTGATAGCCACATATTCTTCTAGTAATTCTTCTAGTAATTCTTCATCCACCATGACTAACACAAATCGTGATAATTTCTTTCATAACATGATGCCAAACGCCTTTAATATTAAACTATAACAGGCTAAATAAACAATCTTGATATATTTTATATAGTCAGTATGCACTAAAGTTGTTGCAGACTTGCAGGTATGTAGCTGATTACAAAAAAATTGACTATTCATCCCTTGATTAGTCTGGTTTACAATTCCATCAGGGCATTTGATAAGTGGTGATAGTATATGTATCTATCTCTGATTGGTTCTCAGATCAACCCAAAAAGATTTCATGTTCTAAATTATTATCTTTCAAAGATTCAAATCTGTGAGTCATAAGGCATATGAACTTAGGCTGAAAAAAAAAAAGTGAAATCTCATTATTTGGGCCGCCATATAGTTCTAATCACCTAATGTGTTTGTCATTTTTTTGGGATAATGAGTCGTCCCGCCAACCCGACCCGGGATCCCGAAAAATTCCCCGTTTCAAGTTTCATTTCGTGGGTCGGTTCTCGGAAAATTGTTTTTGCATTTCGTGGGTTCGGTTTCGGGTCGGGAGCCGGGTCGATCCGGGAATGTCCCGATGCTCACCCCTAGTCCTACGAGACATATGTGTTAGATTCTAGTTTAACAACCGTCTGGTCCTTCGGGACGTCTGTTCTTGGTTTGTGGTTTTAACAACTGTCTACATCTGGGCTATTCAAATTTGGCAAGTCCGATTTAGCAATCTTAGGTTGAGCAACCACCTAGTTGTGTTGCTCAGGGGGAGTGTTACCTTCTAGTGATCTCCGTCTCATCTATGTTTCTCGTGATCTCGGTCACATCTGGGGTGTTATTATCTAGTGACTACGATCACATCTGGGGTGTTAACTTATCTGGTGACTACAGTCACATCTGTGTAGTGTTACCAGTGAAGCCTGCAAAGTATGCTACAGTTCAGAGTCTGGTTTGTTGGTCTGCTTCCGCCAGTGGTGAACATTTGTTCTATATCTCGTCTGTTCTGGTTTCGTGTACCTTCAAGATTTCCGGGAATCTGTCGTAATCTTCGCTTCCGCTGCAGTACATCGTCTTTATCTTGTAACAAGCTGAGCATGATTAATATCTATGCTTCAGCTTGAGAGGAAGCGTTAAAGAATATTATTATTAAATAATAGATTATGAGTGTTCTACAAGATAGTGATTGGGCTATGTATCCCTATATATATTTACATATAATAGCATGTAACCAGTGTGTGAAATACAAATACAATTCACCATCTTACAGTAATGAATAGCAGAATACAGAAAAGGTATGGCATTTATAATTATTTTCTAACAGAAGAAAGGAACACTTGTTTTTCCTTACAAAGATAAACAAGCTCATGACTTGGCCCATGCCTTCTAAAACAAGGAACTTCCTCATAACACATACATTCCATGCCTATACCTAACACTAAAGTAAAAGAATTAACTTTTGGGGTCTTGTAGAAGGGAGCTATGAATCTAAATTCTCTCATCTCATCACAACCTCCAAACTCTTTCAAATTGATGAACACATAATGGATCACGCCTTTTGATCGCGACATGCTTACCCACAGCTTAGCTTCGAGTGGTGTGTTATGTAGCTTCAACTTTAACGGGATTCCAACGGGTAGTCCCGCCACAAAAGGAACAGGATTTAGCCAATCATTGTCCTGAATTTCCACTTCAGCCCTCATGTGTCTCAAGTTTCGAGAAAGATCGAGCTGCTTTAATGAGAAGAGGTTGAGTGGTTCGCGAAAGCGAAATGTGTCACTCTCGTCTTTTTCCAGTGTTTTCATTAGTTCGGCTACGAATCTGGAATGTTCAGCCGATGTTTCTTTGTAAATTAACAGTTTCTTCAAAGCAGATTCGTGAAAATGGGGATCAAAATTTGATAATCTAAGTGTACAAGCCACGAGTCTCAGCTCCTCAATATGCAACTCCTCTTCTTTAGTCAACCCGATGAACCGATATCTTAGTTCTCTGATTTTCTTCTCTAATTTCCGTAGAATATATCCAACATCCCCGGCTTTGTTATATACAAAGTCTAATGGGCGCATAACATGCCACCGTGCTTTGGAAAGCAGTTTCACAACAACAATATATTCTAAAGTAAACGTTAAGACAGAACTTGAGTGATGTGAATCCGTAATACGGGTTTTTAGCTCTTCCTTCCAACACCTGTATAATTTAGTATTAAAAAACTCTAAACCAAAGAGAAACAAAAAGACAGAAATTGTAACCCGAACATGACCTATACATATGTTCGTGTCAAAAGACATCAACCCTAACCCGGACACACTTAAAAAATTGAGTAACCCGAACATGACCCGTGTAACCCATTTATCTAAACGAATCAAACGGTTGGCGGGTTGTAATCAAGTTGTGAATGCATTGACAGATTGTAAATTGATTGTAATAAATGAGTGACAAGTTGGCCCTATAAAAACATTTTTTATGTTCTCTTGTAATTTTAAAACGAGTTGACGGTCAACCTGTTCAAATAAACGGGCCCAAATATGACCGATTTAACTAAACAGGTTACACATGTAGCCCGAACCACAGATGACAGCATTCATGTCATATAAAAAATTACCACCCCTAATATGAACTAACCTCAATGCCATAAGCAATTCACTTGTGCATCCAAACTTTGTCAAAGGCTTCCATATTTCTGCGATATTAGCAAGAACCAATTTTACATCATTATATTCTTTATCATGCAATTCAAGCGGGTCAGCCACATGGGAAACCAATATATGACAGTTGAAATCTGTTGCCAGATCATCTTCAGCCTCTATATGGTGAGGTTCAGTAGATGAGCTACAATGTGACAAATAAGACAAAAGTGTGTTCCGGTCCATTACTTCAGTTAATCCATTAGAAAGTCTTCCAAGCATTGTAACCGCATAAGAAAATATTGTTGGGGGTATGATGTACAAACGCTGTTGAATGTCATGGGAGAGCCGAGCGGAGATGGCTAATGTGAGCATTGCAGCAGTTCTTGAGCTATTGAAGTCCCAGTTGCTTGCAGAAAAAGGTTCCATCTAAAACATGTTTAGAGATTAGAAGGATATAAATATTTAAGTAGGGTGTAAACGAGCCAAGCCACTTGTGACCTACTCAAGACGGCTTGCTAAAAGCTCGAATCGAGCCGAGCTTCGACGAGCACGAGTCTAAAGTGGAGCTCGTTTAATAAACGACCCAAGCTTCATATATCCGCTCTTGACTAGACTTGCGAGTCTAGACAAGCCTATTATTTATATAAACATAATTTTTATTTAATATTATAAATAGATAATTACATAATAAGTATTATTGTATATATAATTGTGATAAGAATAACGGAAAAATATATATTATGATACATATATAAAATAAATTTATAAAAACAAATATATAAATAATTACGTGTATATTTAAATAATCATATAACTAAAAAATAATAAACGGTCAAGCTTGGAAACTATTCACTAGCCCAGATCAAACTTCAGACCTATTGCTTGAAACGGACCGAGATTGAGCTCTCTTAGATTAAACAAGACGAAGCTCGAGCTTAAACGAGCTCAAGCTTGGCTTGTTTACACCCCTAGATTTAAGAAAGAAACTAGGATATGTTGTGGCTTATTCTATCTATTGTCAGGTTGAAATTAGGTTTAAGATTAACGACCATATCTAATGAATATTTTAGTCATAAAATAAATAACAAAGCAAACAGGTTAAGGGCTTCACATATTAATTATCAGGTTGGTGTATGCATTAGGAAGTGAAAACTGAAAACTATAGTTCAACTTAAAAACAAGAAGAAATAAATAAAAGACTGCTGATGAATATCTTTTAAATTGGTGAAATGATGACTATCCAACCTGTGAAAAGGTTTCATCTGCGATGCTGACAGCAAAGCTTCCATGATTTCGGCCAATTTCAAAAATAACAGAGAGAACATCTGGTTCATCCTGAAATAAAATGAGAATCAAATCTAAATTAACAAAAAGGGAATCCCTAATTTTTTGCAAAATAATATTAAGATGAAAAGAATAAGAATAACTTACCTGTGGATAAGTTTCTAGACTGTGTATTATGCTGTCAGCAGCTAATTTAAACATAGGTAAGTTATCAAACTTGATTAAACGAAGAACATTTCTTGATGTCAATCTTATCGATGAGTTCATGTCAACTAGAGTTCCAAGAAACTGCATATTCAAACAACAAATATAAAAAATATATACTAACCATCGCACTGAACCCAACGTGAATTGTATGTATGCTTAATACTAGAGGTGCTAGAAAAAGGAGGGTCAGACTGACCAAAACTTTTGAAGTTTTTATAACTATAAAACTGATACTATTCCAATAACATATATTTTTTTATGAAAACGATTTAGCATGTTTTATGCATTACAAATAAATTATGGGCAACTTTCAATCAACTTCGACTGTTTTTTTTCAAGATAACTTCTTTTATTTCGCCTATTTCACTACTTAATTGGTTAAAGATTGCACATACCCCAAATCAACTCACAGTCATAACTTACTGTGTTGAAATTGCCAATTCTGCTTAGAATTTACATTGAATTAGCAATTTTTACTGAAATAGTTTTTTTTTAATATAAATCGGAATCCAGATTCTATCAACATAATATATCCAAGAAGTCAAGAACTAACCAGAATTTTACCATGTGCATGTGCATTTCTTGTACTTTTAGGTGGCCAGAAACTGCTATGTGATGCATGGTTTCCAGAGCTCGTAATCTCACGACAGCTGAATCATCATTCAACACATCCATCAATAAACCTAAGACTTTTTCTGCTAAATCACTAGAAAGAATGGCAAGCATCCTCAAAGAATAACATGCAGAACTCCGTACCTTCAAATAAAGAAAATTGTATGCGGTTAAAAAGATGATAATCAAAGTATTAAACTATTCAAATATTAACCTATTTTTAATAAAAAGATTTAGAAGGTTTTATGCATTAAAAAAACACATTTTTTGGGATCCTTCGAGCCGAATGACCAATTAGAGATAAAACATAACCCAAGTTGACCCATAGAAATTAACATATCTAATAAATATAATAAATGCAGTGCTTCAGGAGTACCTCATAAAACTCATCCTCCAACCCATGTAAAAAAGCTCCAGCGGCACTTAATGCTCGTGAACCGAGATGTTTTCCTGAGATTTCACCAAGAAATTTATTTTCTTCCAAGACTTTCTTAGAGAGGGTTTGCATCAGAAGATACTGGGAGGCCATTTCTGCTTTACCAAGGGCATTAAAAGCTCCTACTCTGACATTCATACTCATGTCCCTCACCACTGAACAGAGCTGCAAACATATACAACTTAATTGATGAGGGGAGAATCATAATGTGATAAAGTACACTGGAAAATATACAATAACTCGTACAAGTAGTGCTTTTTTGCAGTTACTACTTCTATACAATAGCCATGCACGTGACATAGGTTTGACATTTGAGAAGCTTCTAAGAACGTGGGGTTTCATAATATATATAGTTGGCTATGAGGCATTTGAAATCCAAAAGTGAGCTAGCAGAAATGGACGTTACACATTCTGTTTCTCATCCAAGAGTGGGGGTTTTGACTTGCGTATCTCCTCCCTCAGGCAATCAGGCTTCTTGTTTGTATTTCTTTTTAGACACGTTATTGAACTAATGTCTTTTTCAGTTATAGTGTTCTATTTCTTATATGCAATATTACTTTATTTTTCTATTACCATTAAACTATAATGAATTCAGTCAACTAAATGTTTTATTTGTCTGCAATAATATTATGTATTTAGTAGACATTATTTATTTATGATCATTGATGTTATATTATACAAAAGCCCAGCAAGTATTCAAAAGTTTTCACGAAAGCCACCTAAATATTACAGCAACTCTCCATTTATCAATTTGACTTTGTTTACGCCAACTCCAATAATAATTAGGGGAAAAAAAAGGAACTTTCAAGGATATTACAAAACAATAAAGACCAAGAAATGTGAAACTTTTTGGTATAGCGTTATGTTTAAAATCAAGATTAACTTATCAGGATATATTTGTTATATATTTTATTTTTTTGAACAGCATATATTTGTTAAATAAAAATATAAAACTATATTATTGATTTAATTATGTAAATGTTTTTTCATAAACTATTCAAGCAACATAAACACACAGACACAAAGACACACACACTTAGTTTTGAAACTAATCTTTATAGAATATGCTTCTACTTAAAATCACTCTAACTTGTCACCAAATACTTAATTACTTACATTGAACGTGTCTTATTACTTCAACAAGGGCTATTGTTCTTTTATTATAATTGCCATGGAGTGTTCTTTTATTACAATTTCCATGAAATTTTCTTGTATTATAATTGCCATTAAGTGTCTTTTATTATAATTGCCACGAAATGTTTTGTGCAAGTATGGAACAAATCAGAGACAAAGGCAACCTTTAATTTGTTTGTGTTCCAAGTCAATTACACCACAATGAGTATGTACTAGAGCCAATTTAAAGTCAAACTAGCTATTTAAGCATGAGTACATGATTTTAGCGTTCTGTTAAAAAAAGTTAAAAAACACATGATTATGAACTAGTACCTAAAAAGTCACTTTTTTCAATAACATCCATCGGGCATGTTTGGGATTGCTTATAAAAACTGCATATGGCTTTTGGAGGAGGCAAAAAGACAAAAATACCCCTCCAAAAGCAGCAAAAAGCCACAATGTTATGACTTATTAGCTTTTGGAGGGGTATTTTGTGTCTTTTTGCCTCCTCCAAAAGCCATAAGCAGTTTTTATAAGCAATCCCAAACATGCCCATCATTTGGTATGAATTAACTTTGGAAAAAAAATAAAAATACACCCGTCTGAACAGCACATACTCCTTTGACTATCAGGGAGTACCAACAGAACCTTTTCCCTCAAGTAGGTATGTTAATGGTGAATGAGTTCTACCATAACCATGGCTCCAAGGATATGTCAAAGAACATTCTAATATCCATTCATTCCACTGTGGTTATTATGCTAAAGTGTTTCTCTGAAACAAGTATTAGTAGCTTATGTTGAGGTTAGTAAACAACTGGTAGCAGCATGGCAAATTCTCAATGTAAGGTGGTTTCTATTCTTTAATCTAAACCAGAACTTTCATGTTTTACCAACAATTCAGAAGAAAAAAAAGACATTTGAAGTAAATACCTGTACAAACAAGGCATCTGACAAGTCCATTTTGCTTTTGTCATCACTATTTGCCACAAGAAGTTTCCCCCATTCACTTACCTTCAACACCAAAACAATTTCAACACATTTCCTGATTTCCCCATACACAAATATAATCAAATATTCAAATCAATAAACAGAAATCCTTCAATAAACACATTACCATATGAACAGCTGAGCATCTCACGCCTTCCTCTGCATCAGATAACAGCTCAACTCCACGCAAATAGCATCCTTCAATCATTCCACGATCTTCAACCACAATTCGATCCCGCAAACCAATCAAACCATCCAAAGCAGCTTTCCTCACGTAAGGATACGGATCCTTACTAAACCCTAGAAACACCGTCAGCAGAATCGACGGCCTGACGTCGAATTTCTCCGCTTCCAGTAACAGCCTGTGACGCACAGGCACACACGAACCAAAGCATAGAGACAGAAAAACCGCCTCCGTCATCTCCGAAAACGACGGAACCAGATCGGAATCGGGAGGCGGAGGTAGGGAAAGAAGTGTGGAGAGTGCGAGTGCGGCGGCGCGTGGCGGAATGTCGGGGCGGGTGAGGGAGAGGGAGCGGAGGACGGCGATGATGGTGGCGGAGAAATGGGGGCGGAGGATGGGGATTTCGGATAGGAGAGTGATGACATGGTGGAGGTGGAATTGGGGGTTTGTTGAGAGGGTTTGTATGACGGAGGAGATTGTTTGATCGGTGGTTGAGGGGTTTAGGATAAGAGATCGAGCGATGGAGAAGGGTTTTAGGGAAGATTTTGTTGGGTTTGTGAGAATTTGTTCGAAATTGGAGAGAAGGTGTTGCTCCATGGCAATGGGGGAAGCTCTGCAACAGAGGGGTTTTAGGGGGTGTTTTTGTTTTGGGTTTTAGGCCGTTTTCTTATATTCTTAAGCATTGATAATTAGAATTGATAATTAGAGTTGCACAAACGGGGTTGTTTTTCTACACGGTCATTTAGGGGAGGGGGTATGGTTGTGGCATGACTTGGTGAAGTCATGCTCACCAACCAATCATAGCCGGCCAATTCAAATATGTAGTTTTGGAAGCCATTTGGAGCCACACCATATGATAGGTTGTGGTGTGGCTTCTCTAAGCCATGCGAATTTTTTTTTTTTTAAAACACTTTTAAATAAACAATAATAAAAGTAAACAATATTCATTAAAATAAAAATAAAATTACAACTTAAACAACATTCATTAAAATTAAAAAAAAAGTTACAACTTTTATTAAAAAAAAATACAAATCTAGGTTTGAGGATTTGCGTTCACCTCCTCCTCGGTTAAAAACACTTCCATTGTGTTTTGGATGTGTTCGGTGATATCGAATCTAAGTTTAAAATGAGTCTCACTATCTCGTAATTCGAAAATAACATTCGGGTCGAGAACCCGGTTAACTGGCGGATCTCGAATGTGGACCGGTGATATAGCAAGGCCATCGTCTTTGAGAGTCATGTTGTGTAGAATGATGACAGCGTACATAATGTTTTCCATTAGCTTTTTTTTATTGGACGACCCTTTCGATCCACTATTGCCCACTTTTCCTTTATCCGACCAAACGCTCTTTCGACGTCTTTTCTAGCCCCCTCTTGTATCTTCTTCATTTTCTTCTCTTTAATCTCATAAGGATGTGGAAATGCCTTCACAAAGACCGACCAAGGGGGATATATGCCATCCGCAAGGTAATATCCACGTTTGTACTCTCGACCGTTGCAAACAAATGGCATTCTAGGTGCAACTCCATGCATCTCATTGTTGAACAAAGGTGACTGGTTAAAAACGTTGATGTCGTTGTTGGAACCTGCAACACCAAAGAACGCATGCCAAAACCACATATCTTGGGAGGCAACCGCCTCGAGTGAAATTGTTGGTTTTTTATGATCGCCACGATGATATTGTGCCCTATACTTTCTAGGACAATTTCTCCACTCCCAATGAGTGCAATCGATACTACCTATCATACCCGGTAAACCATGTTTTGCTAAATGGGCATTATATAAAAGAGTGATATCGTGGCTAGTAGGTGAACGCAAAAATTCATCTTTGTAAAGCTTAATTACGGCATCACAAAAATAGTGTAGGCATTCACGTGCAGTTCTTTCAGAAAAATCTAAAGATTCATCATATTCGTCAGGAACGTTACCGTAAGCGAGTTGACGAATAGCCACCGTGCACTTTTGTAAAGGTGTGAAACTTTCCCTCTTTGTCGCGTCCAAACGGGATGTGAACCACGGAAAGTTGTATGTGATGTCGTCAACAATCTTCAGAAACAACCGTTTAGACATACGAAATCGGTCTTTAAAAATTCCCTCATGGTAACGGGGATTTTCGGCGAAATAAAGTTCCACCAATCGTTGGTGACTGTTTTCACGATCACGGAAAATACGTCTCCTCCGTTTAGGAGCGGAAACCTCTTCTTGTTCTTCTTGTTCTTCTTGTTGGATGACGTTAATACATAGGTTAAGGTAATTCATCGTGTCCTCGTACGAACCATCGGAGCTGCTTGACGAATTCCCAATCTCGGGTGGTGGAATAAAGTCGGCTTCGTCGAAAAGACTCATTTTATAAAATATTTGGTAGAGAAAGTGAAGATGAAATGGAAGTATGAGGTGTGGTTTATAAAATATTTGGGGTGTGTATATATAGTAAAATTATAAAGAAAAAAAAAAGTAATAAAGAGCCGTTGGGCTCAACGGTCAAAAAATAACGGCTACATTTGGGCCGGCTCTCGATGGCTTGGAGGAACCGGAGAAGACCAAATTGGCGAGCCGTGGGAGGGAAACCGCATGAGGCGGTATGGTTGGCCCAAGGAGCCGGCCGGCTCCCCTTGGAACTGGGCCGCGGTAACCTCATGATACCGCCTCCCCTTAGAAACCAAATTAGAAACCAGTTCCGGTTAGAATTTTTACTAGAAAACCGGTTATGCTAGAAACCTTTATTAGTTATTGGGGAAAATTGGGTAACCGGTCAAAACCGGTAAGAATTTTGTTGCTAACCAGTTTAGTCTGACCAGTTTAAAAAAGTGGTTTTTTAGTTAGGGTTAGCTATGATACTTTTTTTAATTATTTTGAAAAAAGAAAACCTCAAACTTCAAAAATCAAACATAAAAATTAAGTAAAACCAAACTAAATACGACATTAGAACTTAGCTGAAACCCAAATAAATATATTCGTCAAATTATTAATGAGTTAAATTCAGCAAATTATAGCATTAAAAACTTCCAAAATCCTAACTTACTAAACGACATTTTATAAGAAAAATTGATCTTAATAATCCTAACTATTGTCTATTGGCCAAAAATAATCTTACCTATATTTTTATACATAATCAGTCTTATAAATACACTATGTTTTTTCTAATAATCTTTTTCGTTAAAAAACTAACCCTGTTAGTTTGTGATGAAGTGGAGGACCAATACTCTTATTATTCAAACTTGTTTCTATTTAAAAAACCTAGGGGACCAATCGTGTCATTATGTAAACTTTATTTAAATAAAAATAAAGAAAATCCCCCGCTGCTCGTCTTCTCCGACTAATTTACCAACGCCAGCGCCGGCTATCATCGATTCGCCACCGTCTTCTCCGACCAATTCACCACCGTCACGCGCCGGCTACCACCGCTACCACCGCTACCACCATCAACCTCACTACAGCAACCATTAACGCCAAACCGACACTGCATCTCCTGAGTTCGCGGCTACCATCGATGAAGGTGTCACCTTGACCTCACGATCGGAAACGGGAATAGGAGCCCCCACCATCGTCGGAACCCTAGCTGGGACACTGCATCTCCTGAGTTCGCGGCTACCATCGATTAGGGCTTTTGATCGCCAGAATCGCAGCTAAGGGTCGCCGGTCTCACGGCTCAGATGGTCAGGTTACAGCGGTTTGCAAACAACCACGAGATAGGAGCCCCCACCATCGTCGGAACCCTAGCTGGGTCACGTATGTTGCCGCTCAAAACAACTATCCGCCACTCCCATTTCTACCGCCTAACACCACCAGAACCATCATCCTCGCTTGTAACTTCGAACCCTAACCGCCGCTGCCATCGTCGGTGACCACCATCAAGTGGTATGATAGTCGAACGTGGCTCTACCGCCGTCACTACTGTCATCGCGGTGCTGAAAGGAACCGGGCCACCGTGAGTAGAATATGAAGCTCGACGACCGTGGTCGGAGACCGGCCGGAATTGCTGACGGGCGCATCGCCAAAAAGACCGTCGGAGTTGTCGGCTCTCCAGATTGATGAAGAAGGGGTGAAGGGCTGATATAATTAGGAAACTAAAAAAATAACAAAAATGAACCCTTAGACTACAAAAACAGTCCCTCCATTTTAGAAATTTACATATTAGTCATCCACGTCATCATAAACTAACGGGGTTAGTTTTTTAACGGAAAATATTATTAGAAAAAAAACAGGGTGTATTTATAAGACTGATTATGTACAAAAATATAGATATGATTATTTTTTACCAACAGGCAATAGTTCAGATTATTAGTATCCATTTTTTCCATTTTATATAATCATTCATATTCGATTACAGCATCTTTCTTAACCTTTTCATTATGCTCTTCGCAAGGTTGCAGAAATCGCTTGGCGGTAGCTCGACAGTCAACTGGTGTTAAGCGATTAATCGGATTAATCGTGATTAATCAGCGATTAATCGGAGACCCTAAATTATTATTATTATTATTATTATTATTTTTATTATTATTATATATATATATATATATATATATATATATATATAAGCATGTACATATTTCAACATGGCAATATCTTAGTTTAGTTAATAAGTCAATAACCTTAAAAAGTAATAAACTAGTATTTATATAATTGTTTAAGTCAAACACTACAGTATTAAAGTCGAATACGTTTACTAATCTAAAAAAACAAACACATTTTCATACTTAAATTGTCATCTTCTTTTAACATTCTCAGAGTGATTCCAATATTTGAACTCCATCCGACTCGTACTCATCTTCAAACATTACCACCTCATCCTCGGACTCGAAATCTTCATAAACAACTTCCCTCTGAGGTGCTTGATTATGAAAAGGTAGAGCTGCGATGTTAGGTTTTTTCGACTTCTGACATTCTCTTCTAATAAACGTTAGAAAAATATATTTGAGAATTTTTTAAGTTTTTTTTTATTAAAAAATTGGCTAAACGTTAAGGCCGCCAAGACCGCTAAGACCGCTAAGGACCGCCAAGGACCAATGTTGACCGTCATTGACCAACTGACCGTTAAACCATTAATCGTAGACGGTGAGGGACCGCCAAGCGATTAATCGCTGATTAATCACCGATTAATCGCGATTTCTGCAACACTGGCTCTTCGTAGACCGGACCTTCCAACAGCACCATCCGTCCGTGGTATATATCTTGAAACAGTGAAAGAACCGGTGTTAGCTCATTCAATGTACAAGTTGTTGAATTGTGATCATCAAACCCCATCATATATTATTTCATTTAATCGTTTCTCGTCAAATATTTCCTTTACTCGATTCCAATAAGCATCACTTTTTGGTCAGTTAGGGATCATGACCCTCGTTTCCTCCGTAACTTTGTGCATAGTAATGACCAGCTCGTCATCCTCTTCCACGATCCACCAGGGTGAATTACGCGTCCTTAAGATTATTAAAAAACACTTATTATTAAACGTTAACAACACTTTAATATTGTTGGTCCAGAAACAACAATCGTTCACGATATCTAACTAATCTAAATGTGCGAAATCCGGTTAGATTAGTGATTCAAGAAATAGAAGAGAAGAAACCGAAGAATACGATGATTAAGACGTTAAAAACCTGATCTTGCACACAAGATGAACTTGTCGGGTACAAATCGTAATCGTAAACTAACTTCTCCCGGGTTTGCGATCGTAAACACCTTGTGGCTGCTCCCAAAATCGTAATCAGCCCTTTACAATGGTAAACACATGGGGTTTATATAGGATCCTAATGGACCTTAAACCCTAATGGTAAACCCAATGGTAAACCCCAAGCCCGATAGTAAACCCAAGCAAACTAGTCTACTAATCTAATTAAACCCTCTAAGCCCATCCCAACTTACAAGCCTCATAATCTAGCCTCTACAATCTTCCCCTAGGATTGTGATATTAAATGTCTTCAATCTTTGAAATTCTTCTTCTTGACTGGCTGGCATAGATGTTGATGAAGATTCTTTTCGCAGAAATCTTCAATGGGTTTCATAATGGGCACTTGGGACTTCCTCTTGATCATCATCAGCTCGAACTTCTTGAAATGAACAAGTTAATGAGATGGAGGATTCTCATTGACTTGCTTCTTTTGAAAGAACTGGTTCTTGCTGAATCTTCGGTAACTGTCTTGAATCTCCAAAAATTAGAGGGTAAAATTTTGAAATCCTCTAACTGTAAAGAACTTGATTGTTGATATTCAAACTTCATGATCTCTGACTGCTCTCTGTATCATTTTCTTTCTCAAATATTGACTTGAAATCTTCAGCTTCCCCTAAACTTGTGAGCATTTTCTTTGAAAGACTTTTGAAGCTTTTGGAAACTTGTAAAGACACCAACAACTTTCCCTTAACAATTGCTTTTCCATATGGAAGTCTTGTCCGGCTGGTTCTTTAATTTTGAGCAGCATCAGCAGCATCTTTCTATCAACAACCTGTCTGACACACATTTGAAAATATACTCCACCAGACATTTGATGACCGGTCTTTGGGTTAGAAGGTAATTATCATCTGTTCAGTTGATTCAAATTAACATAATTTTAACCAAAAACTATAATATAGATTACGGGTTTTCTATAAAACTTCCCCTGAACCCAAGACCTCTAAAGACTTCCCCTTAGCTGATAACTTCCCCTCAGCTAAGGACTTCCCCTGAGATAATACATATTATCTTCGAGTTCCCTTAGGATACTATGTATTATGAAGGTCTTTTCATTGGATAATAAGTATCATCCTCGAGTTCCCTTCGGATAATACTTATTATCCTCTCTCAAAGACTTCCCCTTAGCTGATTACTTCCCCTCAGCGAAGGACTTCCCATGAGATAATACATATTATCTTCGAGTTCCCTTCAGATACTATGTATTAAGAAAGTCTTTCCATTAGATAATAAGTATCATCCTTGAGTTCCCTTCGGTTAATACTTATTATCCCCTCTCCTTCCCCTAAAAATTTGGCAAGATCTGCAGGGGGCATACTGTCATGCATCAAAACCCATGAAAACACATTTTGACTTCTCAAATTAACCTGGCCAAGACGTAAACACAACAAAAAAGAACTTAAAGACTCACACACAAAAGATAAAAACAAACAAATACTTACCAATATCAAACATGAGAAAGTTTACAAGGGATCAAACCATATGTGTGACAACCGGCAATTTCCCACGTTAAAATCGTTAATAACTTGTGTTATATTTCGATAACGTCCGTTACTTCGGTTAACTAGAATAGTTACACAAACATTGCACATGAGTCTAGACGTCGGTTAACTAACTGGAATAATTATATTTTATGATTTTATGTAAGTCATATTTTATGATTTCATGAAAACGTTTCGTTATTTTATGTGAAAATTATATTTATTATTTTTTACGTGGTATATATGTATGTATATATATATATCTATATATCTATATACTATATATAATGCATATTGGAGAGAGAAAGTGTGAGGGTCTTAATTTTAAGACGCGTACAAACTACAATGCAATGTTTACAAGTCTTTAATGCACAAAACTATTTTTCCAGCTGACAAACCCTAGGTATTTAAAGACCTTTTTTCTCTCATTCCCCTCTTCAGCCTCCTCTCGCTCTCCCGTCTTCCCTCTCGACAAACCCTAACCGACGGCTTCTTCTTCAAAGAATTTCTGGCCTGCGCCGGCGACCCTGAGCACATATCCGATCGTTTCCTCCGGCTTTTATTTTATATTCACGCTCTTTGTTTTCTTCTCCGGCGAGTTCACGATCGGAGCACTCGGTCTCTCTCCAAAGAAGATGGTCGCTGCCCTAATTTCTGATGGTCGCTCGCTAAATTTTCAGGTTTGTTTGTTTTATATTGCGGTGCTGATCTTGCTTTCTAAGAAATCTTTTTGTTCCTTATATTTTTCATTACATAAGACAAAGTAGTTTTTTTCTTTCAGATAACAAGAATTGAGCTATTACTGATCGAAGTGTTATTTTGCCATAACTTGTTTATTGTATACCCTTTTAAATTTCTTTATCATGCTTGACTTCTATTCTGTTACTATGCAATTTGTTTGAAGCAATTTTTGGATAGGGGTTGTTATTTTGAGGTCAATGGAACGCTTAAACTTGGAATGTCAACCATGGCTATATATACAACAGTTTTAAACACTTGGGCTTCATGGGTCAGAAATTGGTTGATATAAATCGGACCTGTGTTTTTAGACTTTTAAGGGAAGTCATTGGAGGTACATTACCATATTTCGATTCAGGTTAGATTCTACGAATTTTGACTCCAAATGTATACAAGCATCGGTTGTGTCGCCGTATCTGATATCGTTTTTGTTAATCAAGGGTTCTGACTGAGGAATCAAGTAGCTACAATGGCGATTCTAAAGAAGACAACGGAGATGGTGGCTTTAGAAACAAGTGATTGTGTGAAGCGAATCTTTCCAAAGTCAATGTGAGTATATGAAAATATGATATGATGATATCTTTGTGTATATGTGTTTCTGATTATAATTTTATAGGATTTGTGCAACTGTGCAAGGAGTTGTCATCTCCAGATACAGGCAGACATGTAGATCAAGTTTTGTTAGTTTCTGTAGTTTGAATAATAGAATTTTGTTATGGCATAGTTTATCAATTTGTATTCTTCATAGATGCTTGCTCATTAGAAATGGATGGTCATCCTTTCTACCCTCTTGGCTTTTATCAAATATGTTGTACTTATGAACTCATATTAAATTTAAAAAAAACTACAGAATGTAAAGCTAAAAGCTTTGTCGAAGGAGAAAGACAACGAGCAGATCCAGATACAAGGAATGCAGTTTCAGAAAATGTATTACAATCAACAAATGCACATGTGCTCCTGCAGGAGCCGCTTTGGCGATCGCAGTGGCTAGCTGTCTGTTTGGTGCACTTGCTTGCTTTTGGCAGTTAAATTAAACTGAAGGTGCTTTACTCTGCTTTTCTTCCTCATTATATGTGTATTTTGACAGATCATTTGGCATTTCAGGGCTGTTTGGGATTGCTTATTAAAAACACTAATGTGATATTTGAGTTTTTAGATAACAATAAGGGTGTTTGGAAGGGCTTATCCAAACCAGTAAGTTTTTAGATAACAATAATGTGATAATTGAGTGTTTAGATCATTTCGCATTTCAGGGCTGTTTGATAGTTAAGATTGCATGGTAAGGGATTAGTTGACATATAGAGGTATTTATTTTTGTAATGATAGTGATTTGTTTGTGTGAATACAACTATCTGCAGGATGTGTGATTTTGGTTTATGCAATGATGTCAAGGGTCACCAAATGGAAAATTGAGAAAGCTAAAGTAAAAGTTCTTTTTTTGGCTGCAATATCATGCAACATATGTATAATTATCCATTTATCTCCTTTCAGTGTGAGTTTTGAAGATTTTCGGTTGCATACATAACCTTCTTTTGTCAATTTTTTTTTTACACTAATGGCTTATAGTACTGTGTATTGTAGCTTGCCGTATACTAGAGACCTGCTTTTTTTCCCTTGGACTTTCTATTGGTGAAGTGAGGTAAGTGTTAAAAAGAAATCATGCTCAAGTATAATCTTTATTACTTCAAAACAACCATTAAATTGTGGCTGTGTTTTTGAGGTCTCTTGAAGTAACGTGGGCTATTATTATCTTGGCGACCATCCAGAAGTGACTATTTACTGTAGAATCTTTGGTCCTTGAGGTTTGTATCCTTCATATCTCTTTACATATTTACGATTTTCTAGGGTATCCTTTTATACGACGGAAATTCTGTATATCTTAATTGAGTACATATTACAAAGCTTTGCAAATTTTGTGTATGCTTTATAAGAAGTTTTATACACATAAATGTGTTTCTGTTATCATGAAAGATCTTTATAACCATTTATAGTGTTAATTTTTTTTAATTGGTTTAGTTCTTTAATGATTATGGTAGTGTGTTGAGAGAAAGCTTATGGTTTTCTTTTTTCCTCCTTTTCAGAACTGCTAATTTTACAATTTTATACATAATTCTCATGAGGTCTGTTAATAACTTCTTTGTCAAAAGCAGCTTCAATCTTCAGCTTTCCCTTTAAGAGGTTTTTTTTAAATCATTGATTTAACATTTGTAAGCTAGCAAATTCACTGTTTTCAGAAATTGATTTTAATACCAAATTCATTTATAAGCTAGCAAATTCATTGCTTTTTAATTCACTATATTTTAAACCACTGTCTTTTACATTTGCAAGCTAGCAAATTCACTGTTTTTTAAACCACTGTAGTTGGATCAGTCAAAGGTGGTCTTGGTATGTTGACTTTGCTGGAATATTAGGTGGAAGATAACTGAGAAAGGCATGGTGAATTCTGAGGTTATTGAGCAAAGGATGAATACACACCTTCCATCATTTAGAAATTGCATCCTAGCAAATTCAGATAAAACAATCCAAAATGCTACAAGGTCTATGGTTTATAAAATACAGAAAACCTTGGTATGATTTTGGTGTTCAACCTATGGTATGGCTCTTTTGTATGCGTTTATGCTCTCAATTACTTTTCTAATTGTTTATTTTTGTTTGTTCATGTAGGTGCTTCTGTGATAATGATTCTTTCGTAAGTCCTTGAATTTCTATATTATTATTTATATGAAAATCATCATAAAAGTGGTATTTGTGATTTATATGAAAATCATCAAAAAAGCTTGCATTTGTGATTAGAGTTTGTTCTTACATATGAGGATAAGGATGGTCATTGGATGCTTATGGGGGATGTACCATGCGAGTAAGTGCCAAGCAACTTACGCTATTTAATTTGTTTACTTCCACTATGTTGATTGTGTTGTGACATCATAAAAAGCACTAAGCTGAAGTAATTGGAATAATTAACAATGGCCACATAAAACGAAATATGTTTTTCATATTTGATATGTCGATCATTGATTCAAATAGATAACTTTATTATGTGTTCAAGTAGTATAAATTGGCGATTGTTCAGTATTATTATATTGCAAACTCGAAACCGACCCCATTAATGGATTCAGTTTTACAAAATTGAAACCAACCCTGCCTATTGTTCCTACATAATAACCAACCCATACAAGAATCGTATATAATCAGCGGTAGATTTGTTTTATACATGGGGGTTGTTGATTTTGCTTTAAATATGCATTCTGGTGACACATGAGGGCATTACATCTAGCTACTCTAACATCACAAGGGGTCTGATGCAATTTGTTAATTTTGTCATTACTTACTTGGTACAATATGTTTATAGGTTCTTTTAAGAGGCTGGAGATCATGAAGGGGTCTGATGAAATTGGTTTAGGTATCTATCATACATATTCCAATATTAGTCACAGTTAGTAAGCATCTAATAATTTTAACATGAAACCTTCCAAAAAGGGTGTTTCGAGTTTATGGTTTTCTGACATAAACATATAAATTCGTTTTAGTGATGCTCCTTCCACACAGCTTCATGGAGGCAGTAGTTAACCCTTATGTTTTGATAGGTGTGTTTTGTGCTTAATTTATGTTTTTAATGAATAGCAAGCAAGAAAGAGTCTAAATATTTGTTGGTTGTATTGTTGTTATAGGAAAACTTTGTTTTTCACCTATGTATTCCATGAATTTGTGTGATTTCAGAAAATTTTGAAGTCATATTGTGATGTTTGTAGTTGTTGATGGGCTGAACATGGAAAGGGTGAAAAATGAAGGTTTTAGTTATACTAAGTTAATGTATAACTTAAGATGCGTAGGGTACAAGTAACCAACCAACCTTTGCTTGCAAAACTAGAGGTCACCTTCGTTTGGTATGGACTAAAGTGGTGTTCCTGTTTTTATGAGTAAATTACAGTTTTCATATAATTGATGAAGTTTAATGAGTTGGACTTAAAATTAAGATAACTCTGAAACTAATGAATTGGATTGTCATTGTAAAAGGACCGGACTGATTTTTCAACCAAACTACGTGGACTACTTATGAGATTATTAAAAGTAAAGTTAAGAGTAAAATTACTCTAACATTCTTTGATAAATTAAAAAATACAACTTCTAATAGAGATACTCATAACAAAATATTTTTTTGATATAACATTTATAGTTATGTAATCACATGACTTCTCTGCTGCAACGCATGATGAGATGCACACAATTATCATAACTGTTATTGTTAATATTTTATTAATTTTATTATTTAAATATTACAATTATTGTTCTTATTGATGTTGGATTGTAATTCTTTGGCACTTTCCTAATAAGTTATGTTTGTTTCTTGAATTGTAATATGCTTATACCCCATTTTTATTGTGTTAGAATGTATGTATGACAAATTCAAATTATTAAAAACATAATAGATTAAAGAAGGTTAAAGTGCCTATACTCAATTTCACTTTTAGGTTTAGTTATGGATGGTATAAAATTATTTTGTATTACCTTATAATAAACTTATAATAAACTTAGATAAGAGGTTAATCAAACACTATTAACTGTTACCATCGGTGATTTTTTTATTATTAAAGTTATTAACCTCATAAACTTATGACATGGATAGGTTATACCGAACTTTAAATAAAGTAAAAAAATAAACATAATAAATTGTTATATAATATTATACGAAAGAAAAGTAATATAAGACTCATGGCATAGATAGACTCATGACATAGACAGACCACACTAATACTATGAATAAGAAAAGTAACAGTCATGGTATACAAAATATCACAAGAGAATTGCAAATTTAACAGAATTATCTATGTTTGTTGATTGTCGCGCCGCATCGCACTGACAGAAAAGAATACCGCATTGTAAATTGTCTCGCCGCCTCAACGCGTAGACATAAGACGAATAACCCACTATAAACTATCGCCGCTGCAACGCGCGGGCACCATACTAGTATATCTATATACTATATATAATGCATATTGGAGAGAGAAAGTGTGAGGGTCTTAATTTTAAGACGCGTACAAACTACAATGCAATGTTTACAAGTCTTTAATGCACAAAACTATTTTTCCAGCTGACAAACCCTAGGTATTTAAAGACCTTTTTTCTCTCATTCCCCTCTTCAGCCTCCTCTCGCTCTCCCGTCTTCCCTCTCGACAAACCCTAACCGACGGCTTCTTCTTCAAAGAATTTCTGGCCTGCGCCGGCGACCCTGAGCACATATCCGATCGTTTCCTCCGGCTTTTATTTTATATTCACGCTCTTTGTTTTCTTCTCCGGCGAGTTCACGATCGGAGCACTCGGTCTCTCTCCAAAGAAGATGGTCGCTGCCCTAATTTCTGATGGTCGCTCGCTAAATTTTCAGGTTTGTTTGTTTTATATTGCGGTGCTGATCTTGCTTTCTAAGAAATCTTTTTGTTCCTTATATTTTTCATTACATAAGACAAAGTAGTTTTTTTCTTTCAGATAACAAGAATTGAGCTATTACTGATCGAAGTGTTATTTTGCCATAACTTGTTTATTGTATACCCTTTTAAATTTCTTTATCATGCTTGACTTCTATTCTGTTACTATGCAATTTGTTTGAAGCAATTTTTGGATAGGGGTTGTTATTTTGAGGTCAATGGAACGCTTAAACTTGGAATGTCAACCATGGCTATATATACAACAGTTTTAAACACTTGGGCTTCATGGGTCAGAAATTGGTTGATATAAATCGGACCTGTGTTTTTAGACTTTTAAGGGAAGTCATTGGAGGTACATTACCATATTTCGATTCAGGTTAGATTCTACGAATTTTGACTCCAAATGTATACAAGCATCGGTTGTGTCGCCGTATCTGATATCGTTTTTGTTAATCAAGGGTTCTGACTGAGGAATCAAGTAGCTACAATGGCGATTCTAAAGAAGACAACGGAGATGGTGGCTTTAGAAACAAGTGATTGTGTGAAGCGAATCTTTCCAAAGTCAATGTGAGTATATGAAAATATGATATGATGATATCTTTGTGTATATGTGTTTCTGATTATAATTTTATAGGATTTGTGCAACTGTGCAAGGAGTTGTCATCTCCAGATACAGGCAGACAGGTAGATCAAGTTTTGTTAGTTTCTGTAGTTTGAATAATAGAATTTTGTTATGGCATAGTTTATCAATTTGTATTCTTCATAGATGCTTGCTCATTAGAAATGGATGGTCATCCTTTCTACCCTCTTGGCTTTTATCAAATATGTTGTACTTATGAACCCACTATAAACTATCGCCGCTGCAACGCGCGGGCACCATACTAGTATATATATATATATATATATATATATATATATATATATTACTATATATAATACATATTGGTCTCGAGGGTATTTTCGTGATGAAAAATGCTGAATCCTTAAGACGCGTACAAAGGTTAATGCAATGAGTACAAGTGTTTTAAGCATCAAAATTAAAGTACCATTCATACCCAAATAACCCCCCATTAAAAAAAAAATGAGGTTAAAATCGGAATTAACCACGTGAACAACCAGAAGCCACCTTCGTGAACCGTGAACCACGCTTCTCCTCCCTGCACACGCTAAGCTACATTTACTACTCCTCTCGATAGCCGCAATCTCCAGCGGTATCTCTCCTCGATTGGGCATCTTCGTCTTCTTCAGCCGTATTAGTCCTCTCGATTACCACATTCTAATGGGGTTTTTGAAATTTGAATACATTACATAAGCTCCTCATCTATCCAGACATCAGAATCATTATTCATCTCTCCCTTCTCGCGCATCAGAAGCACGCGGTTGTCCACCGCCTCCCCCTTTTACGGCCAAACGCCGTTTAATCGACGTCGATTAGTGGTGATTCTCGCTCGAAGTCTCTGACCGGGATGCCAAATCTCACCCAATTACTTTTTCAAGTTTTGACTCCACGGTACAATCAATCACAAATAGCGTTAGATTTCATGAGAGTTTTTTCCTCTTTATGTGCTTTTGCCATTTTATATTTTCTTTTCGACCTGAGAAGCAAAGGATTTCAATCTTTCAATTTTGTATTTGCTTTTTGGTTACATCAGGTGTACGATTGTTTCGCATCGACCTTAGCAGCAAAGGATTATCGATGTTATTTGCAGGTTAGATTTCTCAAACCTATTTTCTATTTTTCTTCGAATTTGGGTTTAGATGTGTACTCTTTTTGTTTGGAGATTTATGTAATTTGGAAATCTTTTGAACTTACTCTATTTGTCATACAATCACACGTTAGTTATGATCATAAGGGGGTAATATGATTTGCATTTGGGACTGATTATTGATAGACAAACAGATTTTCTTGATTGTCTGATTGTATATTATGATTATGCTTTAGGGTTCACAATCTGCTGCCTCTCATTATAAGCCTCTTGCTGACTAGCCAAACCCCAAGTAAGGAATTGGTAACCCTGCCTTTTTGTTCATGTAAAAGAAGGCTATGAATGCATATAGTGGTTGTGTGAGTGTACTAAAGGTGTTCCTGAGTAGGTTTAGTGGTTGTGTGAATTAGCCTGGTTAAAGAGCATTGTTAATTATTATTGATGTTCTTGGTGCATTATATGCTTTATTGCAACTTATTTATCTGATTTTGTTATTTTTTAAAGGTTTTTGTCAAAGTCCAGAAGTAAAGATCCTACTCAAGAGATTTCACGTAAAGTTCAAGAGAATTTCTTATAAGGCAAATTTCTTATAGCATGTGACCACCCTCTGTTGTTACAGATCAGTACCTCAACATTTGTTTGTTGATGCAGGTAGTTCATGATGTTGATAAGTAAAAGCTTCAAGTGAGATTCGCTCGCATGTTTGCTGAGCTTGTTGACTAAATGTACTTTGCATAATATATTATATTTGTGTTGTGTTTTATTTTAATTTGTTTCATTTGATAACATGAATCAAAGTAAAAGACTTTCAAGAACAATATTTCCCCGGGTTCAACCTTTACGACGGACAAACTACTGTTGGTAGGTAACAAATTTTCGTTTTAACCATTACGACGAACACACTAAAGGAAAATGTTTTTAACTTTGGTATACATATTTTCCTCGATTTATTCTTTGTTTTTTCCAAGAGTTTATGCCAAGTACAGTTATTGACATCTCATGATTTCTTTGTTTCGGGTTTTCAGGTTGGATGAAATAGAAGGAATGGTTCAGGTGCTGTAATACGTTTTGAGTTGTTGATATGATTTATAAAAAAGGAATTGGTTATTTGTTGGATGAAATAGAAGGAATGATTCAGCTTTATATGGAGTGGCATGACTTTTTCAATTGGAAATTGTTGGTCATGGTATATAAGTTCTTTATTTTTTGTTGAACTTTAATATTTCCAAGTATATTATGTTGGTTGATTCTTTCTTGAGACGATTGAATCTCATATGCAGTAACATCTTCAGGATTACCAACATCTTTGTCAGGGGTGGGCTTCCTGCAATTTCTTAGTAATGATGAATCAAGTTTTGAGTGGTGTATCAAGGATTCAAGGAAGATTGTTGAGTATGTCTGAAAGAAAGTAACGGGGTGCGCTTCCTGCAATTTCTCATGTATTGATGGTATTACAAAAAAAATCACATGCAACTCATTGGTAGACCGATAATGGGGTATAAGTTTTTTACAAGTTTGATGGCATGACTGTTTTTAATTTTAATATTTGCAGAAAGCAATCAGGAGATTATGTCTGAAGGCGGTGTTAGTGTGTGCTAGCATTGACAACACAGAAATTTGTTGATCCTTAAACTCTCAGAATCGTGACTGGAGCCATAGCTAATCTTTGTGGCAATGGTGATTACAAACATGTTACTTCTTTCTGGTAGGTAAGTGTCTTGATTAAATCCTACAATTTGGCTGGTAGTTAACGGGTCAAAACATGTACTTTTGGTAATGATAAGATTATAAAAACATGTCAAGGCAAGCTTAAAGTCATTGGGAACCTGATTTGTTTATAGAAAGAGTCCAGGGTTATGAAACTTGGTCTTTGTTTTGCCAAAATAAGGCACCTGGTTTGGCTAATTGTTGGGGTCAAGATTTTGGCCTATCGTTTTTTTGTTAGCCTTTATCTCTATAATTAATTTGTATATGAAAGCCATAGGTTTTGCAGGGTCTAATTTGTCAGCGATCTGATAAGAGATGACACACTGTTACAGAAATATTCCCTTCTTATTTTTGCTAATTCTGGATTCTATTTTGCAGCCTTGATGGTTAGCTTCTTTTGTTTTCTTAGGTTGAAAGTGTGTGTCCTTACTCATTCACAATCTACAGTCCTTACTCATTCACAATCTACAGCGGTTAGTTAGTTTTTTTTTGTTGTGTGGATTGATCTCTATTAGCTATTGTGCATATTTTTTAGGAACCTAAACTGAGTTTTTGAAAAATAATGTTGAATGGTAGTTATTACTCAATAGGGTGCACCTTATTCATGAAAATGAGTTGGGTAAACCTGTTGATGACGTGTTTGAATGATTTGATTGGGTTCCTATTGAGAAATAACTACCATCGTGTTTGAATGATTTGATTGGGATCCTATTGGCTCTACTTCAACTGAACACGTTCATCAAGTTGGTTACTTTCATGATTATCATCCACAGTTAGAATATATAATCATTTTGATTATTTGTTTAGAGGCATGCATCTACAATCTTAATTGAAAGTTCTAATTTGGTATTTTTTGTTCTAATTTTGTATAACAACCCTTATGTAAATTTGTGTAACTATCGGTTTAAATCTCCAATTTCTCCAATTTGATCCAAATATTTATTCCCCTTGTAGGTTGAATGCAACATATTTATGCTACTGGTTTAGAGGTATGTGCCTATAAAGGTCAGTTTGACCCATTAATTTTTTAAAATTTTATAATCAACCCATTACTTTTATAATAAAGTATAACAGTAAAACAATATGTATATAAATGGATTGATTTCCCCTTCTGTTGGTGATTTTAGTTATTCAAAGTGTAGATTTTTTTTTTTAATTTTGGTTTCTATATTAAATTGTTTATTATTTTTCTGCATTAATAATTTAATATGTCGTTGAACATGTCTACTAATTTCCTCCATTTTCAGGAGTTGAGGGCAGAGAAAGCAGTATAACCTTCAGATGCTTAATGAAGACTATCAGGTCTCCACCATGGTTTTAATTGATCTGAGGTTACTGGATATGCCCGTAGCTTTGCCAATTTTGCTGACCAAAACGTTTGCCCGCATCTAAACAACCCAGAGCCAACTAATTCAATCCATGACCCATTAACCATTTCCAACTTAACAGGTTTCTTGGGTAAGAGTTGTTTGTTATTGCATAAAAATGGTTGCAACACTACACTTGATATTTCTCTTTGCGTTTTTTGTAGGTTGGTAATGGGTCAAAACCAATGATTTCTGTAGGGATATTATAAGGGAGCACTGGCATGAGCTTAGCCCGTTGGGAGACTTTATTACAAATAGAGATTGCTATGATGCCCGGTTTGAGTGCAATTCTGTGGTGGCTGATGTTGTTAAGGATGGTTGCTGGGCTTGGCCTAATGAATGGAGAGGTCTATTTCCAGGTCTGTTATGTATTGATCCTCCTGTTTTGATTGTAAATAAGGCTGATGTGATTAAATGGAGATCAAATGGTGGGAAGCTTGATTCGTTTAAAGTTTCTCATTTTTTTATGATATTTCACCTTCTAAACCGATTGTTGCTTGGCACAAGATGATTAGTCTTCACTCTAAACTGTTCAAAGGATTTATAACGATTCCGACTTGAATAATAAATGCTATGCTCAAGTTCTAAATTGGTAACACTTTTAATGAACAAAATCTGCCCTCAACTTGCAAGTCAGCTCTGTTGATGAAATAAAGATTAGACATGGTATATGATTTTACAGGCTGCTTGGGTTGGTAGCTCATTTACAAGCTGCTTCAGTCCACAGGAAGGTAAAGTATTAGACTTCGTATACGGTTTTATAACCTTGTTGAATAGACTATTTTTCTTTCATATATTTTTGTTACTTGCCATCTGCTTGTATTTTTTCAGGACATTTCGGTTGCAAGTGACCGTTGCATTTTTCATGATGGCTGAACTTATAAAGAACATACAGAGAACTTGCACCGATTTTACATTTTTACTATTCCTTGTGTTCTTTGTTTGTATTCCATGCCCTGGATCTTTTGGAGCATATATATTCTTCCTTGCTGATATATCAGTTTTCTTGAACTCTTTGCAAATGATTTGTGTTAGTTCTCTGCTTTTTTGTAGTTAAATTAGTATTGTTAGTTCTAAGTACTTTTGGTGTTTGACTTTTATTTGGTCAAAAAGAAAATCCTATTCACTATCTCACCGGTTTCCATATTTACTCAAAAATATTCAAGTTTTTAAAAGTATTTTTATGTATCACTCAATTCTTTTTTATTAGTGTAGAGGATATATGGCTTTAGAACATGTAACCCATGGTCAACTGGTTTGACTTGTTTGATAGATAAATGCGTTAAACCGGTTGTATTTCAGGCCACATAATTTTAAGTGTGATCGGGTTAGATTGATGTCTTTGACACAGATATATATGCGGATCATGCTCAGGTTCTCAATTTACGGTACGTGAGCGATAAAGATATTGCCCGGATTTATAAAACTGTGTTAAGTGGATGGATAAAAGCAACGATTGGATCAGTTATGGGTCAAGCTCATGGAGCTTATACACTACCGTTTCTGATGCATTGGTGTCTTATGGTATAACAACGGGTATTTGAAAGAAAGATTTACAATTATCTGTATGTATAATGTGGATGAATATAAAATATTCAATTTGTTATTACGGATACAGTTTACTTGTTAAACAAAGTTTTTTACTTTTACCAGGATGTAAAATTTGTTTGCTTGCGTGTATAGCGCATAAAGGAACCATGACATCTTTACCAATATTTTGTTTGCTAATATATATAAGATAGAGTATATTAGTTATGATTGATAAGATTTATTGCACTTTTCTAAGCACGAGTAAGAATTGTAATTAGAGGTTTGAACGGTTCCTTTTGTTGTAAAAAAATGGTTGTGGTTTGGTTTTAGTGACATGACTGGGTTTTCACCGGTTTTGATCTCCTTGAATGAGATGTGACTTCTAATTTTTTTTTAATAGTAAACATTAATGCTCGATTATTCGGGGTTACATCTGGCAAACATGTTACACATGTCACTTGCGATACGCTGACAGTGCGGGTAACCAAGACCGTCCATTTAAATATTTCAATTCGAGTGTTTGTTGTTATTTGTTTGAGTTCTAAAAAAACGAATACCACGATGTAAATTGTCGTGCTGCCATAACTAGCGAACAAAAAACGAATAACACGCTATACACTGTCGCCGCCGCAACGCGCGGGCACACGGCTATTATATATATATATATATATATATATATATATATATATATATATATATATATACTAGTATGGTGCCCGCGCGTTGCAGCGGCGATAGTTTATAGTGGGTTATTCGTCTTATGTCTACGCGTTGAGGCGGCGAGACAATTTACAATGCGGTATTCTTTTCTGTCAGTGCGATGCGGCGCGACAATCAACAAACGTAGATATTTCTATTAAATTTGCAATTCTCTTGTGATATTTTGTATACCACGACTGTTACTTTTCTTATTCATAGTATTAGTGTGGTCTGTCTATGTCATGAGTGTATCTATGCCATGAGTCTTATATTACTTTTCTTTCGTATAATATTATATAACAATTTATTATGTTTATTTTTTTACTTTATTTAAAGTTCGGTATAACCTATCCATGTCATAAGTTTATGAGGTTAATAACTTTAATAATAAAAAAATCACCGATGGTAACAGTTAATAGTGTTTGATTAACCTCTTATCTAAGTTTATTATAAGTTTATTATAAGGTAATACAAAATAATTTTATACCATCCATAACTAAACCTAAAAGTGAAATTGAGTATAGGCACTTTAACCTTCTTTAATCTATTATGTTTTTAATAATTTGAATTTGTCATACATACATTCTAACACAATAAAAATGGGGTATAAGCATATTACAATTCAAGAAACAAACATAACTTATTAGGAAAGTGCCAAAGAATTACAATCCAACATCAATAAGAACAATAATTGTAATATTTAAATAATAAAATTAATAAAATATTAACAATAACAGTTATGATAATTGTGTGTATCTCATCATGCGTTGCAGCAGAGAAGTCATGTGATTACATAACAGAAAATGTTATATCAAAAAAATATTTTGTTATGAGTATCTCTATTAGAAGTTGTATTTTTTAATTTATCAAAGAATGTTAGAGTAATTTTACTCTTAACTTTACTTTTAATAATCTCATAAGTAGTCCACGTAGTTTGGTTGAAAAATCAGTCCGGTCCTTTTACAATGACAATCCAATTCATTAGTTTCAGAGTTATCTTAATTTTAAGTCCAACTCATTAAACTTCATCAATTATATGAAAACTGTAATTTACTCATAAAAACAGGAACACCACTTTAGTCCATACCAAACGAAGGTGACCTCTAGTTTTGCAAGCAAAGGTTGGTTCAGACAAAATGTATGAAGACTTAAAAGGGTTATATTGGTGGCCCAATATGAAAGTTGACATCGCTAGATATGTTAGCAAGTGTTTGACGTGCGCAATGGTCAAAATGGAACATCAAAAGCCAGCAGGATTACTGCAACAACCTAAAATTCCTGAATGGAAATGGGAAGAAATATCGATGGATTTCATCACGGGGTTGCCCCGTACTTCTGGCGGTAACGATATGATTTGGGTTATCGTTGACCGGTTAACAAAATCCGCTCATTTCCTAGCTATCAAGGAAAATGACAAGACAGACAAACTTGCAAAGATTTATCTCAAGGAGATTGTCAAGCTTCACGGGGTGCCTTTGTCTATTATCTCCGACCGAGACCCTAGGTTTGCTTCAAATTTTTGGAGATCCTTACAAGCAGCGATGGGCACTCGCTTAGATATGAGTACCGCATATCATCCTTAAACAGATGGACAGACTGAACGTACCATCCAAACTCTCGAGGATATGCTCAGAGCATGTGTGCTCGACTTTGGGAAAAATTGGGAAACGCATCTACCGCTGGTAGAATTCTCCTATAACAACAGCTACCATACCAGTATTGGAGCCGTTCCATTTGAGGCTCTGTACGGACGAAAGTGCAGATCGCCAGTCTGTTGGGCCGAGGTCGGTGAGACCCAACTCACTGGACCTGAGCTAGTGCATGAGACCACGGAGAGGATCGTGCAAATCAGAAACCGCATGAAAGCGGCAAGAGATAGACAAAAGAGTTATGCATATAAACGCCGAAGGCCGTTGGAATTTGAAGTCGGCGACAAAGTACTACTGAAAGAATCGCCTTGGAAAGGCGTCGTACGCTTGGAAAGCGCGGGAAGTTGAATCCCCGTTATGTAGGACCATTCGAGATCACCGAAACCATTGGTCCAGTGGCTTACCGTTAAAATCTACCTCCTGAATTGGATGGAGTACACAACGTGTTTCACGTTTCAAACCTAAGAAAGTGTTTAGCTGATGACACTCTTCTAGTTCCATTAGAAGAACTGCAAATCGATGAACAATTGCAATTCATCGAACAACCCGTGGAAATCATGGGACGTGAGGAGAAAACACTGAAACGAAGTAAAATTCCCATCGTCAAAGTGAGATGGCAATATAGGCGTGGACCGGAGTTCACGTGGGAACGAGAAGATCGGATGAGAAAGAAATATCCTCACCTGTTTTATCAAGCGTAAACATCTAATTAAGATATGAGTTAAATTTTGGGACAAAATTTCCTTAACAAGGGGATGAGTAGCAACCCTAAAATTTTTCTATTTCCTTCCACAGAAACCGTAGCAACTTAAGGCAATTTTCGGGACGAAAATTTCTTAACAAGGGGATGATGTGACAACCGACAATTTCCCACGTTAAAATCGTTAATAACTTGTGTTATATTTCGATAACGTCCGTTACTTCGGTTAACTAGAATAGTTACACAAACATTGCACATGAATCTAGACGTCGGTTAACTAACTAGAATAATTATATTTTATGATTTTATGTAAGTCATATTTTATGATTTCATGAAAACGTTTCGTTATTTTATGTGAAAATTATATTTATTATTTTTTACGTGGTATATATGTATATATATATATATATATATATATATATATATATATATATACGCATGTCATTTTATGGCTTTATGTGGCGATGTGTCACGTAATCGCACGAAACGTTTCTATAATTTTATATAGTTATGGAGTTATAACTATGATTTTATGCTAGATATATATAGGTAATATTTTTATAAAACCTCGTTCGTTAAATACGTTTTGACGTACGCTCGGATAATTATCGCCAAGTTACCTTAGTTAGACCTCGTTAGAGTTCGTTAGATGTTTCTAAACTTTGAGGGACCCAGCTCGTAATTTTCTGAACCTGGTTTGTATTTAATAACCAGGAGGGACCTAAGTGTCATTATCCGAAACTTACTCCCC
>JBCNJP010000023.1:15006056-15031736 GCA_039602395.1 Deinandra increscens subsp. villosa
AGATTAACTTATCAGGATATATTTGTTAAATAAAACTATGTTATTGATTTAATTAACTAAATGTTTATTTATAAATTAATCAAGCAACATAACCACACAGACACAAAGAGACACACACTTAGTTTTAAAACTAATCTTTATAGAATATGCTTCTACTATATGCTTCTACTTAAAATCACTCTAACTTGTCACCAAATACTTAATTACTTACATTGAACGTGTCTTGTAACTTCAACAAGGGCTATTGTTCTTTTATTATAATTGCCATGGAGTGTTCTTTTATTATAATTGCCTTGAAGTGTTCTTGTATTATAATTGCCATTAAGTGTTCTTTTATTATAATTAAGTATGGAACAAATCAGAGACAAAGGCAACCTTGAATTTGTTTTTGTTCCAAGTCATTTACACCACAATGAGTATGTACTATAACCAATTTAAAGTCAAAGTGTCAAACTTAGCTATTAAAGCATAAGTACATGATGTTAGCGTTTTCTTATAAAGAAAAAAAAAACAGCTATGATTATGAACTAGTACCTAAAAAGCCACTTTTTCAATAATATCCATCATTTGGTATGAATTAACTTTGGAAAAAATAAAAATACACCTGTCTGAAGAGCACATACTCTTTTGACTATCAGGGAGTACCAACTACCAACAGACCCTTTTCCCACAAGTAGGCATGTTAATGGTGAATGAGTTCTACCATAACCATAGCTCCAAGGATATGTCAAAGGACACTCTAATATCCATTCATTCCACTGTGGTTATTATGCTAGTAAACAAGTGGCAGCAGCATGGCAAATTCTCAATGTAAGGTGGTTTCTATTCTTTAATCTAAACCAGAACTTTCATGTTTTACCAACAATTCAGAAAAAAAAAAAAATGACATTTGAAGTAAATACCTCTACAAACAAGGCATCTGACAAGTCCATTTTTCTTTTGTCATCACTATTTGCCACAAGAAGCTTCCCCCATTCACTTACCTTCAACACCAAAACAATTTTAACACATTTCCCCATATCACACATATACATGATATAATCAAATATTCAAATCAATAAACAGAAATCCTCCAATAAACACATTACCATATGAACAGCTGAGCATCTCACGCCTTCCTCTGCATCAGATAACAGCTCAACTCCACGCAAATAGCATCCTTCAATCATTCCACGATCTTCAACCACAATTCGATCCCGCAAACCAATCAAACCATCCAAAGCAGCTTTCCTCACGTAAGGATACGGATCCTTACTAAACCCTAGAAACACCGTCAGCAGAATCGACGCCCTGACGTCGAATTTCTCCGCTTCCAGTAACAGCCTGTGACGCACAGGCACACACGAACCAAAGCATAGAGACAAAAAAACCGCCTCCGTCATCTCCGAAAACGACGGAACCAGATCGGAATCGGAAGGCGGAGGTAGGGAAAGAAGAGTGGAGAGTGCGAGTGCGGCGGCGCGTGGCGGAATGTCGGGGCGGGTGAGGGAGAGGGAGCGGAGGACGGCGGTGATGGTGGCGGAGAAATGGGGGCGGAGGATGGGGATTTCGGAGAGGAGAGTGATGACATGGTGGAGGTGGAATTGGGGGTTTGTTGAGAGGGTTTGTATGATGGAGGAGATTGTTTGATCGGTGGTTGAGGGGTTTAGGATAAGAGATCGAGCGATAGAGAAGGGTTTTAGGGAAGATTTTGTTGGGTTTGTGAGAATTTGTTCGAAATTGGAGAGAAGGTGTTGCTCCATGGCAATGGGGGAAGCTCTGCAACAGAGGGGTTTAGGCCGTTTTCTTATATTCTTAAGCATTGATAATTAGAATTGATAATTAGAGTTGCACAAACGGGGTTGTTTTTCTACACGGTCATTTAGGGGAGGGGTATGGTCGTGGCATGATTTGGTGAAGCCATGCTCACCAACCAATCATAGCCGGCCAACTCAAATATGTAGTTTTGGAAGTCATTTGGAGCCACACCACATGGTATGGTTGTGGTGTGGCTTCTCCAAGCCATGCGAATTTCTTTTTTTATTTAAAACACTTTTAAATAAACAATAATAAAAGTAAACAATATTCATTAAAATAAAAATAAAATTACAACTTAAACAACATTCATTAAAATTAAAAAAAAAAGTTACAACTTTTATTAAAAAAAAATACAAATCTAGGTTTGAGGATTTGCGTTCACCTCCTCCTCGGTTAAAAACACTTCCATTGTGTTTTGGATGTGTTCGGTGATATCGAATCTAAGTTTAAAATGAGTCTCACTATCTCGCAATTCGAAAATAACATTCGGGTCGAGAACCCGGTTAACTGGCGGATCTCGAATGTGGACCGGTGATATAGCAAGGCCATCGTCTTTGAGAGTCATGTTGTGTAGAATGATGACAGCGTACATAATGTTTTCTATTAGCTTTTTTTTTATTGGACGACCCTTTCGATCCACTATTGCCCATTTTTCCTTTATCCGACCAAACACTCTTTCGACGTCTTTTCTAGCCCCCTCTTGTATCTTCTTCATTTTCTTCCCTTTAATCTCATAAGGATGTGGAAATGCCTTCACAAAGACCGACCAAGGGGGATATATGTGACACCTCGTCCGAAAACCTAGGTCAAACCTCTTTACTTTGACTTTTAATTAAGTATTAATGTGCATTAACTGATCTGATTACTGTTTAAACTGTTAATTACTGTGTCTGACTGTTAACTGATGACGTAAACCTAATCCCGCGTTTGTACTCGAAGCGTATACCCGTAAATTTCATAAAGATTCCATGGATTAATTATGGAATTTCAATAACAAGAAAAATAAATATAAAATGTATTTTTATATTTTATCTGGAACTGGAACTGGTGTCGTACGTTTATATAACCGACACGGAAAACTGATAAGCGATCATATGTTTAAAACTATTCGGTTTTAAACAATCTGGACGGTCGAGCTTAAAACTGTTGCGAACTGACAAAACTGAAAACGTAAACCGTAACCTGTGTACAAAACTGAAAACTATATCCGATTTCTGAAAAACTGTTATAACCGAATCGAACTATTGTTTTTACGAAATAAAAACATCACAAACTGAAATCGTTGTCAAGACTTAAGCCATATCCTCAACCGTTAATCTCATTGGGCCCAACTAGGCCCAATAGGCCCAATAAGCCAAAAACAATGAAACCGAGCCCGAAACCTCGACCCGTTACTCAAACCTAGTGAACCGAATGATCGTGGCGATCCGAGAACCCAACCGGTGCACAACGGGCCCGGGCCTCGAACCGGTGCCCCGTTTGGACCCGTACGACCCATAACCGACAAACCGGCCCAAGTACATTTTTCTTTAAACGTTTAGGCCCAATATCAAGTCCCGAAGCCCAATGGATTAATTTTTATAATATTAGCCCATCAACTTTGTATTAATTTTTATAAAAGATGTTTACCATCTATTAATTTTTATAAAAATTAGTCATGAACTTGTATAATTTTTATACATTGTTTATTTATAAAAGTTATGGATTATTTCACTTCTCACCAATCCTTTATATATTTTATAAACACTCATACAATACATAGCATCATTTTATATAAAACATGACAAGCTTTTTATAAAAATAATCACCTACACTATGCTGATAGTTTTTATGACAATATATAATAAAAAGTGTTAGTGAGATTTTATTGATAAAATATTGTGTTGAAGAACTTAGCCACATCCCACTCTACTTACCTACATTCTAGCTCACCAACCATACTCCTTACACCTACCACTCTTCCTCACCACACTTTTCACCTACTTTCGCTACCACACACTTCCTCTCGATTCTCTCTCCATCTTCTCTCTGCCGTGAAGCAAGCTAGCAAGACCTACCTCCATCTTCTTCTCTTTTATTGTACAACCAATCACCACAAGCAAGCACCCAAGCACCTCCAACTCTTTTCTTTTTCTTTTGCTCGGTGATCAACAAACAACCACCCTTTTTCTTTTTCTTTTGGTTTCTATCAGCAACACACAACCACCCTTTCTCTTCTTCTTTTGGTTTTTATCGAGTAGCAAACAACACCACCGCCACCTTAACCATCTACCACAACCACCGTACATCTACCACAAACGCCACCACCACAGTCGCCAGCCCCTCCTCCCTTCTCTCCTCTTCCGGCGAAGACCACGACCCCTGCCCTCCTTTCTTTCTCTATCGTGAGCAACAACCACACACCACTGCTGGAAACTGTTGCTGCTGCCTCCGCCACAGCCCCTGCAGCTGCTGCCGCCGCCGGAGCTGCTGTGGCAGCGGTGGACTACTACCCATCCGCCACTCCTCCCTGCGTAAATTCCGGCCAGCAGAATCCCCCCGCCACCTTTTCTTCTTCCCTCCTTGTCTCGGCAGCCAACCCACCATCACAGCTCCGGCTACTGCTGTGCTCCGCCGCAGGGTTGGTGCCCTCTCTGCCGGCAGCCTGCTACTGCTAGTGCAGCTCTGCTGCTGCAGTCGTGAACCACCCAGGCCACCACGAACTGACCACCAGCACCTTCACTGCTGTTGCTGCTGCCACCACTCGCCACCGCCATATATGCCGTAACCTGCTACCTGCTGGAGCTGCTGCTGGACCGCCACTAGCTGTCAGCTCGCCGCAGCCGTGAGCCACCGAGCAGCCACTGCAACTCGCCACCTTTCTCCGTCTTTTCTCTCGGTTTCACTCTACGCCTCGTTGTGAGTCCTTTGAACCGTTTTCGTTTACGTTTTCATACGTTTTAAATGTTCCCAAACGATCCCCTAAGTCTTGACAACCGATCCTTTAAATCCCGAGCTTTAACCGACTCATATTTCCTTTCTATGTTTTCCTTAAACCTTAGTGTTGTAAGGTTTGAAAATGTTAGTTATGGGTTTAAAACAAAAACTTAAGATTCATTTGACTAACAAAATGTTTGGTTTAATCATCTTGTGATTTCATGCTAATTAATATATTTTTGCATGGTTATATTGGTTAAAATCTTGTTGATAATATGTTATGATGCTTAGAATGGTCATTTGATTATATGTTAATATTATCATGTATTGATATATTACAAATGGTTAAGATTGTTAATTGTAATTTTAGTAGTTAATCATCATATTTACGGATTAATATATGCTAATAACGATTAACATGAACAAATGTCGTTTAATGACATACATGGAACTAATATGGACATTAGAAAATGTTACATTAATTTTGGACATAAAATCATGGCTTAAAACACTTTAAATGAATTTTTGTGGTTTAATAACAAAATTGGTAATTTTATAAAAAAATTACTCGAATAAATTAAACCATAAAATGTCATCATGAAATTTATTATATAAAATGGTCACATTTTATAAAAATATAATTTCTAATAAAACAAGACTTAAAATGTTTGTTTTGAATTTTATAGAAAAACAAAATGGATAAAATATATATAAATATATTTTTATATCAAAAATGGTAAATAAACATTCTTATAACACTTGACTTGAAAAGTATAAAATCTTGGATTTTATACAAAAAGTGGAAAATGTTTTATGTTGGAAATTTTCTATAAAAAGTCTTCAATTTAAAACCTTAGCTTTATTTAATAAATAAAGTTATTTAGAAATGATTTTATAAAAATAAAATCAAAAGACTTATAGAAACTATGAAAAACATATTTTTGATTATTTTAAATAAATCAAAATAATCAAAACGTTTTAACCGGATCAAATGTTTATTTTTAAACGTTTGGAATTGAAACGAAATCTTTAAACGATTTAAAAATGTTTTACGACGTAATAAATCGTAAATAATTATTTTCAGCAAATAATTATCCTTCTGAATTTTCGAAACCCTAATTTGAGTTAAAATCATTTTGGTTTGTTAATATAATTATTTTTAATAATAATTATATTTACATTAACTCAAAACCCTAATTTTCAAAACATGAGTTTAATATTAAAATAACTTTTAATATTTACCTACTTGTGTTTAATCATTAAATCTTTAACTTGTAATAATTTGATAAATTATTCCAACAAGTTAGAATAATTATTTCGATAATAATTATCAACCCTAGTTATATATATTATAACTTAACGCGATTAATTATCCAATCGATCGAGCGAACATAAAAATAATAATAAATATTATTATTTAAAACGATGTTTAATACTTGATTGAACTGATCTTCATGATACGTTATCGCATGTTCATCCTTTGTATTTATTTACATAAATGCCTTAATACGTGAACATTCGTATTTGCTGATTTTGTAAACTGATTAACTAACGGGTTTTCAAAACGCTACAAACGGGATTATACGTCAAGACTTGACCGGTATCATTTGGGTAACGTTCGTTACTCAAATGATTATGTGGACCCTTATGCATGTTGTCTTATGTTTTATTAGGACTTTACTTGCTAGTTGCCACTCGGCAATCCATCATCATCGCTGAATCAAGTGAGTTTCACGGCCCCTTTTCTTTTCAACTGTTTTACACTTATGGGGGAGAAATCATGAACTGATAAAATGCTTTTTACTTAATGTTATGGTTTACCTGTTAGCCGTATGACTACATGTTCCATTCTGTATCCCAAACAACTGGTACTTTATCGTTATCAACGTTAGTACAACTGAATCCCACTATTAATTGAATTCGATTAGTTCTGCTCGAAACGATAACTAGTGAATAGATCTATTTGGGTTGACAACCCTGCCCAGATTGGTAGCTCCAATCCTGACTTCGTACATTGTCAAGGGGTACACGTCAGTTATTCTCGCCTGTTCGGTATTCTTGGGATAGAATGCTATGAGTGGGTAATCCGTTAGTATTCGAATTTGAGGTTCATGGTAGGATCTTACAACCACGACAGTAAACCAACGTAACATTTAAGTATGCCGTAAACTGTTATCCCAACATGCCAAAAACTGTTATTCCAACATACCGTAAACTGTTATTCCAACACACTGTAAACTGTTTTTACAAACTTACCATAGAATCATAAACCTGTGAACCTCACCAACTTTATGTTGACCTTTTAAAACTCATGATTTCTCAGGTATCTAAGCTTATCATGGAAGACGTGCAAATGGGGCTTCACTGTAACTTTCGACCCTGCTTTACCGGAGTCGTAGTCCCGACCTATCTTAAACAAACTGATTTATGATTTCAATATCAAACTAAGACTTTTATTCAAATGTAAGACATTATCATTTCACCACAACTTTCCGCTGCAACATAAATGGTATTATGTTTTAAATGACGTTTGAATTTAGTAGAAGTTGTTCTGTATATCTGCGACTATGATTCCGTCTCGCTCACACCCAAATCCGTTGACCGGGGTGTGACAGATTGGTATCAGAGCCGTGGTTATAGCGAACTAGGTTAAACAAATAAACAAAAACCAAACCTGGACTATAACCCGCTCCGAAGCTACCGTTTGCACGCAAGACCAATTCCTTATCATATTGGTTACGTTAACTTATGCTTTACATATACGAGTTATTATTACTGCAACTGGTACATTTATATCTTTATTCTAGATACTGTTATCGTGTTACCAGCTATGTTCTCTCATGGAATATTATCGCAGAGATGACTTCCGAAGAGGTCATCTGCATATCTGATTCCTCTGGAAAAGACACAGTCGTGTCTGAGTACACGCATTCCCCTGAGGACCATAAACTGTCTAGCCTAGTGCTGGACATTCTCACCGTTGGTATAGTCCGACAGTCCTCATTACCATCGCGTTTTCTGAGACCATTGTGACCCCGTCTCTCAGACGACTCCTCGAACCACCCGATTCCCACCGCTGCCGCTGACAGTGCGACCACTACTACTGGTGACATGCCTGACGATGTCACGAACAAGCCTTTGCGAGTGATCGACGATGAGATCACTAGACTCCCCACCTGGACCGATCTGGCGACACTAGAGACCCGTCCAACCGCCATGGAGCATCACCAGGCTTCCACACTTGGTGTTATGGAGTCACTGCACGCTCGTATGAGTGTTGTCAACATGGCCTACACCGATCTGCAGTTGGCCAACGAGTCCTTCCAGACGAGAGTCGCTTACCTAGAGGAATTCCCTGGGCGAGTGTTCAGTTACATGAACCTCACTGCTCAGATCACCACCACCTTAACTATGCCCTCTGGACTCCCGCCACTCTAGATAGCTTGATTTAGAATCTAGACTTTTGATCCCTCATTTTTGCAATGAAAAATATTTACATATTTTGTTGCAATGGGACTGCAAGCCCAGAACGAAGACTTATCCTCTTTTGACTATCGTATATTCTACCAGTTAATATGGTGGTAATGGAAACTAGTATTATGATTATTATTATGATTTTCATGTTTAGTGATTGATGTTATTACTGTTACTGTCGTCAATCGTATTACTCATTCGCGTATGTTGTTCCCCTCTGCTTCCTGTTTCTTGGTCGTGCTTGCGCGCGTCATGTTTTGGGTATCATGGATGTATGTCGTGACAGTTATTCTCGCGCATGTAATAACCCCATTCACGTATAATCTAGACTTTCCTTTATGTTGACATTAATAACTTAAAGCGAAAGTATGCCGCCTAGACGCCGAGCCACCAGAAACGCTTCACCTCCTTCGCCCTTGAGCGCTGCTGAAATCGAGGAACTGATTGCTCAACGCGTTGCTGAAACCGTCGTTGCTACTGCAACCCAACGTCACGCGGACGATCGGGCGCGCGGTAAGAACGAATTAACCAAGGTTAGAAAACACCAGACTACAATTGCAACTAATTATGTTCAATGTTTTCACGATCACGGAAAATACGTCTCCTCCGTTTAGGAGCGGAAACCTCTTCTTGTTCTTTCTTGTTGGATGACGTTAATACATAGGTTAAGGTAATTCATCGTGTCCTCGTACGAACCATCGGAGCTGCTTGACGAATTCCCAATCTCGGGTGGTGGAATAAAGTCGGCTTCATCGAAAAGACTCATTTTATAAAATATTTGCTAGAGAAAGTGGAGATGAAATGGAAGTATGAGGTGTGGTTTATAAAATATTTGGGGTGTGTATATATAGTAAAATTAGAAAGAAAAAAAAAAGTAATAAAGAGCCGTTGGGCTCAACGGTCAAAAAATAACGGCTACATTTGGGCCGGCTCTCGATGGCTTGGAGGAACCGGAGAAGACCAAATTGGCGAGCCGTGGGAGGGAAACCGCATGAGGCGGTATGGTTGGCCCAAGGAGCCGGCCGGCTCCCCTTGGAACCGGGCCACGGTAACCTCATGATACCGCCTCCCCTTAGAAACCAAATTAGAAACCAGTTCCGGTTAGAATTTTTACTAGAAAACCGGTTATGCTAGAAACCTTTATTAGTTATTGGGGAAAAATTGGGTAACCGGTCAAAACCGGTTAGAATTTGGTTGCTAACCAGTTTAGTCTGACCAGTTTAAAAAAGTGGTTTTTCAGTTAGGGTTAGCTATGATAATTTTTTTAATTATTTTGAAAAAAGAAAACCTCAAACTTCAAAAATCAAACATAAAAATTAAGTAAAACCAAACTAAATACGACATTAGAACTTAGCTGAAACCCAAATAAATATATTCGTCAAATTATTAATGAGTTAAATTCAGCAAATTATAGCATTAAAAACTTCCAAAATCCTAACTTACTAAACGGCATTTTATAAGAAAAATTGATCTTAATAATCCTAACTATTGTCTATTGGCCAAAAATAATCTTACCTATATTTTTATACATAATCAGTCTTATAAATACACTATGTTTTTTCTAATAATCTTTTTCGTTAAAAAACTAACCCTGTTAGTTTGTGATGACGTGGAGGACCAATACTCTTATTATTCAAACTTGTTTCTATTTAAAAAACCTAGGGGACCAATCGTGTCATTATGTAAACTTTATTTAAATAAAAATAAAGAAAATCCCCCGCTGCTCGTCTTCTCCGACTAATTTACCAACCCCAACGCCGGCTACCATCGATTCGCCACCGTCTTCTCCGACCAATTCACCACCGTCACGCGCCGGCTACCACCACTACCACCATCAACCTCACTACAACAACCATTAACGCCAAACCGACATTGCATCTCCTGAGTTCGCGCCTACCATCGATGAAGGTGTCACCTTGACCTCACGATCGGAAATGGGAATAGCCGAAATCAGGGCTTTTGATCGCCAGAATCGCAGCTAAGGGTCGCCGGTCTCATGGCTCAGATGGTCAGGTTACAGAGGTTTGCAAACAACCACGAGATAGGAGCCCCCACCATCGTCGAAACCCTAGCTGGGTCACGGATGTTGCCGCTCAAAACAACTATCCGCCACTCCCATTTCTACCGCCTAACACCACCAGAACCATCATCCTCGCTTGTAACTTTGAACCCTAACCGCCGCTGCCATCGTCGGTGACCACCATCAAGTGGTCTGATAGTCGAACGTGGCTCTACCGCCGTCACTACTGTCATCGCGGTGCTGAAAGGAACCGGGCCACCGTGAGTAGAATATGAAGCTCGACGACCGTGGTCGGAGACCGGCCGGAATTGCTGACGGGCGCATCGCCAAAAAGACTGTCGGAGTTGTCGGCTCTCCAGATTGATGAAGAAGGGGTGAAGGGCTGATATAATTAGGAAACTAAAAAAATAACAAAAATGAACCCTTAGACTACAAAAACAGTCCCCCCATTTTAGAAATTTACATATTAGTCATCCACGTCATCATAAACTAACGGGGTTAGTTTTTAACGGAAAATATTATTAGAAAAAAAAACAGGGTGTATTTATAAGACTGATTATGTACAAAAATATAGATATGATTATTTTTTACCAACAGGCAATAGTTAAGATTATTAGTATCCATTTTTTCCATTTTATATAATCATTCATATTCGATTACAGCATCTTTCTTAACCTTTTCATTATGCTCTTCGTAGACCGGACCTTCCAACAACACCATCCGTCCGTGGTATATATCTTGAAACAGTGAAAGAACCGGTGTTAGCTCATTCAATGTACAAGTTGTTGAATTGTGATCATCAAACCCCATATCCCCATCATATATTTTTTCATTTAATCTTTTCTCGTCAGATATTTCCTTTACCCGATTCCAATAAGCATCACTTTTTGGTCAGTTAGGGATCATGACCCTCGTTTCCTCCGTAACTTTGTGCATAGTAATGACCAGCTCGTCATCCTCTTCCACGATCCACTAGGGTGAATTACGCGTCCTTAAGATTATTAAAAATACTTATTATTAAACGTTAACAACACTTTAATATTGTTGGTCCAGAAACAACAATCGTTCACGATATCTAACTAATCTAAATGTGCGAAATCCGGTTAGATTAGTGATTCAAGAAATAGAAGAGAAGAAATCGAAGAATACGATGATTAAAACGTTAAAAACCTGATCTTGCACACAAGATGAACTTGTCGGGTACAAATCGTAATCGTAAACTAACTTCTCCCGGGTTTGCGATCGTAAACACCTTGTGGCTGCTCCCAAAATCGTAATCAGCCCTTTACAATGGTAAACACATGGGGTTTATATAGGATCCTAATTGTTAGAGCATATTCCTATGCTAACGTGTGTCTCGTGTATTGTATCTAATCTAGAGCATCTGTGTGAGTTAGTTAGTCATCTGGCCGGATCAGATGATCCGCCGGACCAGTTGATACGGCGGACCAGATGGTCTGCTGGTGGTCCGCTGCCTTATGACTAAGTAACTATAAATAGTCTGTGTTAGAGAGAGCTAGTTACGAGTTCTGTCATTCTACAACTCTTAACTGTGTGTAAACTGAGTGTGTTTCTCTCTCTACTTGTATTCTCTAAGTGAATCAATAAAGCAAAGCTTTATTTACTTCTCGTTGTTATTCGATTACCGAATCATGCTGTAGTAAGATCGTATCGTGGTTTATCACTAATGGACCTTAAACCCTAATGGTAAACCCAATGGTAAACCCCAAGCCCAATAGTAAACCCAAGAAAACTAGTCTACTAATCTAATTAAACCCTCTAAGCCCATCCCAACTTACAAGCCTCATAATCTAGCCTCTACAATCTTCCCCTAGGCTTGTGATATTAAATGTCTTCAATCTTTGAAATTCTTCTTCTTGACTGGCTGGCATAGATGTTGATGAAGATTCTTTTCGCAGAAATCTTCAATGGGTTTCATAATGGGCACTTGGGACTTCCTCTTGATCATCATCAGCTCGAACTTCTTGAAATGAACAAGTTAATGAGATGGAGGATTCTCATTGACTTGCTTCTTTTGAAAGAACTGGTTCTTGCTGAATCTTCGGTAACTGTCTTGAATTTTCAAAAATTAGAGGGTAAAATTTTGAAATCCTCTAACTGTAAAGAACTTGATTGTTGATCTTCAAACTTCATGATCTCTGACTGCTCTCTGTATCATTTTCTTTCTCAAATATTGACTTGAAATCTTCAGCTTCCCCTAAACTTGTGAGCATTTTCTTTGAAAGACTTTTGAAGCTTTTGGAAACTTGTAAAGACACCAACAACTTTCCCTTAACAGTTGCTTTTCCAGATGGAAGTCTTGTCCGGCTGGTTCTTTAACTTTGAGCAGCAGCAGCATCAGCAGCATCTTTCTATCATCAACCTGTCTGACACACATTTGAAAAAAATATGCTCCACCAGACATTTGATGACCGGTCTGTGGGTTAGAAGGTAATTATCACCTGTTCAGTTGATTCAAATTAACATAATTTTAACCAAAAACTCTAATATAGATTACGGGTTTTCTATAAAACTTCCCCTGAACCCAAGACCTCTAAAGACTTCCCCTTAGCTGATAACTTCCCCTTAGCTAAGGACTTCCCCTGAGATAATACATATTATCTTCGAGTTCCCTTCAGATACTATGTATTATGAAGGTCTTTTCATTGGATAATAAGTATCATCCTCGAGTTCCCTTCGGATAATACTTATTATCCTCTCTCAAAGACTTCCCCTTAGCTGATTACTTCCCCTCAGCTAAGGACTTCCCATGAGATAATACATATTATCTTCGAGTTCCCTTCAGATACTATGTATTAAGAAAGTCTTTTCATTAGATAATAAGTATCATCCTTGAGTTCCCTTCGGTTAATACTTATTATCCCCTCTCCTTCCCCTAAAAATTTGGCAAGATCTGCAGGGGGCATACTGTCATGCATCAAAACCCATGAAAACACATTTTGACTTCTCAAATTAACCTGGCCAAGACGTAAACACAACCAAAAAGAACTTAAAGACTCACACACAAAAGATAAAAACAAACAAATACTTACCAATATCAAACATGAGAAAGTTTACAAGGGATCAAACCATATGAATCTGACTGAGGAACCCTTTTCAACTCCAGTTACTCGACTAGTCCAGATGATTGCCGGCATGTTTAATCGTCCCCACACCCAATTGTACATAGCAAAACCTACCCAACCTCAGAGTTCATTGAGGATCCACAAACCCCCAACTTGAGGAACCATGCAACACCGTTATGACTACCATTTATTTCATTAATCATCAGTTGGTGATCAGGTCGGCCGCATAAACACGCAAAGAAGACCAAACTGAATGATTATTTTTCATTTTCTTTTCTTTTTCATTTCTTTTTCTTTTCTTTTTATTATGCGGTGTAGTCATAACAGCAGAAACATGGCGTGTGAGAGAGTGAATACTAGGTATAATTACCACTCTCAACCTGTTTTTGCTGGGACTCAGTTTTTTAAACCATGCAACCTGAGATGGGAAACTAAACATATATATATATATATATATATATATATATATATATATATATATATATATATATATTTTAAGTTCATTGCATTACATTGGTGGTCATAAGATTAGGTCGAGCCTACCGAGCATATCACCGCGGAGCTTGCTTTTCACTTCCGCTTTACACGTGTCAGTCATCTCTAATCCGGACATATTTCACTTCCCTTAGCTTTCTTACAAACAGACACAAAGAAACTATTAAAAATTAAAAAGCACACTATTTTTGAGGGGTCAACTTTTTCTTCATCATTACATTTCTTCCCCTTGCTTTTTGATTATTAATGTCACAACTTTTGTGAACATCATTTTTTTTAAGAAAAAAAAACACGAACACATAAGCACAACAAATAACTTCACACACATCTGGTCAAGCTAACCTTCAAAGTATGGATTTGAATTTTTTTAGAAAAATGGGTTTTATAGCATGCATACCTCATTGCTTTAAAAAAAATTGAACGACCAAGCACCAACTGAAAAATTTAAGGAATTTGGTTTGACATAAACACCCTTTACCGCTTCATCAAACAAACAACCAAGTTAAGAACAGTACCTTTCATGCTGAATTTGACCTTTTACCTCTCAAGGAAAGATATGCTTCATAAAAAATTGATTGTCATGACATAAAGATACGTCTCCTAAACTGTGCCTGGAACAATCACTTATCAACAAACAAATTAATAATAAAAATGTTAGTGATAATCCTCCTTGACTGTTCCTGCACATAGTGAGAGATTAGTTAGCCAATGGTACCCAGGCCATTGTTTTTCTGGGTACACCTAAGGAATCAATAAAAAATACTTCTTGTAAGAACACCCCCTTTGAGAATTCAGGAAGTTGGGATGGAGCTGCCTTGATTTTTGGTTTCCAAGTTCCAGGTGATTTAACATTTGTTTTAGTCACTTTTGGAGTTGCGACTTTAGGTATTTCAACCTTCTTCGTTTTAGATTCATTTTTCAAAACAGTTTTTGTTTTAGTCACCTTTGGAGTTGTGACTTTAGGTATTTCAACCTTCTTCATTTTAGAATCATTTTTCAAAACAGTTTTAGTTATCTTGGGATGGGTAACTTTGGGTTTTTCAGACTTTGGTTGTTTTAAAAACGGTTTCTTCACCTGTTTTTGGAAATTTTTGTAACTTGGAAAGCTGTTGTTTTGATTTATAAATTTTCTTTCAGCTTTGGCAGCGCCCCAATGTTGATCAGAGGGTTTAACCTTAGGAGTGACAGTCTTCCTTGCCTTAGGTGTTTGCACCATCATCGGCTTAGACTTTACAGACTCCTGAGATGAAACCCTTTGACTTTTTGGATAATAGGGTTCATAGGGGCGATAAAGACAGTTTCTAGCAATATGACTAGCATTGCCACAATTAAAGCAAGTCTGCTTCTTTAGATAGAAGTCAGACGTGTACCCATTTGTCTTTGGTGGCTGATATGGAGCAGGTTTGCCTTGTGTCTGCTTCTTTGCTTTGTCTGCAGCTTCAGATTTGACTTTCTGCTGGTTCCTCGAAGCCTGTGTTGAACCTGTCTTTACTGTCTTTGTGCTTCCTTGATTCTTTGATGTTGAAGCACCATTCTTGCAATTACAGCGGAAACTGCATGATCCAACTGAAGAAATGGGAGACACAGCTACTCCCTTGAGTTTTTCATTCTTCACTCCAGCTGTTGGTTTCATACTCGGATGCTTGATGGTGATCTTTGGCCTCTCAACTTCAGTTTCACTTATTACTCCATCAGTTATTCCCTTGAACTTGGAGGAGAAGGATAGTAAGTCATATCCAACATCTGTTTCTTGGTCAAACATTGATCCAGATGTCATAAAGATCTTCCCCTCAGGCCCTGTCGTCAACATCACCTTTTCCCTTTTAACTTTGTCAATTACTTTGAAGTATGGGGTTTCAATTTTAGGGTATGGTATCAACTCTATCCCAGCATCATCAGACTTAGAGTTATGACACCTGTTGTATTTCTGGCACTCAGCATCATTGTCTGATATATCCTCTATTCTCCCTTCACCATAAGTCATGTTTGTCTCATTATCAATTTCTTCTTGAGTCAATGGTGTAGTTCCAACCAAGACACTATCAATAGGAGCAATAGCTTCTTTATAATCAGACTTGGTTCGTTCAACTTGATCCTCACTAAGAAGTGTTCCTATAATGTCTCTGGGAACTTGTGGAGGAATAATGCTGTTTGCAGCCAAGGACCTATCAGTTTTCTCTGACCCAAATCCAGATGTGTCTTTCCTAACTTGACCGGTCACAACAGCATGTGACAAAGCCTTTCCTGCATCGAGCATTCGCTGATTCTTTCCTGATTGCAATCATACTTGACCTGCAGCTCATCACACTTTTGCTGCAGTTCAGTTAATTTCTGTGTCAGCTCAGATATCTCAATCCTAGCCTGATCATATAAAATAGTCTTCTCCGTTGCTAGCTTTTGATATTTCTCAATGTCTAGTTTTTCGGCTTTTACCTTCTCTTCACTCTTTTCCCACCTACCTTTAAATGAACTCCTAGAACATTGCATATCAAAAAGTTCGATTTCAGCATTTTTCCAGAGTTATCCTAAGCCAGGAATTAATCGAGCACAAGTAGGATTGGGGCACATCTTAGTTTTGTCAACTTCAGCTGCGAAAGCATCCTTGTTCTTAACCATATTCTTTTCTTCAACCACTGATGTTGATGAATGAACCTTGTGTGGCCGTTACTGTTCGAATTGTCAAACAGACTGATTTGTCAGAGACATGAACTGAGGTCCGAAACCCAGTCGAACTCTAGGTTCGGAGTTGGCCGAACCTTGATGGCCGAACTCCAAGTTCGGAGGGAGTTCGGGCAGGGTTCGGAGGTGCCCAGTTCGGACAGAATTAAGAAGTATAAATAGTTTTGTCTTTGTATTTCTTTGTAAGTTTTTGTCAAGTGTCTTTGTGTTGAGAGGGGAGGTTCTGTCCAACCTCCCCCAGAGCTTAAACGTTTGTATACTCCTTCGGTCATGTAATCATTTGACACGAATCAATGACAAAACTTCCGTCTCATCCATAGAATCGATCCATATACGCTTTTTCAGTTGGTATCAGAGCTGTTGGCTCTTTCTATGGTCGAAATCTATCGTTTTTCTTCATTTCGAGACGTTAAACCTTCGGTTAGGGGTGATTGAAAGTGTTTCTGATTGATTTTCAATCAATCGAGTCTTTCTGAGTCATGTTGTTACCTAACAGAAGCCTCTAGATGTCAAAATTCGATCAAATTCTGAGTCTGGTTCGATTTCAAAAAATTTCTAGTTCGAGTTCGGACAAGGTTCGGCCGAAGAACAGATCTGAAAAATAACCGCTCCGAACTCCAGGTTCGAACGTCCGAAGGTCAGGTTCGGAGGAGGTTCCGAAGGTCAGGTTCGGATGAGGTCCGAAGGTTAGTTTCGGAGAGGGTTCGGAGGATCGGGTTCGGAGGGAGTTCGGACAAGGTTCGGAGGTGACAAGGTTCGGAGGTAGTTCAGCATGGCCCCAGCCAGGGGCTCTGCCCCTTGGACCTCGCCAGGGGCTGCCTCCCCTTGGACCCTGCTTCTCAGGGGCGCTGCCCCCCGAACCCCCGTTAGGTGGGAATTTCAAAGAAGCGGATCAGTTATCGGGTTTACCCTTGATTCGGTAGTTGTGGGGTGTTATGTTTGAAGAAAATCCAGATTCCGATACTTGTTACGAGTTAGTGATCGAATTTCAAGAAATGAGTTTGTGGGTAGTCATTGTTCTTGATGATGGACAGAGATTCAAGAATACGTGTTTCTGATGATGGATAGAGATTCGGAGACATGGTTATGATTACTTGGGAACGTTTGTCGGAGATTATCTTTCTACACAAACTGAAGATTAAATGAGATTAAAGATTCCGTTGCGGGCCACTTGAGTTTATCATTCCACTACAAGAATGCGGGGTTGGAATCATAAGAAATTGAAGATTTGAATATTTCACTTGTTTAGGGGGAAAATGGGGACCCTAAAAACTTTCAAAGTTTCATAATTGAAAAAGTGAATATTCAAAAGCAATCAGTTTAGGGATGATGGTGGTTTTTGATCTTCATGGAAAGGTGGTATATTATGATGTTCGTGCGAACCGATATGTCAAAGTTTTCAATTATGGTTTGGAACTCTCTGTCATATGCCCGATACTTTCTTGAGTTATGGGAAGACTTGGTCAGATTCCAGTCTGCAACGAGATATTTCTTGAGTTGTGAAGACTTGGTCAGATTCCAGTCTGCAACGAGATATACGTTTACCGGAGTAATATATTGGGATGGATTTGATGCTGAGGGGGAATTTCTGTGATTGAAGATGTTGATCGTGTTTGTTTTCATAAAGATCAGAATGTGTTACAATTCAGTGAAGATTGAAGATTATTATCAAGATGCAGTGATGTTCGTGTGTCTTTACAATTTCCGGATACAACTTATGAAGTGAACCATTATCATACATGCCGGTTCCAATTGGATGGTTGTGCTTGAAGCTAGGGGGAACTTTATTGGTTGTGGAGATTGTACAAGATTCGAACCGTTTCCTGCATACCTGAAGTTTCAGTCCAAGGGGAGTTTGCTGATAATCAAGATTCAAGATGTAGCAGACTGACTGATGAAGATTGCTAGAAGATCAATGTCTGGATTCGACAGTAACGTCCAAGGGGGAATTTGTTGATGCATGAACCTTGTGTGGTCGTTACTGTTCGAATTGTCAAACAGACTGATTTGTCGGAGACATGAACTGAGGTCCGAAACCCAGCCGAACTCTAGGTTCGGAGTTGGCCGAACCTTGATGGCCGAACTCCAAGTTCGGAGGGAGTTCGGACAGGGTTCGGAGGTGCCCAGTTCGGACAGAATTAAGAAGTATAAATAGTTTCGTCTTTGTATTTCTTTGTAAGTTTCTGTCTAGTGTCTTTGTGTTGAGAGGGGAGGTTCTGTCCAACCTCCCCCGGAGCTTAAACGTTTGTATACTCCTTCGGTCATGTAATCATTTGACATGAATCAATGACAAAAATTCCGTCTCATCCATAGAATCTATCCGTATACAGTTTTTCAACGGAACTCATTTTCTTTCTTTAGATATACAGCTTCTGAAAATCTGGTGAAATCGGCAAAATCGACAAAAGTACTATTCAAGGAATAGTGTCAAAAACTTAAAACGCGAAAACGGAGTTCTTCGGAGTGGAATTTGGGGGTCCAAACGAGCTCCCATGGACGTTAGTTCGGGGTGATTCTGGGGCTCGTTGTCACGAACGTCATGTTAAAATTTGAGCTTCTAACTCCAAACGAGTCAAAAGTTATGTCTGTTTCCGTGAAACTATGAAATAGTGACTTTTTGCCGCAAACTAGTTTCCGATCGTAAAAACCCCCGAGTCGTAAACCCAATCGAGAACACGAATCCGATCGTGTAATCTCAGTCGTGAACTACTCCGGGTCGTAAACAAAGTCGTGAACACGATTCCGATCGTAAACTCAGACGTAAACGCCTCAAAATCGCAAACCAGGTCGTAAACACCGGAAAATTCGACCTTGAACTCGTAAACACCAATTCCGATCGTAATCTCAATCGTAAACGTCCAAAGATCGAATCGTGAAGTCGTAAACACCAATTTCCAGCTCGTAAACACAGATCTGATGAAGAACAGCGATCGAAACTGCTTGAAGATGTCGTAAACACTAAGAACATCCCAGAAAACTCAGAAAAACCTCCACTTTTTCAGCTAAACACTCGAATCTAATATCGTGGAACCTCGAATCAGATGATTCTTAGCTTTGATACCAATTGTTGGTCTAGAAACAACAATCGTTCACGATATCTAACTAATCTAAACGTGCGGAATCCGGGTAGATTAGTGATTCAAGAAATAGAAGAGAAGAAATCGAAGAATACGATGATTAAAACGTTAAAAACCTGATCTTGCACACAAGATGAACTTGTCGGGTACAAATCGTAATCGTAAACTAACTTCTCTCGGGTTTGCGATCGTAAACACCTTGTGGCTGCTCCCAAAATCGTAATCAGCCCCTTTACAATGGTAAACACATGGGGTTTATATAGGATCCCTAATGGACCTTAAACCCTAATGGTAAACCCAATGGTAAACCCCAAGCCCAATAGTAAACCCAAGCAAACTAGTCTACTAATCTAATTAAACCCTCTAAGCTCATCCCAACTAATTTAATATTACAAGCCTCATAATCTAGCATCTACAAATATTAATACAATAATACGAACAACAAAACATCCACTTTAATATTAATACGAACAACAAAACTTTAACCAACACTTTAAAAATAATACGAACAACAAAACGTCAACACTTAATATTAATACGAACAACAAAAACGTCAAAAAAAATTTAAACATAAAGAATATAAAAAAAGGTCTCATTGTTATTCTCCTTGGAAATGGTTAACATGCATGCGGGTATGTCGATGCAATGTGGTTGTTGAAACATATTTAAGCATAGCAGCATATTTTTGCATCGTACCTTTTCACTACCATGTAAAATTTCACACAAAACGTAATTAATCCAAACCTCGTGACCATCCTTGTCGGAATGATGGTCACGACCCTTGGTGGTTGGTTAACCACAATGTTGTTGTTGTCTGCCATCATGATCTGTTTTAGCATTTTTGAAGTTTTAGAGTGTTTAGAGATGAAAGGGAGGTGGTGTGATTCAACTACCCTTCCCCCTCCCACCCCCCACCCCACCCCCACCCCTACCCCTATGTGAAATTTCACACAAAACGTAATTATTTCAAACCTCGTGTACCATCTCTGTCGGAATGCTGGTCACGACCCTTGATGGTTGGTTAACCACAACGTTGTTGTTGTCTTCCATCATGATCCGTTTTAGCGTTTTTGAAGTTTTAGAGTGTTTAGAGATGAAAGAGAGGTGGTGTGATGAAAGAGAGTTGGTTCGCCAACTGATTTAGGTGCTTGAAGGGTCTAACCAAAATGAAACTGGCGGGTTGGTTAGGAACCTTAACCGGTTTTCCTACAAACCGGGGTCGATTTTTTCCCCAAACCTGTCAGGCAACCAGTTTTTTCGCCCACCTCTAATTGAAATGATGTTTGCTATGAATGTTTTTAGAAGTTTTATAGTACATAGTAAATTACGATTTAAGTTTCTCACTTTGGTCTTTTTTAACTATTTGAGTATCCACATTTTATTTATAACTATCATAAAGCATTCACATTCTATTCTTTATTACAAGTGGCAAATTGGCGCGCGTTGCGCGCGGGAGCTGATTTTGTGTAAATCGTGAGAGTCAAAGAAGTTTCTTACCAATTATAAACCTTAGTGACCATCAACGGAAACCCATAATACGGTCGTTAAAGATGCAGACCTCTGTTCTCGTGAGGCTGCAATGTTATTTCGCTGCCACGCCTGTGTTGTCATGTATTGAACTTATCTAGAAAAAGATTACATCTAACACATACAAAATTAACATGTTAGTCATTAATGGAAGGCAAACCAAAATAATAAACCCGTTCCTCTGACTATGTAAACTAGGGGTGTTCAAAAATATCCGAGTCCGAATCCGTATCCGAATTATCCGAAATTCCGTATCCGAATTATCCGAAAATTTCGGATATCCGGAATTTCGGATATCCGAAACTCGGATATCCGAAAATTCGGACTTGGACTTGGACAAGCATTTACAAAATTTTCGGAAGTTTCGGATACCCGGTATCCGAAATTTTATATAAATTAAAATAAATTTTATATTAAAGAAATAAGGAATTATTGAATACTTGGACTATATTTATTTTTTTTGTCGTTTTTTAGGTCGAACTTATGTTTATTTGTATTTGAAGACTTGTACTATGTTTATTTGTTTTGTCGTTTTGTCGTTTTTTTGGTTAAATTGTGGTTTTTTTTAAAAAAAATGGATTTTCGGATATCCGTTATAACTATCCGAGTCCAGTCCGAAATTTCGGATATCCGAAATTTCGGATATCCGAAATTTCGGACTTGGACTTGGACAACGAAAACTGATATCCGAAATTTTCGGATACCCGAAATTCGGATATCCGAAATTCCGGGTATCCGGTTTTGAACACCCCTAATGTGAACTGATTCATAAAAGTATACAAAAATAATATACCTGATGCTAAAGACATAAAAGTACCCACCAACAAAGTTCTCTGTTATGCATCAGCAACCATATTCCAAACTTGTCTATGTCACAAAGCATCCACCATATCACTCTTTGTGCTCAGCAAAGTCTCAGCAAAGTTTAAAGGCTGTATGGCATAGTGAATAATTAAATTAAAGAAAAACACCTTGGATCAAACCAAAAACCTGATATATATTAGCAAAGGTTGTTCATGGTTTGGCCATCATATGGTCCTACATCATATGCTTACATAAAACAACCATTCCTAGGTGGACCATTTTTATTCCGGATACCTTTTGATTGAATCAATCTTTTAAAAACTTTGATATTCTAAAAACTCTGTACTTATTTTGAAGTGACCTTACCCAAAAGAAAATAGCTAATGTGCTTGATGATGTAAAATCACCAAGTCCTAACACATGTTAAAGTGTTAAAAAAAGCCCAAAATAATTTATAGCCACCAACCTATGAACAACTAACAACCAAGTAAAGTTGTAAAAAGACCTCCAAAAATTAAATAGACCACACCCATAAAGACCACCAAAAATGTAAAAAAAAATATAATCAAACCACTCCATAAGCATGGGAAAAATAATATTCACATACTCAACTATAATAAAGAGAACTGATATCAATAGATGAGAAAATGGAACAAAGACAGAGGGCTGTTGTTCATAACATAGCTTTTAGTTTCTATTGGATTTTGGAAAGTGTAATGGCAATTACTTCCTCAAATTACAAAACACAATGAACAACAACAACCTACTCATATTCTTTCCCTTTATTCGCTACTTTATCAGAACCCTAACTCTTGCCACAAATTTTAAGGTTTCTTTCTAACCCATAAAAAGGTGGCACCAGCCGCACCATTATCACATTTAGAAACAATCACCATATAAAACTTAAATTTAACCATGGATTATAAGAAACCCAGACCATAGTCGCTCTGAACCATCTAAAATAAAAACCACAAACTGATCTACAAAAATGCATCAAAACACGATCAATTTCATCAAAATTCAACAAAAATAACGGCTGAATTCTTACAGGGTATTGTCATGTTGAATATCAACTTCAAGAACTTTGACATAATCTTTGAAAGACCTTCTCATCGAACCTACATACATATGTAAAAAATAATCAGTTGTTCACAATTTCAAAAAGCCTCATAGGCACTATTCAAACAACAATTTAACAAAGCAACTAAATTTAAACTAAAGCAAATCTCTTGCAAACATAATGCAGGTTTCATAAATTGGATATAACATAACGTAATAGCAAGCAAGTCTCTATCAATATAGTCGAAACAAACACAAAATAAAAATCATTTCAGATCATCAATTCCTGATAAGAAAAGTTAGAAAGGGAGCAAACTTACATGCAATAAAGCAATCAAATGATTCAAACAGTTAGGCCAACCATAAACACCAAAAAGGGGCATGCAATAGAGATCAAAATAATATGTTTACCAAACATACCCAACAATGTTTTAAGGAACCGTAGACTGACTGTAGATGATTTGAGAACGATTTGAGAAGCGATGATCTGTTGGAGATGGCATTGATTAGCTTGATCTATTTTGAGCATAAGGAAACAACAAATAACTAAACAAAATTGATGAACAAATAAGACTATTAATCATTTGAAAGCAAACGAAATTTTGCCCATGATTAGCTTGAAAATACAAAGCTTCAAACACCCTACAGTGTACAATCGCTTAGAACAATTAACGATGTAAACAAAACCCTAATAGAAGAATGATACCTGAGATTGTTGAAGGTAGCGAGCGTATTACGAAACTGTCTCGGTATCGGCTTTGCAAACTCAACCTCTGCAAACCCATAGAAGAAGAAGCGATCGACCGCTGGTAGAACACATATGCACAGCTTCAATTCCAAAGAGACCGGTTATTAAAGACCATTACTTGCTCCAAGTCCTTGACGTCTACCTAAGACTGTAATAGATACAGAAATCAGAAACCCTAAATCTTTATACAAACCCCCAAATCGTAAAACTCTAGAAAAATAGAGGAAGAAGAAACCTGGCGATGAAGGTTCGAGAAACAAACCTGGCGATTGTAACGGAAGTGACGACAGGTCGTCGATATCAACCGCCGTCAAAGGCACCGGCTTCTTCCTTCAAACACCGTAGCCATGACTATTCCGTCACCACCACCATCTCCTTCTTTAACCCTCACAGCCTTTTCCTTCTTCCCAGCCGTCCGTCACCATCACCATCTATGCCGTATAATCTGGCGTATAAGAAGGGAGAAGAGAGAAAGTGTGGTTGCGTGAAGAGAAATGAGGAGCAGAGCAGATGAAGAAAATCTTACCCATTTAATGTGAGGCATGGTATTTCAAAGAAAGCAGACAATAATGATTGTAAAAAGAAAGAGTTGTTGTAACTCATGCAAAGAAAATTGTACATCAAGCACCGTTTGCTTGTGAAGAGAAGAAAAAGCAGGAGCTTGTACATAGGGCAATACCATGGGTACCCAAAAGGAAAAGCCTGCTTTAAAAGGTTGTACATAGGGCTTCTTTAGTTGTAAATTTAACTTCCAATTGTTTGTATGTTAAATTATCCATATAATTTAACTAAATATCACCATATCTTAATTTTAAGTATCATTTTCTAAAACCTTCCACATCTCATTCCTTATCCGTATATTTTATATATATATATATATAGAGAGAGAGAGAGAAAGGGTAAAATGAAAACCACTCCGAGTTGGGAAAACTTTGAAAACTCTTCAAAAACGGGGTCAAAAAGTTTTTTTTTTCCTTTATTTTTTTTATGGTGATTCTTTAGGTTATAGGCTACCCCTAGGTGAAAAAAAATCAAAAAAAACGCCTCGGGGATATTTTTTTAAGAAATCTCAAAAAACGGCCTTGTTACATATGTAACACTCTGTACATATGTTTGTTACATATGTAACAACAAAACTTGTTACAATTTTAAAAAAAAATTTCCGAGGCGGTTTTTTGATTTTTTTTCCATCTATGGATAGCCTATAACCTAAAGAATCACCATAAAAAAATTAAAGAAAAAAAAAACTTTTTGACCCCGTTTTTGAAGAGTTTTCAAAGTTTTCTCAACTCGGAGTGGTTTTCACCATAACCATCCCCTATATATATATATATATATATATATATATATATATATATATAGGGTTAGGTTCAAATGAGAACTTTTGAGAACTAAATCTCAACCACAAATTTCAAGGGGGACCACTACAATTCATGGGAGGGGGGATACATGTAAATAAACTTGTGCCTCAAATTAGTTCTTTTTAGTTCTCAAACCAAATTGGTTCTCAAATGATCCTCTACTCACAACCACTCATAACTACAACTTAAATTTTAAGGTTTACACACACATTTATTATAGGGAATGGGATGTGAATGCTCTAAAACGTAAATTAAAGATGAAAGGGCAAAATAGGGAGAAAAATCTTGTTGACTTTTTTTTAAGTTTCCCCCCAATTTTCAAACGGCCATAACTTTTTCATACGACGTTATTTTTTTTTTAAAAAAAAATCACCATAATTTTAGTCGCGTTTTTATCTTTAATTCGAGACTAGGTTTGCTCGATTTGGAGAAGAAAAAAAATTGACGTTTTTTAGTGTTTTTCCAGTACACCAGCATTGTGCTTGTGTTAGGTTTTCCAAGTTTGTTAGGTATCGTTTTAGTGCTGGTACTGCTTAATATTTACAAGAGCACAGAAGTAGCACTGATTTATACAAGCACAACTTTAAAAAACTTATAAAAAACTAAAAAAAAATGTTGGTCCTCACTGATCTTTATC
>JBCNJP010000023.1:15032236-15062710 GCA_039602395.1 Deinandra increscens subsp. villosa
CAGTGCTGCGGTTTGATAATGAAGATTTGAATCAGCGGCTTGTAACTCTGCAAAATCGGGATGAAGTTAAAGATCAGGAGATTGTGAGATTGAAACGGGTTAGTCAGAACCAATCCAAGATGCTTCTAGAGATGAATGATCAGTTAAAGTTCTTGATTGAGAAGTTTAATGCTCAGGGGGAGATTGGAGATGGCTTGGGCTGTAATGAAGATCCGTTGCGATTTTTGAACGATGATCCCGATCAGGATGATCCTGAAGGGAATGTTGATGGTGGACCAGGCCGATCTGGAACCGCGGGTTCGGGTGCTGGAAAATCATCTTCTCAGATGGAAAAAGACTCTAGAGAAGCGGTGCCGAATACTTCAATTCCATCCGATCAAGCTACAAAGTCAATGAGTGAATTTTCCGATATATTACAAACGCTTGAAGAGGGGGAATTTGTTGGAGATTTAACGGCTGAAGAGTTACAACGGGTTTTTGATTTGAATGATGAGGAAATGAAGAAAGCATCTGAGAAAGCTCCTGAGAAATTCAAAGATCCAGAACCAGAATCTGATGAAGATGTGGAGGGTATTTTTGATGAAGAGATTGAAATAGAAGATATTACAGAAGAAGAATATCCGGATTTGTATTCCAACTTCAATCAATCTGGTGGTGATGAGTTTGAGGTGTTTCCGAAAGAGAAAGATGCTGAGGTTGATGAAATATTGAGAAAGAAAGAATCTGAGAAACCTGAAGACTCAGTGGTTAAAGAGGCAAAGATTCGGAAACAGAATCAGACTTTTGAAGAATTCATGAAAGCATTTCATGCTAATTATGTACCGCCTCCAAAGCCAGTGAAGCAAAGATCGTCTTTCAAGTTCAAGGGTCAGGTGTCAGGGGAGATTATAAGTTGGATGTATGCTTCAAGCTTGAAGTGCTATGGGATTAAACGTGAACATGGAATCCAGTACTTCAAGTGCGCCAAACATTTCAGCACTTTGCCGATCTGGGATATTCGTGAGCTGACAAGAAAGCCATTTTGTTGTTATGGCAATGATTGGTTGGGTATGCATCTCAAGAAGACTCTTGAGAGGGAATGTAGTGAAGGATTTCAGTTTTTGGATCCTCAAAAGCCAAAAAGACGGCGATCCCGAACAAGAATTCACGAAAGAACTGGCAAGAGGCTGATAATCTTGGTGTTTCCAAAGAAGCCTGAGGTGATGAAGAAAATACCATTGATGAAGATGCAACAAGATTTTATCAAAGATCTGAGATGGTGGTATTATAATGAGAAGACAGGAGAAGCAGTGATTGTGTTGAGAGAAGATAACCGGGTTGTGAAGATCTATGATCCGATGTGGCTGATTAACTTGTCAAAGGCTGATATTGACGAGTTGTATCACAATCCAATCCTGTATCACCCGGATTACATGGATCAAGCGCTGAAGTTCCAAAGGGTGATAAGGGTTTGCTTTGCGTTCAACATCTTTGCTGGAAATAACCATGAGTTGGTTTGGAAGGATGATGGAGCTGCTTCAAATGTTCAAAGCTGATGAAGAACGATCCAGCTATTGCCAAGGGGGAGTTTGTTGCTACATCATATGGCAATGAGTTAGATCAAACGAAGACATAAAGATTTAGGGTTTTGAGTCTGGTGGCCGAACTCCGGCCGAACCCTGGCCGAGCCTTGGCCGAACCTGAGGTTCGAACAAGCCAGGGAGTTCGGACACCCGTAGGCTATATATAAGTGTTTGTGTCTTTGTAATTAAGAAGTTTTTTTAGAGCTGAGCGAACTTTTGTCTGAGAGTTTATCTGTGTACTCTGAGTCTCTTGTAATCACGTATTAATGAGAGATTGAGTTTATTTACCTTGCTTGTGTTGTTTTCTCACATATTCTCACGTATACGATTGTAATCGACCAAACCGATCCAACGCTCACGCACTTTCAGTAGTCCGTAAGATCCATCACCCACACTCTAACAGAGCGTTCCCGGTTTCAAACCTTACCAGAGCTTTTTCATATTTTTTTTAATTAATATATTGTTTTTAATATCAATAAAACCTCCATAAAAATTCTTTCTAAAATGTAGTTATTATATACATGAATAATTAGGTTGGTGGTTTTTATAACTGGTTTTTACACTCCAACCAAATAAAACACCAAAAAGTTTATGAACTAAACTTTTAAATTTTTATATATGGATTATAAATAGATTCTACATGCATTAACAACATCACATAATAAAAATTAGGGAAAATCACCAAAAATATAAAGGTAATTAATCACCCTTTTAGTGGTAGACTAACTAAATCATTTCTTTTTTCTTGACTTCTTTTTTATCTCAGTCTTTTGATTTTTTCTGGCAATATTCTCGGTCCTCCATCCAAGTATCAACCAAGATCAATGCATCCAGAAAGCATCTATCTTTTTACCTGAAAAGGATCTCTCCACCCAACAAAATCCATCCAATCTTGAAGCTACCTGAGTCGTACTATGATGGAGAGCAATGGATCACCCGTACTTTCAGGTTCTTATTAACAAGGCCTGAACGGGATTGTAAAGGTGTGAAAAGGTGTAAACGGGATTGTACTCCTTAGAAGAAGCGAACAACATTAGGAGGCCAACTTTCATTGCAATCAAAATAAAATTTTTGGTTTTCTACAGGTGGGGGAATGAACTTAGTGGGTTTTGTTTTCTTTTAACCCATTGGAAAATGACAGAAGGTTATGTTTTTGTTTGAATGCTTAAAGCGGTGTCGTTCTTTAAATTATACTATTTATAGAGAAACTTTTCAGTTTTTTCAATGTTCTCCTTTCGGTTTCAAATTTGTCCGATCAAGTCCTCACGTGAGGGGCTTTTTTGTCATTTCACTCTTTTTCTTCCGCAATATAATAAACCATAAAATTCATCCAGAAATAAATAAGATCAAACCAACATCAAAGTCTAAATTTTGACAGAACAATACAATATTTTTAGAACAATTTCACACAAAAAAAAAACACTATAATAAAAAAATCCAACACACGTAATTTTATTTTCAGTATTTCCTTGTCACTTGAAATGTCATCTTCCTTTACTTTGTTCTTCACAGATACAAGAATCACTATGTCGGATCTTCTAGACAATGGGGTCAACCCAATCAAAATAACCACAATTGGATCCCTGTAATAAAATTACATTAAGTACTCAGATAAAAGGATGGAAAATAACTACAACCACAATTAAGGTTTAGAAAACTAGAATAAGAGTGGAAACAACATTCTCATAACAAAATAAGGTTTTAATGGAACTTAGAAGTTAGAAGCAGAAGAGAAGAAATGCAAATGGAGAATTCAAATTACTTACCTTCGTACCACAACAATAGAACTTCTGTCCAGGGTTAGCTGTTGTCAAGGAGGTGCGAATCAAGGGGGGTGCTCCACAGTAACACATCTGAGAGAGGTCGTTCATGGAGGAGGAAGAAGCCATTGGAGATTGTTGAAGTTACTATATTGAAAATTAAATTAAAGAGACATGTTATTTTTAGTATTAGGGCTGCATATTTCCCCCTACAAACTTTAAAAATTGCATATATACCCAAACTTAAAATTTAATAGCATATATCCCCTTCCTTATTAAAACATATTGCAAATTTACCCATTTTATTTTATTTTATTAAGAATAAATTATAAAATGACTAGTTTACCCTTATTCACTCAAATCTAATAAATTACATATACCTCTTTTATTTCAAACCTTATCAATTGCATATACACATGTCTATCTTGAATCAAAGTAAAATATGTTCAGAATAATCAAGATCAAACAATTACATGTTACAAATCCTAAATCTCTACTATCTAAGTAAAATCGCAGCACCAATTAATTACAAATATATCTGAAACAATCAATTTGTATCGCTACATATACGCTTATATCGATCGATACTTATGCTTCTATAAAGTCTCTTATGGAATGGGTGTAAAAAAAGATCTTTACGAAAAAAGAAAAGCACTAGATTTAATATATATGTATTTAATCCATTCTAATCCATTTCAGTTTATGATATCACCAACACTTTTCATAATATCATAAATTCTCTAGTGATGACTACGTGCAGCCCAAATAATAAATAAACGGACTTTTATGGAGATAAACAAAAAAAATCAATGATATCAGCTTCTACATGTGGTAAATCGATTATATTGGTAAATCGCTGCTTTTGAAATTGAAATCGAATGGAGAAAAGGTAGTGGATATTAAGTCGCAAAGCTAGAAGTCTGATGGTCATGGAGAAGAACGCTTGGTTAACCTATGATAAAATTGTTTCCATTTTGTATTAGGGGTATTTTTGTCTATTAGTTAAAATTCATAAAGAGTGAGAGTGAAATCGTAAACTATATTCCAAAAGCTTGATTAAACATAAACAAGAGAGGTATTTATACTACCTCTTATAAACCCTAGGGCCAATCATAAACACTATAGGCCCAATCATAAACATATAAAATCGGCCCACATGGCCTAACAAGTAATATATTCAAGCCCAATAACAAATAATAACCTAGCCCATAACTAATGTTCATGCCTCTTAAAGTATAGCCCAACAATTAGTCGGCAATAAATTTAGCAAACACCTTCAGTCTTTTTTTTTCTTTTTTTTGTATTTTGGTAGGCCTTTTTGAATGAAAGTTGTTAAAAAAAAAGTCACCACCCAAAAATTGATCTTTAATGTTTTTCAAACATTTTGTAATTCCATATAGTATAAACCATTTTGTGCAATCCTATTCACATTGTTTTTCTATGTACAATCCTATTCACACATTGCACATAAGAACGTGGGGCGGGGCTGTTAAAAAAGCTCACGGCTCGCTCGAAAAAAGCTCGCTCAAAATTGGCTCGTTCATAAACGAGCCGAGCCGAGCCAGCTCGGTTTATATATAAGCTAAGCCCGAGCCAAGGTCGGCTCGACTCGTGGCTCGCTCATGTAGCTCATATATATTTAGTAATAACAGATGAATTTAAAAAAAACTATAAATACAATCATAATCTATGACGATTATGTATTTTTATAGCTATATAAAAATTTCTCAGTAAATATAGGTGAGTCAGAGGTTTTACGACGATGAACATTTAGACAATGGGTTTTCTCTAGGATGGATATGGAACACAAAGGGTTTTGGTTACTCGTACGGAGTACGATCGTAACGTGTCGTGGGTAACATCGTTTGCCATAATGAGCATGTTAGAGCATATTCATATGCTACCGTGTATCGCATGTATTGTATCTAGATAAGAGCATGTCTTTGTGAGTCTTAGGGTCCACGTACCAAGGTCCATATGAGTTGGTACAGAGCCATGTACCAATGGTACGCTGGACTAAGTGGTAAGTATTAATAGATCGTGTTAGAGAGAGTTCAATTAGTTCTGTCAGTTTATATTCTCTTAACTATGTGTAAATCTCTCTCTCTAGAATTTATGTAAACCTCTTAGTGAATCGATAAAGTCAAAGCTTTATTTACTCTAGTTGTTATCGATTGACTGAATCATGCAGTAGTATGATCCTTTACAGATACTTACAAGTGGTATCAGAGCAATCAAGGTTGCTCTACTGCTGTGATTTGGCCATTTTCGAAATCTTAGTGAGAGAAAGTTTGGGTTTGAGTCGTTTTTTATCAAATTTTCCTAATTATAAGTGATTCTTAGGTCAAAAATGATTCCTAAAGCTTCCTAGAGTGTTTTCGCACCTTATTGTTGCAATTTCTAGCTCCAAAAGTTGAAAATTGCAAATATCAGTCAAATTCAGCTTGGTACGTCGTTGGTACGCCCAATGAATATGATGGTACGCTAGATGATTCATTGGTACGCTTCTTGGTACACTAGGAAATCTTCATAGATTTCTGGTACGCTGCTCGTTGGTACGGAAGGCAATATCATGGTTGGTACGCGACGGTTATCCTTTGGTACGCTGACAGTTACGTCGTACCAAGGTGGTACGTTGAGTTCAATGGTACATTGAGTGTTTGGTGCGCTGAGGTTGGTGGTACGCTGATTATTCTGGTGTGGTTTGTGGTACGTTGAAGGTCTGGTATGTGGTTGGTCCGTTGAAGGTCATTGGTACACTGGTTCTATTGGTCCGTTGTCAGAAAAGTGGTCTTCACTAAAACGACCGTCTCGACGAGATCTACACTTTTATTGTCCTAACGGCCAGTACCCTCCAGTTTGACCCCCAAAATCCGCTTGGAAGACCTTCGTTTTTTAGTTCGAGTTTTGACATTCGGTTTTTAACTTCAAAATGAGCGATTTTCAAGCATTTTCAGCTGCTGAAATTTCAATGAAAATTATGATGAGTTATGATAATGAAATATGAACAACTCAGAAAGTTCCTAAATTGTTAAAATTGGAAGATTATCATAATTGGAAGAAATGATTTGAAAATCATATATATTTTCTCAAGATGTTGATTCTTGGATCCCAATTGAAAAAGAATATGAGTATCCGATGATAAGCCCAAGAAAGCCAAAGATGATAAGTGATTTTGATGCTGATGAAAAGAATTTTTTTGCAAGAGAGAAGAAAACGTATAGGTTTCTTACAATGGCTTTACCTAAAGATTTGATGCACTAGTTTAAGAATTACACAACTTGTAAGGAATTGTGGGATGCTATTGCTGAAAGATGTGAGGGTAACGAGCAATACAAGAAGACTCGGAAGAAAGTATTAAAGAAGGAATTTGATAATTTTGGACATTGTGAGAATAAAAAAGTGTCAGATTTGATTGCAAGGTTTTCACACTTGATCAATGAACTTGACGCTATAGGTGTCAAAAAAGATAGTGATGAATTGAAAGAGAAGTTTTTGGAAGCTCTACCCGAAAAGTGGGAAAATTATGTGATGATGTTGACTAATGATCCAAGTTACTCAAATTGGACATTCAATCAATTGACTAGAAAGTTGCAAGCTCGTGAAATGGAAATGATTGTGAAGAAGTCAGCATCTCCCTCTGTTCAAAATCTTGAATTATATTTTGGAGAAAATTCTGCTACGATGCATGCTAAAGCAAAGTCACATTCTAGTTCAAGCATTAATCCACCACCAATTAACAGTTTTTCTTGCTGGAAAATCTGAATATTCTAGTTACTCTCCAGGTTGCAGTTTCTCTACTCATGGTAAATCAACAAATAATTTGATTTCTGCTCAAACCTCTGAAGATTTAGCCGCATTGATATCTGCTTTCATATCATCTTCTTCTAGTTATGTACTTAGTTAAGTTTGTGAAGTTGGTTTGCATCCAAATGACTTAAGTGAGCTGGATGATGATCAGTTGCATAAGCTAGATTTTGATTGGCAGTTTGCTATGGTAATTGAACGAGGAAGAAGGTTTATGAAGAAACATGGTAAACAATCTATTTGTCAAGGCGAAAAACTTGGTTTGAATAAGTCGAAGGTTAAATGTTTTAAATATTCAAAGTTAGGACATTATGCTCGTGAGTGCAATCAATCATCATCTGGAAAGATTACTTCGGATAAGCATGTTCATGATAAAGATGCAAAAGCACTAGTGGCTTACGAAGGTTATGATTGGTCTAAAGACTTTCCTGACGAATTTGTGTTTATAGCTACTGTGCAAGTTGAATCAAGTGATTCTGATTCCGAGGTTAGTGTGTATGAGTCAACGTGTGAATTTTGTGCTAAAAAAGATAGAAAGATTTAGGAATTGATTCAAGAAAAATAAGGGTTGATTGTTGGTATGAAGACGAAGGAAGAAGAATTAGAGAGTTTCAAGAAGAAGTTTGAAGATTCTGATGAGATGCTCAAGATAAGTGAGAAATTAGTCAAGGAAAAGAATATTTTGATGAAAGAGTTTGTAGATGTAACACCTGTGTCCGACCCAATTACAAAACCCGACCCGAATTTGAACCTGTAATGCAAATCAGAGTTTTGATTTAACGATTACCGGAAGAATTTATCTAAATTATACAATTAAATTATGTTCGGAATACTCGATAATCATTTTTGAAAGCAAAGTAATAAATTTGGAAAATTTTAGGTTAAACGATTTGATTAAAACAAAAATAAAGTAATTTTGTGTTTTACGCGATTTCGGTATTCGATTTATCGTTTACCGGGAATTTCGGGGTTTTTATATTAAATATACACTTTAAAATATCCTACAATCATTTTATAACATTATAAACCCATTCGATAAATTATAAAATAATTTTGTTAATTAAAACGCGAATAAAAGAAATTACGATTTTACGTGCAAAAACCGGTATTAACCGGGAGCCACGTAAAATTCAAAAATCATATTTTTATGTTCCATCATGTTTTATAAGGTTATTATGAATTTCTTGTAAACTTTTAGAGGTAAACGAGTTGAAACGGGTAGCAAACGATAAAAAAGTAAATAAATAAATAAAGAAAGAAAAAAACAAAGAAAAGGAGAAAGGAAACAAAAAAAAAATGCTGGCTGCAAGCTTTGAAACAGGGACCTCCTTGGTATAACTTCAGCGCCTTACCATCAGGCTAGCGCAACTTTTGGTTTCCATGCTGGTTTCCCTTTTAATATACTATATCTGTCGAACGAAAATCAGCTACGTGAGTGACTTTCTTCGCAAGTTTGATCAAGATAAGGCCTCCTAACGTGTCTAGTCGATCGAATCAGTCATCCCATACGTGTCTACACCCTAAGGCGACCTCGATCTGTATAAATAGCAACTGAATCCATCGATATTCATCATCAATTTCACAGATTCATCACATAAAAACCCCATTTTTGGCCGCAACCTTCTTGGATCAAATTCTCTCAACTCGTTCGAAGTTAGGTTCTAAAATTCTGCAGTTCAGCTCCTAGAGGTATAATCTAAAATAACCTATCTCAGTTTTTGTTAATATTGCTTCTAAGTATGTTTTCTAAAAATGCATAAAATCTAGGGTTCTTGAGCTTGTTTTGCCAAAATCGGGTGATTGGGTTGGAATTAGGGTCTGAATTTTTGTAGGTAATTCTAAAATAATGTGTTTTAAGAAAGCCCTAAGTTAATTTCAAGTTTTGGAAAGGTTTGGTATTTTATCTAATAACCAGTCAAAATTAGGGTTTTCACGTCGTTGTTCTGCCTAAATTGAGTAAACGGTATTGAATTAAGGTTTACTATTTTGAGGGATATTATAATATATCATAATGAATAAAACCATAAGTTTTTACAATTTTATAAATTGTTTTGGTATTTATTTAATAAAAACATCAAATTAGGGTTTTCACGACGTTACTCTGCCAAAATTGAACAAACGGGTGAAATCTAGGGTTAATACTTTAAAATATATTATAAAATAATATTTTAAGTAAAAGCCCTAATTTTATTTTATTTTATAAATTATTCTACTATTTATTTGATAATTATTTCAAAATTAGGGTTTTGAATATGATTATTTAATATTAAACAAACCGGAAGGTATTGAAACTTAAATTTTGGTCTTAGAACATATTTATATATATAATAAGTGTATATGAGTTTAAAATTGATAAATGAATTAATTATTAAATAAATTACCAAAACCCTAATTTCCCAATAAAGGGCAAAATGGTCTTTTATCAAATAAAACCTAAACACTCCTTAAGTTCCTCGTGTCCTTAGAACTATAATCATTATCATTCCCTATGTTCATTTAGCATGTTCGTTCCATTAGGATAATCTCCGGATTGTTATCTCTCGCGATTGGTTCTATCTCTCGTTTCCGATCTACTTATCAGGTGAGTAACCACTAAATCCCCCCCCCCCCCTCTTTTAATATTATGGGATGTGATGCGATATCAACTTTTGTTATCATTAGAAGGGTGATTCCATCAAATGATAATTTGAGTAGTGAGTATTCACAAACCTCCTCTTTTAACCTTTTTGGGGTGTAACATGTATCATTATTCGAATCATTTATCCAAAACACAAACGCGATTATATGATAATTTGATACGTTCTATGTATGTTAAGTATGTGTGGATTATTGTGATTGGTTTGATCTAGCATCGGTTACTATCTTTATCTAGCATGCGTATTCATTAACATACCGAGTCGGGGTAACAATAATAGATCTATTAGTTTGACAGCCCACTTTGCATGCTTCGCGTGTAGCGCCTTGTGATTGGAAGCCTAGTTGTCTAGGGTTTGATGCGCTTATTCATTAGCTTTAACTCACTACTTGTTTGACTATACATATGAAAATATCTGATTAGACATATATCGCTGTTATTGATATTATACTTATATTATTTAAACATGTGTTTACTCACCAACTACTTTTGTAGTTGACACTTTATCTTATACATGTTGCAGGAACTTATACTTGAGCTATGTTGTGATTACGCTAGGATTGCTGGACCTAGATTAAAGACTTTAAATCAGTTAATATGTATTTTATGTTTACTTTATTGTACATTATCTTTAATTGATTAATGAAAAAGGGCATGTTTAAGTATTACAACTTAATTTAGTTGTCATGTGCATCTAGACAATCATTGCGCCCCGACAAATTCCACCGTCGGTTGGGGTGTGACAGATTGGTATCAGAGCCTTGGCTATAGGGATTTAGGTTATTAGAACTGGATAACCTAGACTATATGCCTTAGGTGTCCTACATGATTAACTCATGTCTGCATGCCTATTATTATATTATGTCTTTAGATGCTGCTTAAACTTGCCTCTCTTAGATCTCATCATTTCCTTAACACATGACACACACGTGTACACTAATCCCTCCTGGCTTCCTAGCCTCTATCCTTAGTAATGGTGCCTTACGTGCCATTTTAGTATTTTGAAAATTCTGATTTTGAAAATTCCCTCGGAGTTAGGTTCCTAACAGTAGACATGTAGTAACTGGAAGGGGGAAGACACCGGTAGTCGGAGATCTATCTAGGCAGGCATTTCGTATATAACCTGGTCATCCGTGTGGATCGGAATGCCTACCTAGAAGTCTCTGGTGAGAGTGTTGGAACCTATTAGGCCAAAGCATGTCATTTACTGCTACGGATCCCAAATAACTTTGATTAGTCACAGGTTGTAGTTTCTCAATCGAGGAACGAAAGCCATTCCATTATGTTTTAACAAAACAACATGATTTCTTCTCTATCCCTTGTTTAAAACCTCATGATTTCTGAATTCTGATGTTTTATCAAATATTCGTCATCATGATCCTGAATTGATTATCCTATCCCTTGTCTCCTAAACATTTTCCACCAGCATGAATCTTGACGATCAACAAATGGCCCGACAAATTTCTCAACAAGTGGCAGCTTTCATCTCCAACATTTTCCGACAAGCCCTCAATGATAAATTTGGCAACAATAATGCTACTGCGAATCCTGCTTGCTCTCCCAAACACTGTAAGGCGTGTAACTCTCTGAAGTGCAGTGGCTCTGAAAATCCTACTGAACTATCTCAAGGATTAGAAGTCATCAAACGTTCCGCTGCCAAAACCAAGAAGAGGAAAAGGAAGGCTAAACATCTTGATAAGACAACCACACCTGCAAAAGCTGCTATTCCTGCTACTCCTGCTCCTCAAATAAATCCCGATACTCGGTCTGCTAAGAACCCTTATGCCGGAACCCATCCTCAGTGCACCACTTGCAGTTACCATCACTCAATCCATGTTCCTTGTTGGCGTTGTCTCAATTGCGGCAAATTTGGTCATCTCATAAATGTTTGTCGTCAACCTCAGCCCCCGATGGACCAACCTGTGATACCTGCTCAGGCTATTATTTCTCCTTATCGTACTTGTTATAACTGTGGTCAACCTGGACACTTTAGAAACACTTGCCCTCTGCTTGCTGCTGCTGTTATTCCAAACCCTCTGGCCAACAATGTAGACCCTAGAACCCAACCTCCAATAGTTCAAACTATGGCACCAACACCTGTTCAAATTGCTAATGCTATCCAGAATACTTTCTCCTCCATGTTTCATTGCTACCATTGTGAAAACTTTGGTCACCTACCATACACATGTCCCCAACTGTCCGCTGATAACCCTCTTGTGAAGCAACAACATCAAACTCCAAGCAACTACTACTCTCGTTGTAGATGATCTCTGAAGGAAGAATGATTGAAGATCGTTTAGACTTTGTTAATACTTGAATAACTCAGTTTCCTTGTAATAAAAGTTTGTAACCCTTCCAATCGATGTTCATCTTGTATATATATCAGTTTTACTCTTTATATCCTGTCCTCCTACTTACTCAATCATTTCTTATATTCATAACCCTTAAACCTCTCATTATGATTAATCAGTGGACAAGAAACCTATTACCAAATTTCCGTTATCCTTAATTGCAACTAAATCCCTGACAAACATATTTGCGCCTCTCGGGAAAATCAAACGTCATCATTGAATCGAGTATCTCAAACATCACGTAGAATTTGTTCCTCGTTCAAGATAACCCAGACTTGACTATCCGTTCTCCAGTAAATTAGAAATAAGCGTCCTTCATCAAAACCCATAAGTACCTACACATGACGATTCTGGTATTATTCCTGTTGTGAAAATCACTTTATCAAAATTCGTTCGATCTAGTTCCCACCTTAAGAAAACAACAATTCATTAAAGATGATACATCTCGAATGTACATCACCAGTCCGATGGACTCAATCACCAAATATCAAAACTCTTATATTAACGACATCTTCAAGAGAATTCTCAGAATCATCTATCTCCTCAAAATCAATTCTCGTTATCCCTATACGGAATAAATCCGTTAAGTAATTCCTAAACTTTTTCAAAACCATGATTTATTCTGGTCTTGATTCCCCTATTAATCTTAATAAAGGAAAGATAATGATATCTAGATTGCATTATCATTCGAATGGTGATTCATTCAAATAATGATATGCATTTCAATATCAAGTGGTTAATTCGTATTATCATTTGAATGGTGATTCATTTAAATGATAAATTCGTGTTATATCACTATCCTTTCCTCAAATGGATTAATCCAGTATCTCTGTTAAAAACGCTTCTCTCACATTATCACCGCCGTAAAACGACGATGATTGAATTTGCTCTAGATCATAAAGTATCATTAATTTCTCTGGCCAGTCCAAGGCTTATACGTACTACACCTAAACACTTGTCTGTGATGCTAGCTTAGCATACATTTGGTTTTGGTCATAGACGTTAATCTTGGGTTCTAGCCAATTTCTAATCCAGACTATTAACAAGACCTCACGTCCTGTAGGTGAATTGAATGTGGCTCGCTACCCATTTAGCTCACCAATACTCGACACGTTCTCTCGTTAAGAAATCTGTGATCCCATTTTATTGTGTGGAATGATGTTTTTGACTTAATGTCAAAATATCAGTTCCAACAATTCAAAAGTAAATCATGTTACCCCCACCACTCTCCTCATATTCCACCGGTCTTTTTCCTGAAGTAGGGGAGACGGTGATAAATCAAATCTATAAATCTGATTGTTACGGAAAATCATGTGATCCGATCCATCATATCCAATATTGTTCAATCTCTATCCTGTATTCGATCTTAAGTGTTGAAAAATGGTAATTCTCTGTAAGATGACTAGCGCATTCTTAAAGTATTACAGATATGGTGGGTAAGCTGCGGTACACCCTATATATAAGCATCGAAGGTACTTTAAAAATGAATTAGGAATCGAACTTAGAACTGACCATTGATTGTTTGTTTGTATCAAATTCCCTATCACCATTGATATATTCTTTCCTCTTAGCTCGAATATCCCTTCTAATTTCGAGACGAAATTTCCTGAAGTAGGGGAGACTGTAACACCTGTGTCCGACCCAATTACAAAACCCGACCCGAATTTGAACCTGTAATGCAAATCAAAGTTTTGATTTAACGATTACCGGAAGAATTTATCTAAATTATACAATTAAATTATGTTCGGGATACTCGATAATCATTTTTGAAAGCAAAGTAATAAATTTGGAAAATTTTAGGTTAAACGATTTGACTAAAACAAAAATAAAGTAATTTTGTGTTTTTACGCGATTTCGGTATTCGATTTATCGTTTACCGGGAATTTTGGGGTTTTTATATTAAATATACACTTTAAAATATCCTACAATCATTTTATAACATTATAAACCCATTCGATAAATTATAAAATAATTTTGTTAATTAAAACGCGAATAAAAGAAATTACGATTTTACGTGCAAAAACCGGTATTAACCGGGAGCCACGTAAAATTCAAAAATCATATTTTTATGTTCTATCATGTTTTATAAGGTTATTATGAATTTCTTGTAAACTTTTAGAGGTAAACGAGTTGAAACGGGTAGCAAACGATAAAAAAGTAAATAAATAAATAAATAAAGAAAAAAACAAAGAAAAGGAGAAAGGAAACAAAAAAAAATGCTGGCTGCAAGCTTCGAAACAGGGACCTCCTTGGTATAACTTCAGCGCCTTACCATCAGGCCAACACAACTTTTGGTTTCCATGCTGGTTTCCCTTTTAATATACTATATCTGTCGAACGAAAATCAGCTACGTGAGTGACTTTCTTCGCAAGTTTGATCAAGATAAGGCCTCCTAACGTGTCTAGTCGATCGAATCAGTCATCCCATACGTGTCTACACCCTAAGGCGACCTCGATCTGTATAAATAGCAACTGAATCCATCGATATTCATCATCAATTTCACAGATTCATCACATAAAAACCCCATTTTTGGCCGCAACCTTCTTGGATCAAATTCTCTCAACTCGTTCGAAGTTAGGTTCTAAAATTCTGCAGTTCAGCTCCTAGAGGTATAATCTAAAATAACCTATCTCAGTTTTTGTTAATATTGCTTCTAAGTATGTTTTCTAAAAATGCATAAAATCTAGGGTTCTTGAGCTTGTTTTGCCAAAATCGGGTGATTGGGTTGGAATTAGGGTCTGAATTTTTGTAGGTAATTCTAAAATAATGTGTTTTAAGAAAGCCCTAAGTTAATTTCAAGTTTTGGAAAGGTTTGGTATTTTATCTAAAAACCAGTCAAAATTAGGGTTTTCACGTCGTTGTTCTGCCTAAATTGAGTAAACGGTATTGAATTAAGGTTTACTATTTTGAGGGATATTATAATATATCATAATGAATAAGACCATAAGTTTTTACAATTTTATAAATTGTTTTGGTATTTATTTAATAAAAACATCAAAATTAGGGTTTTCACGACGTTACTCTGCCAAAATTGAACAAACGGGTGAAATCTAGGGTTAATCCTTTAAAATATATTATAAAATAATATTTTAAGTAAAAGCCCTAATTTTATTTTATTTTATAAATTATTCTGCTATTTATTTGATAATTATTTCAAAATTAGGGTTTTGAATATGATTATTTAATATTAAACAAACCGGAAGGTATTGAAACTTAAATTTTGGTCTTAGAACATATTTATATATATAATAAGTGTATATGAGTTTAAAATTGATAAATGAATTAATTATTAAATAAATTACCAAAACCCTAATTTCCCAATAAAGGGCAAAATGGTCTTTTATCAAATAAAACCTAAACACTCCTTAAGTTCCTCGTGTCCTTAGAACTATAATCATTATCATTCCCTATGTTTATTTAGCATGTTCGTTCCATTAGGATAATCTCCGGATTGTTATCTCTCGCGATTGGTTCTATCTCTCGTTTCCGATCTACTTATCAGGTGAGTAACCACTAAATCCCCCCCCCCCCACCCCACCTCTTTTAATATTATGGGATGTGATGCGATATCAACTTTTGTTATCATTAGAAGGGTGATTCCATCAAATGATAATTTGAGTAGTGAGTATTCACAAACCTCCCCTTTTAACCTTTTTGGGGTGTAACATGTATCATTATTCGAATCATTTATCCAAAACACAAACGCGATTATATGATAATTTGATACGTTCTATGTATGTTAAGTATGTGTGGATTATTGTGATTGGTTTGAGCTAGCATCGGTTACTATCTTTATCTAGCATGCGTATTCATTAACATACCGAGCCGGGGTAACAATAATAGATCTATTAGTTTCACAGCCCACTTTGCATGTTTTGCGTGTAGCGCCTTGTGATTGGAAGCCTAGTTGTCTAGGGTTTGATGCGCTTATTCATTGTTGGTACATGAAATGTGCGTCGTGTGAAGTATCGAACGAAGACCAAGTTCAAGCCAATTTAGGGTTGGCCGAACTGGTCCGAACCTGAAGTTCGGACCGGCCGAACCTGGGGTTCGGAGGGAGATCGGCCGATCGGGTATATATAGTTGTTTGGTCTTTGTGTTTAGGAGTTCTGAGCGTGCAAGTTTTCTTAAGTGTGTGTTTCTGAGTGTGTATTCTCTGTGTCTGATTCTAAGTGTTTACTGATTGTAATTGTTCTTGTTTGATCAATAAAACAATCGGTTAATTACGTTTCGATGTCCGATTAGCTAGATCGAGTAGACGATCCGATGCTCACGCATTTTCAAGTGGTATCAGAGCATTCTGGTTCACTCTACTGATCTGTAGTTGCTATTCTCGGATTATTGAACGTTTTTGAAGTTTTCTTGAGTATTCGTTACGTGTGTTCGATCATTTCTGACGTGTGTCTTGTGCAAAAATTGTTCTTAAACCGTTTTCTATCGAATTTTCTGATCCACCATATCGAGTTTCGTCAAAATCAGTCCGTTTTTGCGAGTTTTCGAAAAATGTCTTCGAGGTTCGGAGGTAACTGGGCAAGCTCGGAGTAACCGCTCCGAACGTGAGGTTCGGCGGTAGCTCGGAGAAGTTCGGCGAGAGTTCGGTGACAGATCGGTCTAGATCGGAGTCTTTATAGGTTCGGAGTTCGTTCGGTGAGAGTTCGGTCAAGGATCGGAGAATCTTTGGGGTTTTTGAGGATCGGTGAGAGATCGGAGGTGTTCGGTGAAGTTCGGACTTGTTCGGAGGAAGCTCGGAGGGTCAGCAGGTTCGGAGAAGTTCGGTCAGATCAGGATTATTTTTCAAATTTACAACGATGTCGGAATTTCAAGCTTTTGCCTCAATGCAAAGTGCTATGCAGACCATGATGAATTATGACAATGAAATCGGAACAAGTCAGAAAGTTCCCAAATTGTTGAAACTAGAAGATTATCAGAATTGGAAGAAACGATTTTCAGCGTATATCAGCACAAATAATATTGACTTATGGATTCCAATTAGGAAATTGTATGAAAAACCAAAAGAGGATGGAGAAACTAAGGAAATTGAAGATTTTGATGAGGCTGAAAGAAAAAGTTATGAGCTTGAAAAGAAAGTTTATGGTTATCTTACAATGGCTTTACCTACTGAATTGCTTCATCAATTTAGCACTTGCAAGAAATCTAAGCAATTATGGGATGCTTTATCCGCACGATGTGCAGGGAATGAAGATTATAAGAAGAGTCGAAAGAAAGTTTTAAACAAAGAATTCGATAATTTTCAGAATTATGACAATGAAAACATCACTGCTCTAGTGTCAAGATTTTCACATTTGATTAGTGAATTGAAGCTTGTTGGAATTACAAAATCTGATGCGGATTTAAAGGAAAAGATCATGGAAGCTTTACCTGAAAAGTGGGAAAATTATGTTTTGCTACTCACTCATGACAAGGATTATCCTGCTTTAACATTTCACGAGCTTACTGGAAAACTTCATGCTCGGGAAATGGAAATGTTAAACAACAAAAAGTCAAGTGTTACTTTACAGAATCCGGAATTGTATCATGGTGAAAATTCAGCAAGCATGAATGCTAAAGCTAAGCCAATTCAGAATACAGCACCAAGTGTTGCTTTTCTAGCTGGAGTTTCGGGAAATTCTGATAATAATTCTTCAAGAGGTTGCAATTTCACAATTCCAAATATTTCAACTCAAAGTGCTTTTTCGGCTGAATCAACGGAGGATTGTGCCAAAATGATTTCTGCATTGATTTCATCATCGTTTGGTTTGATTCTCAAAAATGTTGCTGATGCAAAGTTAACCAGTGAAGATCTTGATGAACTTGATGATGATCAATTGACTGAATTGGATGTTTCGTGGCAATATGCTATGTTATGTCAACGGTCAAAGAGATTTTTCAAGAAACATGGAAGACGTATTTCTGGTGATAAATTGGGTTTCGACAAGTCAAAATTAACATGTTATAAATGTCAACAGCTTGGACATTTTGCCAAAGAATGTCAACAGAAATCTGCTACTCCACAATCATCCAAACCTGGTTTTACTCAACCATCTACAAGTAACACAGGCAAGACAACAGCTTTGACAGTCCAAAAAGGTGGTACTATTGATTGGGGTAAACAATTTGGATATGATTCATCAGCCTTAATAGTTACTCATGATTTACAAGAAGATTATTGTTCGGATACTAGTTCTGATACTAGTTCAATTCCAAGTTCTTATGAATCTGCTGAAAACTTGGATAGTCTGATGAAGGAAAATGCTGTGTTGATGAAGAAAGTTCAACAATTGACTGAAGAGTTTGATGTGATTAATTCTGATTTGAAAATTTCTAAAGAATATGAAACAGAGTTGGTTTTGAAGAATGAGGGTTTGGTTACTGAAATCAAAATGTTGAATGAAGTCATAGATGTTTTGAAGCAAGATAAGAAAAGTGTTGAAATTTCAAAAACTGAGATTTGTGAAGAAAAGGATGGCTTAATGCAAGAAGTAAAGAAATGGAAGGACGAGGCACAAGATGCAGCGAATGATTTCCAGAATTTGTTTGACAAATCCAAGGCCAAGCTTGATCTGCTAACTAAGAGAGTTGAAGAATCTGATGTTAAACTTAAAGCATATCAAGTTGATATGGAAAAGTTGTTGGATGAGAAGCGGGAGTTGGCTAGGGTTAATAAGGTGCAAACTGCAAATCTGGAAATTCAAAAGAGAAATGAAGCTAAACTGAAGAAGGAATTACATGATGGACTTGATAATCTTCGCTTACAAAAATTTGAAACTCACAAAGTTGCAAAGCGTTTGATTGCTAAAGAAAAGGAATTTGCAGAAGCTCAACAGCAAATTTCTGATCTCAAAATTCAAGTTCTTGATGCTAAAAGACTTCTCAACAATGTTTCAAATTCTCAAGTTTTCACAGGCTTCTTAGCAAATGATGCAAATTTTGAAAGAATGTTTGATAAAACGGCATCACCCCCTGCTCATATCAAGGAAGCTATCAAAGAAGTGAAGGAACATGTTGAGGATGTTGACTATTCGAAGACTTCATCTGCTAATTCTGAAGAAGCAAAAGTTGTCAAGAAGAAGAAAAACAAGAAGAACAAGACAAAGGTTTTGAAATCTGAGATTCCTCCAGCACCAAAGTTTGTTTCGGGTTCTTTTTCTGCTGATAATGAGAAGTCGGCTACATCCAGTGACAAGATTCAGTCTCAACCTGAAATTGATGAGACTATTTTCTATGATCAGAAGAAAATCACTGATATGAAAGCTGAATTCACAAGATTGGCTAAGAATGGACATCAGAGTTCAAATTCTGAGGAGAAGATATCTGGTAAACAAGTTGGTCTGGGATTTCATGAAAAGAAGGTTCAAGTTGAGAAAGTTCCAGCATCTGAAGCACAAAGTTTGAAAAAACTTAAAATGAAGCAAGTGAAGAAGGAGTTTTTCAAAGCTGAAAAAGTTCAACCTGAGAGGTTTTATAAACTCAAGGGTTCTGATCAATTGTTTTCTGACAAAGAATTTCCTCTTCATTGCGTTGATGCTCGGAAGATTTCCGAAGTTTTTGTGAAAGATGATATTTTATCTGCAAGTTCTCAATCTCGTAGCCCAACTTCTAAATGGGTGCATGATCATCGTACTCAGGTATATGATTCTAATTCTGATCATGTTAGAGATATTCATGTGTGTTCTTCGCAGGTACATCAAAGATGGGATAAAACGACAAGAATTTGTTATATTTGTCGTCGTCCAGGGCATATGGCCAAAGCTTGTCCCTCACCTGTTGATTCATCACAAAGATTTCATCAGAAATCAGTTTTTGGTAAACCTGCCCAACCTAAGTTCTTTAATGAACAAGGCAGAGTTTTTGATGAAGTTGAGCCTACATACTTTCAAAAACAAAAACGTTTTGTTCCAAAGTTTTCAAAGGATCAAAATGTAGGTTCATCATCACAGTCACCTGTGACTGTTTCATCGAAAACTGAATTACCAAAGCAACAACAATGGAAACCTAAGGTGGTTTCAAAGCAAAATCAGGACACTGGTCGACCAGAAGCGATTCGCTTCGGGTCATTTGTGAACTAATCCGTGTGACCAGTGTGCAGGAACTTCTAGAAGACCTATCGACAATTGAAATGTTGTTGATGGAGGAGTTTTCTGCTTAATTTAAAATTCATGACAAATTTTTCACATATGCAAATTTTCTGAATTCTAAAATCTGAAAAATATCCGTGTTGTTTGATCAATTTTCTTTGTTTACAAGTTTTTCTCAAAAAGACAAAAATAGAGTCTTGTTTTTGTGTAAAATGAAAATCCAAAAATAGAGTTTTCATTTTAAGGGGGAGAATTGTAAGTAAGGGGGAGTAATTGAGAAAATGCATGGTATGGGGAGAAGGTGAATACATGCAAAATATATAATGAAGGAAGGTGAATACATGCAAAATATAAAATTGTGAGAAATTGATCATTGGGAAATGATGGTACATTGGCATATGTATCTGACTCATGGATAAAGTAGATGAAAGGGCCATAAGATCATTGTTTGATGTGCTTGGTAGGCTCGACAAATCAGAAAGTATTCAGATGTGATATACACTAAATAATAATGCTTGACCAAGTGGACAACATCTTGATGCGTATTTCATGACACAAAAAGAAAAATAAGTGTGAAATTCAAAATGAGAAGTCACTGTGTATACATGTGTTCATTTTGCAAAGATTTAATCTTGTTTGATTTTCTTTATTTTGTCAAACGATCGGACTTTCTCTGCGTGTCGAAAGACCGACCTGATTGTTGTTCGTTTGACGTTCTGCTTTATTTTCTTTGGTGTTTCGTATAACTCATCGGACTTTCTCTGCGTGTACGGGAGTACCGACCTGATTGTTGTTGAGTTATACAATTTCAACTTGTTTTATTTTCTTATTTTGTTAAATCCGAGGCCTTATCTGCGTATCGAAAGATCGACCTTAAGGTAGACGATTTAACGTTCTTATTTCTTTTTGCATGGAACACAGTTGACTATTTCATGTAAAATATTATGTGTTGTGAAAATTCACAAATGCAATCACACAAAAGAAAAAGAAAGAAAAACAGAAAATGTCTGAATATGTCTGATAGTGTGGGGTACACTGGTCAAAGCAAATCTAAACAATACCTTAACATATCCAGATGTTATGAGTATGATTCTGTCTGAGCTTAAGATGGACAAATTATACCAGCAATCGACATGACTTGTGTGCTTCAATTAATTGAAATTGAAGTGTAGTTCAGTGCGTTATGACCAATATGATCCCGTATAGTGATCTTTCTTATACCAAAAAAAGTGTCTGATTCTGTATTGCAATTTCATTTCATTTTAGAAAAGACCAAAAAGATTTTAGGTGTGTTTTGATATAAACTTTCAAAAAGCCAAAAAGATTTTGTTTCTGCTTTATTTTCGATCTGATCAACACGTGATATAAAATCAATTTTCAAAATCATATCTTGGAGTCTCGAAGAGACGTTTTGCGCCAAGATTATTTAAGTAGTAATGCAGGATGCTGTCGTGCAAGCTATCACAACTTCAAGTCTTCTGAAGCTTGTTGATAAAGATCAGAGATAAACTGAATGTCATCAAGTATTCAAGACTGAGCTACGATCGAGTTGAGGAGGAGTTTGTTCCAAGATTTATCTCATTGGACGAACGAGATTTTAACTTGAGGGGGAGCTTGATTGAAGATACAGTTTTGATGATGTTAAAGATATTAGAGGAGGATACTGCACACGACGAGGGGGAGTTTGTTGGTACATGAAATGTGCGTCGTGTGAAGTATCGAACGAAGACCAAGTTCAAGCCAATTTAGGGTTGGCCGAACTGGTCCGAACCTGAAGTTCGGACCGGCCGAACCTGGGGTTCGGAGGGAGATCGGCCGATCGGGTATATATAGTTGTTTGGTCTTTGTGTTTAGGAGTTCTGAGCGTGCAAGTTTTCTTAAGTGTGTGTTTCTGAGTGTGTATTCTCTGTGTCTGATTCTAAGTGTTTACTGATTGTAATTGTTCTTGTTTGATCAATAAAACAATCGGTTAATTACGTTTCGATGTCCGATTAGCTAGATCGAGTAGACGATCCGATGCTCACGCATTTTCATTCATTAGCTTTAACTCACTACTTGTTTGACTATACATATGAAAATATCTGATTAGACATATATCGCTGTTATTGATATTATACTTATATTATTTAAACATGTGTTTACTCACCAACTACTTTTGTAGTTGACACTTTATCTTATACATGTTGCAGGAACTTATACTTGAGCTATGTTGTGATTACGCTAGGATTGCTGGACCTAGATTAAAGACTTTAAATCAGTTAATATGTATTTTATGTTTACTTTATTGTACATTATCTTTAATTGATTAATGAAAAAGGGCATGTTTAAGTATTACAACTTAATTTAGTTGTCATGTGCATCTGGACAATCATTGCGCCCCGACAAATTCCGCCGTCGGTTGGGGTGTGACAGTAGAGCTTAAGACAAAATTGGATGAGATGGTTAGTTCAGATAAAGAACAAATTTTTAAGTTGCAAACTGAGAATAAAGAGCTGGTTAAAAGTGTTGAGAAGTGGGAGAGTGAAGAAAAATATGTCATTGGTGATTTTGATGCCTTGTTTTAGAAATCAACTGCAAGAGTGGAATCGCTAAAGCAATCTTATGATGAACTCAAGAAAGAGTTTGATGAAGTTACTGCTGCCGAAAACCAACATCAATTGGTTCATTCTGAACTACAAGACAAGGTTATAAGTTTGAAAGTACAAAACCAATTGCTGAAAAGAAATATTGAGATTCATGAGGGTCGGGTGAAGAAAATTACCAAAGAAGTGTATGATGTTGTAGGTCCGAAAACTCCCTGAAACACACGATATACTAATCTAACACGAGTGCGGAATCCTCGTGAGAGATTGATTCAAGAAAATAGTAGAAGAAGAGAATCAATCGATGAGAAAGATTGATTCTTGAATGAAAACCGTCTACTATGAAGCTTCACAATCTGATCGTAAACACACAATAAGATGAAGAAATCGTAATCTCAAATGGAAGGCTTACCTTGATCATAAACATGAGGTGGTATTTATACCACCTCTTACAACCTAATGGGCTAATCATAAACCCAATTAGCCCAATCATAAACCCAAGCCCATGCCCAATCTAATAGAAAACTAGCCTAAACATAATAAAACTAGCCTACTAATCTAATTAAACCCTCTAAGCCCAGCCCAACTTATTTAATATTACAAGCCTCATAATCTAGCCTCTACAATCTTCCCCTAGGCTTGTGATATTAAACGTCTTCAATCTTTGAAATTCTTCTTCTTGACTGGCTGGCAAAGACGTTGATGAAGATTCTTTCCGCAGAAATCTTCAATGGGTTTCATGACGGGCACTTGGGACTTTCTCTTGATCAGCATCAGCTCGAACTTCTTGAATTTGAACAAGCAATGAAATGGAGGACTCTCATTGACTTGCTTCTTTTGAAAGCACTAGTTCTTGCTGAATCTTCGGTAACTGTCTTGAATCTTCAAAACAGTTAGAGGTTAAATTTTGAAAAGCCTCTAACTGTGAAGACCTTGATTGTTGAACTTCAAACTTCATGATCTCTGACTGCTCTCTGTATCATTTTCTTTTTCAAAGAATTGAATTGAGATCTTCAGCTTCCCCTAAACTTGTGGGCATTTTCTTTGAAAATTTTTTGACATTTTTGGATACTTGTAAAGACACCAACAACTTCCCCTGAACAGTTGCTTTTCAGATGGAAGTCTTGACCGGCTGGTTCTTTAACTTTGAGCAGCAGCAGCGACTTTCTATCATCAACCTGTCTGACACACATTTCAAAAAAAATACTCCACCAGACATTTGATGACTGGTCTTTGGGTTAGAAGGTAATTATCATCAGTTCAGATGATTCAAATTAATATTATTTTAACCAAAAACCCTAATATAGATTACGGGTTTTCTTATAAAACTTCCCCTGAACCCAAGACCTTTAAAGACTTCCCCTTAGCTGATAACTTCCCCTCAGCTAAGGACTTCCCCTGAGATAATACATATTATCTTCGAGTTCCCTTCAGATACTATGTATTATGGAAGTCTTTTCATTAGATAATAAGTATCATCCTCGAGTTCCCTTCGGATAATACTTATTATCCTCCCTCCTTCCCCTAAAAATTTGTCAAGATCTGTCGGAGGAAATCTTTTCCATTAGATAATAAGTATCATCCTCGAGTTCCCTTCGGATAATACTTATTATCCCATACTCATTGAAAAGCACACTATTTTTGAGGGGTCAACACTATTTTTGAGGGGTCAACATTTTCATCTTCTTTACATTTCTTCCCCTTGCTTTTTGATTTTTAATGTCACAATTTTGTGAGCATCATCATTTTTTTTTTTTTTTTTTTTTTTTTTTTAACAAAATAAAACACACAAACACACAAACACATTAAATGACTTTACACACATCTGGCCAAGCTAACTTTCAAAGTATTGATTTGGAAATTTTGAGAACATTGGGTTTCATGCCATGCACGATTCAGTTCAAATTTAACCATTTTTTTTTTTTTTTTTTTTTTTTTTTAAATGAACAACCAAGTTAAGAACAGTACCTTTCATGCTGATTTTTACCTTTTACCTCTCAAGAAAAACATATCTTCCATTTTATAGATTACTTGACATGACATGAAGATACGTCTCCTAAACTGTGCCTGGAACAATCACTTATCAACAAACACATTAGTAAATAAAAAAATTATTGATAATCCTCCTTGATCGTTCCTGCACAGAGTGAGAGATTAGTTAGCCAGTGGTACCCAGGCCATTGTTTTTCTGGGTACACCTGAGGAATCAATGAATGAAACTTCTTTTAAAAACATTCCTTTTGAAAAATCAGGAAGTTGTGATGATTCGGTTGTAGCTGCCTTGACTTTTGGCTTCCAAATTCCAGATGATTTAACATTTGTTTTAGTCACTTTCGGAGTTGTGACTTTAGGTATTTCAACCTTCTTCGTTTTAGAATCATTTTTCAAAACAGTTTTTGTTTTAGTCACCTTTTGAGTTGTGACTTTAGGTATTTCAACCTTCTGCATTTTAGAAATATTTTTCAAAACAGTTTTAGTTACCTTGGGAGGGGTAACTTTGGGTTTTTCATACTTCGATTGTTTTGAAAACGGTTTCTTCACCTGTTTTTTAAAGTTTTTATAACTTGGAGAGCTGTTGTTTTGATTAAAAGATTTTCTTTCAGCTTTGGCAGCGCCCCAATGTTGATCAGAGGGTTTAACCTTAGGAGTAACAGTCTTCATTGCCTTAGGTTTTTGCACCATCATCGGCTTAGACTTTACAGACTCCTGAGATGAAACCCTTTGAGTGTTCGGATAATTGGGTTCATAGGGGCGATAAAGACAGTTCCTAGCAATATGACCAGCAATGCCACAATTAAAGCAAGTCTGCTTCTTTAGATAGAAGTCAGACGTGTACCCATTTGTTTTTGGTGGCAGATATGGAGCTGGTTTGCCTTGTGTCTGCTTCTTTGCTTTGTGTGCAGCTTCAGTTTTGACTTTCGGCTGGTTCCTCGAAGCCTGTGTTGAACCTATCTTCATTGTCTTTGTGCTCTCTGTATTTCCCGATGAAGAAATACCATTTTTGCAATTGCACTCACAGCTGCATGAACCAACTGAAGAAATAGGAGACACAGCTACTTCCTTGAGTTTTTCATCCTTCACTCCAGCTGTTGGCTTCACACTCGGATGCTTAATGGTGATCTTTGGCCTCTCTACTTCAATTTTAGAGTGTGGTTTCAACTCTATCCCAGCATCATCAGACTTAGAGTTATGACACCTGTCATATTTCTGGCACTCAACATCATTGTCTGATATGTCCTCCACTCTCCCTTCTTGAGTCCTTGGTGTAGTTCCAACCAAGACACTATCCATCGGAGGTCCTGCTTCATGCACTCCTGAGTCAGATCTATCTACCTGATCCTCCTCATAGAGCATTCCTATGATATCTCTAGGTATAGGTGAGGGAATAATAGCATTTGCAGCCAAGGATTTGTCAGACTTTTCTGACCCAAATCCTGGTGTGTGTTTCCCTACTTGACCACAAATAACAGCCTGAGACAGTTCTTTTCCAGCCTGAAGCATTCTCTTATTCCTTAATTGATTCATATCTAATTTCACCTGCATTTCATTGTTCATATGAGTCAATTCATCTACCTGTTTACTAAGGTCAGCTATTTTTAACTTAGCTTCGTCATACAGGATAGACTTCTCAGTAGCCATCTTTTGATATTTCACTATGTCTAGCTTCTGAGCTTTTACCTTCTCCTCACTCTTTTGCCATCTTCCCTTAAAAGAACTCCTCTCACATTTTATCTCAAATAATTCTAATTGATAATTTTTACAAATTCGCCTAAGTCTAGGAATTATACGAGCACAGGTGGGATTGGGGCATATCTCAGTATTGTCAATTTCACCTTCAAAATCATCCTTGTTGTCAACCGAACTCATTTTCTTTCTTTAAATATGCAGCTTCTGAAAAATTTAGAAAAATTAGCAAAAACGGCAAAATCACTATTCAAAGAATAGTGTCAAAAACTTAAAACTGAAAAACGGAGGCCTTCGGAGTGGAATTTGGGGGTCCAAATGAGCTCCCCTGGACGTTAGTCTGGGGTAATTCTGGGGCTTGATGTCACGAACGTCGTGTAAAAATTTGAGCTTCTAACTCCAAACGAGTCAAAAGTTACGCCCGTTTCCGTGAAAGTGTGAAATAGTGACTTTTTGCCGCAAAAGAAGAGTTTCCGATCAAAACCACCTGATTACGATCCAAGAAAACTGATTACGATCGTAATCACAGATTCCGATTACACGTCACACCCGTAAACACTAACCGCCTCAAGTAATCGTAAACACCGATTACGATTTCCGATTACGACTCCGGTAGTCGTAAATGCCTGTTTCCGATTCGAACTAGTCGTAAACACCCTTTTACGATTTTGCAAACTCGTAAACGCCAGTACACGAACAAGTACACTCGTAAACACCTTCTTCAGGGTCGTAAACAAGCAATCTTCAAGCCGAATCCAGAAATTGCAGTCGTAAACCCTCAAATCTCCAAGAACACAGCAGCAGAATCAGTCGTAAACCCCTGAAACCTTCAAATCTTCAACAGAAATCGAATACAAACCCAGCAAAACACTTGAATCTATATCGTGAGAGCCTCGAATCTAAGATTCTTGGCTCTGATACCAATTGTAGGTCCGAAAACTCCCTGAAACACACGATATACTAATCTAACACGAGTGCGGAATCCTCGTGAGAGATTGATTCAAGAAAATAGTAGAAGAAGAGAATCAATCGATGAGAAAGATTGATTCTTGAATGAAAACCGTCTACTATGAAGCTTCACAATCTGATCGTAAACACACAATAAGATGAAGAAATCGTAATCTCAAATGGAAGGCTTACCTTGATCATAAACATGAGGTGGTATTTATACCACCTCTTACAACCTAATGGGCTAATCATAAACCCAATTAGCCCAATCATAAACCCAAGCCCATGCCCAATCTAATAGAAAACTAGCCTAAACATAATAAAACTAGCCTACTAATCTAATTAAACCCTCTAAGCCCAGCCCAACTTATTTAATATTACAAGCCTCATAATCTAGCCTCTACAGATGTCCATAATCAAATGCGACAAGAGAAGTTTTTGTCTAATAGAGCTTCAGAGCAATTAATTGATTCAGAAAAAGCATTGGGTGAAGCTCAAAAGAAAATATCTGATTTGAATGTTGAAATTTTGGATCTGAAGCGACAGTTGAATAATTTGAAGAATTCACATTCTTTCACAAGCTACTTGTGCAAAGATGAGCATTTTAAGAAAGTTTTTGGAAGCGAAGAGTATAATCAAATTCCACATACAATTATTCAATCTGATGCTCTAGCTGATATTCATTCTTCTGAGTTATATGGTTATTATTCTGAATTTGGGTCTGAGAAGTCTGAGAAGAAGAAACCAAAGGCTTTAACTAAGATATTGGACTCTTCAACATCCGGTGCACCCACATTTGTTAAATTTGTTTATGGTGGAACTCGTGTAGTTGATAAAGAAATTTCTGATGACAAGATGGTAGAGAAAGATGAAAAGATGGTGTCTGATAAAAAATTGGCTACTGAGTTGGTAGAAGCTAACAATTTGAAGGGTATTAAAGCTAAATTTACCCAGGCTGCTAAAGTTGGTCCTACTAGTTCTCAAATTGATTTGTCATAGCTACCAGGTTATAAGTGTTCAGGTTGGGTTGTGAGGGTACGAAATTTGAGAATAAAGACAAGAAGAATATGCCCAAGAAGATTCCAAAAGAAAATAAGGATACCAGTTTGGAACAAATTTATCATTTGGCTCACGTGTTCATTTCCACAATGGAGAAGGGATTCAGGGGAAAGCAAAAGAAGAAGGATTCATCTGAAATTTCTCCGAAAGAATTTTCATCATCTGGATCCAATTCAACACCTCGAAGTCCTACTTCAAACTGGGTGCATACAAATAGGTTTCAAGTCTCTGATGATTATTCTAATGATTATGAGTCCGATGAAAGGTGTCATGTATTTCAAAGCAAATCACAATCTAAACGATCCTATCGTTTGTACTATCTATGTCGCCAAAATGGACATATGGCACATGATTGTCCTGAAACTGCCAAAAGAATATTTTCAAACAAATCTGCCACATTTATTGATGAATCAGGTAGAATTTTTACTGAGTCTACACCTTCCAAATCAAAATCTAAAACGAAACAATTTTTCATTTTGATTCTAGTGTTGGTGGGTCATCACAGGATGATGATTCAGTAAAAACTGAAAAGGCAAAAATGCAGTGGCGACCTAAAATGGTTAGCACGGCTGCAACGGATTTTATTGAAGACACTAGTCGACCAGAAGTTGTGTGCTTTGGTTCATCTAAATACTAATCATTTAAATCCAGTGTGCAGGTACGTCAAGAAGAGAGTTACTGATAGTGGAGTTTCCTGCGTAACTTAAATTCCATGATCCATATTACAAAACTGAAAAAAAATTATAAAAGCCTAAAGTGCAAGGTATCCGTATCGATTGTTTATTTTGCTTTCTTTTACATTTCGCATGTAGTTTAGGGGGAGAAAATTGAAAAATCAAAAATAGTGTTTTTGTGTGTTTTTGTTAAAATGAAAATCAAAAAATAGAGTTTTCATTTAAAAGAGGAGAAAATGAAAAAATACAAAAACATTGAAAAACAGACAATACAAAAACATTGAAAAATGAGAAATTGTATCCAACATATTTGGGAATGATGGTACATTGGCTTACGTGTCTGGCTCATGGATAAACTAGATAAAAAAGCCATAAGATCATTGTTTGATGTGCTTGGTAGACTCGGCATTTGTGACAACCACTCCCAGACTTTGCTCCAGAAGGGGTCACTAATCGAAATTACTCATGATACAACATAGATAACTAAGCAGCGGAAATTAAAACATTTCATTTATATATATATATATATATATATATATATATATATATATATATGCCAAGTACAACAGTAAGGAAGATACAACATAATCTAACACTAGATCTTATCTATGTCTATTGCCAGTCTATTACCGAGTCATTTCCTGATAGCTTGACCACCTAGTCTGTGCTCACCAAAGACATTTTCTTGCTACCTTAAACATCTTCATCACCTGACATACATATGTTTTTGGAGAGGTCAGCTTACGCTGATGAGTTCTACATTTTTTTCAAAAAGCGTTACCTTTGTCTCGAAAGTTTATTCAAATGCTTGGGCCGAACGACCCCCTTTTCGTCAAACATTTATCAAGTATAAATCATAACAGAATTATACTTATAACTTTAAAACCATTATTTTTAAAACATTTATCAGGTATAAGCATTATACGAAAATATAACCTATAAACATTTATCGGGTATAAGATATAACAGAGTTATACCAAAACATTTATTCATTTAACCTTTTAACAAGTATAAACATAACAATATTATACCAAAATGTAACCTTTAAATCATATTAAAAACCGTTTAGTACTCAAAGTACTGTGGGTCCCCTAGACCCTCTCTTGTGCAAATAATCATTAGGTTTAAAACATAAAAGAGTTATACGAAATATTATAAGCAGTCATTCATTTACTTACTAAGCATTGTCTACTAAGCATTGTCTATTGGAACCACGTTAGTTCCTCGGGCAACCGTCGCCACCCGAATACCTTTTCAATAGAGCAGTCGCCGCTACCCCGGAGAACCGTCGTTCCTCGCTTCTAGTTGTACAACCACATTTTCCCTTTTCACTAGAC
>JBCNJP010000023.1:15063210-15094743 GCA_039602395.1 Deinandra increscens subsp. villosa
GCCTCCATTTCGACAAGTTGAGTTTGGGATTGATTTGGCTCCAGGTGCCGCTCCGATTACACGCGCTCCGTATCGTTTGGCTGTAAGCGAGCTCAACGAACTCTCCGCGCAACTACAAGAGCTACTCGACAAGGGGTTTATTCGTCCAAGTTCGTCTCCATGGAGAGCTCCGGTACTGTTTGTTAAGAAGAAGGATGGAACGTTTCGCATGTGCATTGACTACCGAGAGCTTAACAAAGTTACGATCAAGAATCGGTATCCACTTCCTCGAATCGACGATCTCTTCGATCAACTGCAGGGTTCAAGCTACTTTTCAAAGATTGATCTACGGTCTGGATATCACCAGCTTCGCGTTCGTGATGAGGATGTACCCAAGACAGCTTTCAGAACTCGGTATGGTCACTACGAGTTCCTGGTTATGCCGTTTGGGCTAACCAATGCACCTGCCGTATTTATGGATCTGATGAATCGAGTGTGCAAGCCGTACCTCGATAAGTTTGTGATAGTTTTCATCGACGATATTTTGATCTACTCTAAGACCAAGGAAGAACACGAGGAACATCTGCGTCTTATTTTGGAATTGCTTCGCAAGGAACAGCTCTACGCCAAGTTTTCAAAGTGCGACTTTTGGATCCGCGAAGTCCAGTTTCTTGGACACATTGTTAATGAGGAAGGAATTCATGTCGATCCAGCCAAAGTGGAAGCAATAAAGAACTGGTCTACCCCAAGAGCGCCAACAGAAATCCGACAATTTTTAGGACTTGCCGGATATTATCGAAGGTTTATTAAGGGTTTCTCTCAATTGGCCCAACCCTTAACAGCCTTAACGCACAAAGGAGTGCAATACAGATGGGGTGAGAAAGAAGAGCGCGCGTTCCAAACGCTTAAAGATATGTTATGTTCGGCTCCAATTCTTGCGTTACCCGATGGAATTGACGACTTTGTGGTTTACTGCGATGCATCGATTCAAGGACTTGGTTGTGTGTTGATGCAACGAGACAAGGTAATTGCCTACGGGTCCAGGCAACTAAAGGATACTGAAAAGAATTATACAACGCATGATTTGGAAATGGGAGCCGTTGTTCATGCACTCAAGATTTGGAGACATTACCTATATGGAACAAAGTGCACGATATTCACTGATCATAAAAGTTTACAGCACATCTTTGATCAGAAAGACCTCAACATGCGGCAAAGAAGGTGGGTCGAGTTACTAAATGATTATGATTTGGCCATTAAGTATCATCCTGGAAAAGCCAACGTTGTGGCTGATGCTTTAAGTCGGAAAGAGTATGAAAAGCCTCGGCGGGTACGAGCGCTTCAACTTACAATACATTCAGGATTGCCGGATCGGATCCGTGACTGCCAACGAGAAGCTTTGAAAGCAGAAAACTTCGCAGCTGAAGCACTGCGTGGTGTAGATGGCCATTCTGAAGTTAAGTCCGATGGACTCACGTACTATAATGACAGAATCTGGGTTCCTTTGTTTGGAAATCTCCGTGAGCTCGTAATGGACGAGGCTCACAAGTCAAGATACTCGGTACATCCCGGATCAGATAAAATGTACCAGGATTTGAAGAGTTTGTATTGGTGGCCGAATTTGAAAGCCGACATTGCTCGATATGTGGCTAAATGCTTAACATGCTCAAGGGTCAAAATTGAATACCAAAAGCCTTCTGGTTTACTGCAACAACCAAAGATCCCAGAATGGAAATGGGAGGATATCTCAATGGATTTTGTAACAGGACTACCTCATCGATCAAATCAACCGGATGCGATTTGGGTTGTCATCGATCGATTAACCAAATCTGCACATTTCATTCCGATGAAGGAAAGTGATAATATGGATAAATTGACAAAGATGTACATCGACAAAATTGTGAAGCTTCACGGTGTGCCTAAGACTATCATTTCTGATCGAGATCCTCGATTTACTTCCCGGTTATGGCATTCAATGAAGGAAGCATTGGGAACCCGACTAGACATGAGTACAGCTTATCACCCGCAGACTGACGGTCAGACGGAACGAACGATTCAAACCTTAGAAGATATGCTCCGAGCTTGCGTCCTTGACTTTGGGAAAGATTGGGAGACTCACCTCCCACTGGTGGAATTCTCTTACAACAATAGTTATCATTCAAGTATAGGTGCTGCACCTTTTGAAGCACTTTATGGCAGAAAATGTATATCGCCCGTGTGTTGGGCTGAAACGGGTGAGAAAGGACTCACTGGACCGGAAGTTATCCATGACATGACCGAGCGAATTATTCAAATCAGGCAGCGGCTAGCTGCAGCACGTGATCGACAAAAGAGTTATGCCGACAAACGCCGAAAACCTCTAAAGTTTGAGGTGGGTGACAAAGTATTGTTGAAGGTATCTCCCTGGAAGGGAGTGATACGCTTCGGAAAGCGTGGAAAGTTAAATCCTCGCTACATCGGCCCGTTTAAAATTATTGGGGAAGTAGGCCCGGTGGCCTATCGATTGCAACTCCCTGCTGAACTCCATGGAGTTCACAACGTGTTTCACGTTTCCAATCTGAAGAAATGTCTGGCTGAAGACATCGAAATAATTCCCTTAGAGGAATTGGAAATCGACGAACATCTGAGATTTATTGAGCAACCAGTAGAAATCATGGGACGCGAGGAGAAGGCCCTCAAACGTAGCAAGATTCCGATCGTCAAGGTGCGATGGAACTCGAGGCGTGGACCTGAATATACTTGGGAGCGCGAGGATCAGATGAAGAAAAAGTATCCTCACTTGTTTGAGCAAACGTCCACAGAAACTCATGGTATGATTTAATTTTGGGGACCAAAATTCCTTAACAGGAAGAGGATGTGACAACCCTAAAACTTTTTGCTTTCTTTCCCCAGCGACGACAGCAACGACGACAGCTGATGCTGCGAACGCTACGACACAAAAATAATTTTCGGGACGAAAATTCCAATTTCAGGGGAATGATGTGACACCCGAGAATTTCAAGGTTAACTTCCGTTAGACAAACCCGTTAGTTACGTTATAAGTGTTAACTTAGTAACTAATGCATAACTAGGCCGAATACGCCCACGACCTTTGGTTGATCACCGAACCCGCCCATATGTGTTATGTGTTCATCATTGATTGTCTTTATGTGCAATGTGATTTAAATACATGACTTATTATTGTGAATAGCATGATTAATTGTAAATACTTGATTATGTGAAAACTTGCCTTTTTTGGTCGCCAGCGAAACTACTGGGCGAAACTATAGTGTCGCCCGGTAGCCAGCTAAGACAATCCAATATCACGAGACCAGAGCTAGTTTCGCCTGGCCAGCGAAACTGGCTCCTGGTATAAATAAACTTAATAAACCCTAGTAGCCTCATTTGCCTCATTTCACACCAAACACACACACACTCTTTTCTCCTGGAGATTCTGGTCAGTCGAGGTTCACACCGAGTTGTCGAGATCTCGGCCCCAAACCATCATCTACCAAGCTAGGAGATCGAACCGTGAGTCCCAAAAACTTCCATTTTGTGTTTTATATGTGTTTTCTTAAAAAGCATGACCAAACCTTCATGATATCGCTTGATCTTCTGTAAATATGCTTTAGGATGCTAGATCTACCATAAAGTCAGAAACTTTACGTGTAAAAACAAACCATGATGATGATTTATGCAATTTTGGCCATTTTAGGGTTTAGAAGTGTTTTTAGAGATTTGATGATTAAAATGCATGTTAAACGTGTTAAAGCTGCTTGATTTATGTTGGTAAATGCCTATGGATGCTAGATAATGAATTGCATGTATGATCAGAAGCTGTTAGGTTGATTTTTAGGCAAATCCGTATGTTTTTCGTGACCAGCGAAACTGCGTGTTCTCTGGGCGAAACTAAGTAGCGAAATTATATCTCCTTCCAGCGACACTGACCAGCGAAACTATAGTGTCGCCGGGAACCTGACCAGACCAGCTCGAGCGAAACTATCGAGCGAAATACCTGAACGAAAGTTCAAACCAGTTTCCCTGCGAAACTAGGCTAGCGAAACTGCATCAGCAGTTTCGGGCGAAACTAGCCTAGCGAAACTGTGTCACCGGGCATTGCCTAGCGAAAGTGCTGCCCGTGCACCTAGCGAAACTGCCTAGCGAAACTATGCTAGCGAAACTAAGACTTGACCTAAAAACCAAACTTGTGAAATTTGCTTAAGTGTTATGCCATGACTTACATGATTATGCCATGATGAAACATGTTTAATATCTGATTTATATGAACCCTTGTTTATGATCAACCATTGGTGTCGTGTGTCGGTATGTCGAGTCATAGTTGCAACGTGCTATGTTATGGGCCATAGTGACGTTAAGTAAAGATTAGACACGAAACTAATACTTAAGACCTAAACGTGTTCTAGGTCTTCGTTAAACAACAATATTTGGATCACTTGAAGTGTAGCAGTGCAACCAAAGGTGAGTGTCACTAACCCGCTTACCGTGAGTCCGTTTGGGCCACACCGAATAACTTAACGAAAACAATGCCGATAAACTCTAGAGTGCTAGGCACCTACTGATGAACATGAGAACACGGGATGCTTGGCACCCACTTGATGAGCTGAAGTGTTTTATGGGAAACACTTGTGAACTCTGAACAAACTATTTTTGAAACAAAACTGAAAACGTTTTAATATGGCTAGTGTAGGTTAAAGTCTAAACCATATGATATCACATGTTTTCTAAGGATGCCTTATAACTTAAAAGTCCTCAACTTAATTGTGCCATTAATTTGTGAAAGCGAGGGGATGTTGGGTAGATCTACTGGAGTTTGACAAACTCCGCCCCGTGGCACGGGAAGTGCACGGAGGAACAATATCATCCTATTTGACCGTGGTCCCGAGAGGACACGGGGGAGGCAAAAACCGCGATGACGTAGGTCCGCACCGTACGGGATGGCTCGGCCCCCACAAAATAAGTCAGCTTTGGTACAAACTTCCTTAGAGCATGGAACAACGGATTAGCTACCCGCGATATCGGTTGAGTCCTTTAACTTTACGGAACTAGTACATACCCGATGACGTAGGTCACGGACAAACCATTTATAAACTGAGATTTAGTTACGAGCATTGCTTTTCACAAATAAATAACTTGTAAGTACATCTTGACACGAATTATGATTATGAGACCGGGCCAATGCATGGCAAGCCCACTGTGAACTCACCAACCGTTAGGTTGACACTTGCGTGGTTTAAACTTTTGCAGATCGCTAAGGAGTATCCACCGGAGGTTGGCACGGCACGTGAAGACTCTTATTTTTTATTTAACTTAAATTGGGGATTTATAAAACAATGAATTTGTAAGGCACGTGGTTAGTGCCAGGATAATTATTTTTCCGCTGCGTATGTAAATTTAAGACTTTGATTTATAACTTGTGTTTGAACTAACCCTGATTCGTTTAGTATTTGTAACTATGGTTGTGGATCCTGGTCTAGTCGCGCCCCTTAACGGTATAAACTCCGTTAGTGGTATTTTGGGGGTGTGACAGGTTGCGTACCACCTGGGATTTCCTAATCCTAGGCGTACCGCCTCAAATTGTGTTTCGGGAATTTTGAATATTTTTCATTTAGCATTTCCAGCTCGGATCAATGTTTTAGACACAAAGGTTACAGAACAACACCTCGAAACTAAGCCTGATGGATTACGGTACTTCATAAATCATCTCTGGATACCCGTCTACGGAGAACTCAGGAGCCTAGTCCTTGACGAAGCTCATAAAACCCGATACTCCATTCACCCCGGAGCCGATAAGATGTACCTATGACCTGCGTATGTTATATTGGTGGCCAAACATGAAGGCTTAAATCGCTAAGTACGTTGGTAAATGCTTAACTTGCGCCAAAGTTAAGGCCAAGCACCAGAAACCTTCCAGTTTACTCGTCCAACCTATCATCCCCTAGTGGAAGTGGGAATGCATTGCCATGGACTTTATCACCAAGTTACCCAAAAGCCGCAAGGGTAACGATTCCATTTGGGTAATTGTCAATCGTTTGACAAAATCGGCTCATTTCCTCGCCATGAAGGAGAAAGATTCCGTAGAACACTTAACAAGGATGTACATGAAGGAAATATTTTCTCAACATGGAGCCCCGATTTCCATCATCTCCGACAGAGATGGTCGTTTTACCTCCCATTTCTAGAAATCTCTGAACAAGGCCATCGGTACTCGCCTTGATATGAGTACGGCCTATCATCCGCAAACTGACAGTCAAAGCGAACGAACAATTCAGACTCTCGAAGATATGTTGCATGCCTGCGTCATTGATTTTGGTAACAACTGGGAAGAACATCTGCCATTGTGCGAATTCGCGTACAACAACAGTTATCACACTAGAATTCAGTGTGCACCCTTCGAGGCACTGTACGGTAGAAAGTGCCGATCACCTATATGTTGGTTCGAAGTTGGTGACAACCAACTAACAGGCCTAGAAGTTGTGATAGAGACAACCAAACGAATCATACAAATTCATGACTGCCTGAAAGCCTCCCACGATCGTCAGAAGAGCTATGCAGATAACCGTCATAAACCCTTATCCTTCGCAAAAGGCGACAAAGTATTACTGAAAGTATCCCCGTGGAAAGGCGTCATACGTTTTTGGCAAGCGTGGTAAGTTAAATCATGCTACATCGGTCCATTCAAAATCATTGAGACAATCGGACCCGTTGCATACAGACTACTTCTGCCGCCTAAGCTTAGTAGCGTTACAATGTTTTTCACGTCAGTAATCTGAAGAAGTGCCTAGCCGAAGAAGATCTTACCGTTCCCCTCGATGAGATACATCTTGATGAATCCCTACAATTCATTGAAGAACCCGCCGAAATCGTCGACCGCGCAGTCAAGAAATTGAAGCATAGACGTATACCTCTCGTTAAAGTTCGTTGGAACTCCCGCCGTGGTTCTGAATTTACATAGGAACGTGAAGACCAGTTTCACGCCAAGTATCCCCATCTTTTTCCTGTAGCAGCCACTCAGCCATGATGACAAACTGAATTTTGGGACGAAATTCTCCCAACTAGGGGAGGATGTGACAACCCGTAAGTTTCCAAGGACTTAAACCGATAATATATACTTATGTGTTAACCGTGTTACGTGACTGTTTACTTGTAACACGCCAATTTTATCATATTTGCATTCATTTACAATAGAAATATAGCCTTGACGTAGCCTTAAATCATGTTGAAAACGATACTTCAACATGATGACTTCCTTGCACGGAATGGTCGCTGTAACTCAATAATAATAAAGCGACTAACCGAATTCGTTTACTAAATTTACCAAACTATGTGGTAAAATATCATACATGATCCTGTCATCTTGGGATTAATCATTTTTATCGATATCATTTAACGTACATTTTAATCGTAACCTTTGATCAACCTTTATCATTTTATCATTCGCATATTTCATATATAACTTTAGTAAACAATTTCATATTAAACAACAATGTGTTTAGACAACGACAACAAAACGAGACTTGTGATCCATTCTCTACGTAAACATAAATTTATTTTACGTCCAAAACATTTTATTCAACTTTATTAATGTTCACGACAAATGTATTTTTACATGCAAGCAATATATATATACATGCAACGTGATTTTTCAATGTTATTAACCATCGACTATATTTATTCCAAACCGAGTCATTGTTTTATTATTTTACGTCGTCGTGAATAAAGATTTTATAAAACTTTCAAGCCCGATTCGATTTATTTATTTTCTTTCTTCCCTTTGCGATTTAATCAACCCGTCACCTTTTCCCTTTCCTCTCTCCTCCCTCGTTTTGCTTGACCCGTCCGGCCCCGGGATCGAACCCGTGACCCTTCCCTTCGACCGGCTCCCAACTGAACCACAACCACCACCAATTCCCACTTGAATAATCTACTTACTTGCATGTACTTGTGGTTGACTTCCAAGATCCTCATCCCATCAACACCAACATCTTATGTAAAACCACGGAGACGGATCTTATTACTGCATGATTCAGTTAATCGATGAACACGGATGTAAATAAAGCTCTGCTTTATTGATTCACAAAGAGATACAAGCTAGCGAGAGAAACACACTCAGTTACACACAGTTAAGAAGTAGAGAAATGACAGAACTAATGAACTCTCTCTAACACGAACTATTTATAGTTAGCAAATTACCAGCGTACCAACTAGTATACCATTTTGTACGGACGTATCAATTAGTACGGCGTACCATTTGGTACGGCACCTTGGTATGTTACAACTATACGACTCACAAAGACGCTCTAGACTAGATACAATACACGAGACACACGGTAGCATAGGAATATGCTCTAACATCTTCTTACAACCTACTAATTGTAGGTTAATGTTGCCTCAAGTCAAGCAAAACCTATGGACCATTGGTCCTTAGTTTCCCTCCACTTTTCACCTCCTTTTCCCCCTTGTTGTTGCAGCCATATACCACTACAAACACACACAAACTATACACATTTCAAGACCCTTGAGCCTCCCTATGTGTGCATGTGTGAACCGGTTGAGCCAAGGCTCGAACACGTCCCCTCTTTTCTCTTCTTCTCGGCCGAACACAAACACATGCACACAAACACTTAACTTTTATTTAACCATCCTACATACAAGACTTTCACCACTTTAAACATCTCCCAAACACCATCTACTCTTTCTCTCCTTCTCTCTCTCGGTCCCCTCTCTCTCTCTCGGTTACATTTGGACCGAACCACCCCCCACAAACCAACATCCAAACACTCATACTTTATTAAACACACATACTTAAACATCTTTCTTGACTTAGCCTCATTTACAACATAAACACTTGGAGAAATCCTCTCATCTCTCTCTCTCCCTTCTCCAACCCGTACGCTCTCTCTCTCTCTACTCTCTCTCTCTAAAACTCTTGAGCGATCACTCATTCTCTTGATGTTACATGGTGTTAAGAAGCTTTGGAAGTCAAGAACAACCATCAACATCACCATTTCCGGCCTCCATCTTCTTCTAGCAAGGTTTCACCTCCACTTTTCTTAATGAAATCTTATTCTAGCTAGTAACCTTTGTGTTATTTTCATGACTATTTCACTCCATGACCAAGTCTTGACCCACATTGTTGTCTAAACATCATTTTGCCCCAAAAAAGCTTAATTACTTGTATTTATCATCATGTTTCACCATGAATCTTGCAACTACAAACTTATGATAGTATTTACTTGCAATATTATGTTCAAAACTTTGTTTGGTTCGACTATTTCACAAGTATTTGTTTAGTTTTCATTTTTAGACATTAACCATGTATATATTGTGTGTTATGTGTTGTTCTTGTAACTTTGGTCCCCATGAGGCCTATGACACGTTTTTAGACTCTTACTATAGTCAAAATATGTTACCTTGGACTTTAGAAAGATTACTAGTGCTTAAACTCACCATAGCAAACTTTTACCTACATCTTCTTCTAGCAAGGTTTCACCTCCACTTTTCTTAATGAAATCTTATTCTAGCTAGTGTTCTTTGTTTATTTTCATGACTAGTTCACTCCATGACCAAGTCTTGACCCACATTGTTGTCTAAACATCATTTTGCCCCATAAAAGCTCAATTACTTGTAATTATCATCATGTTTCACCATGAATCTTGCTACTACAAACTTATGATAGTATTTACTTGCAATATTATGTTCAAAACTTTGTTTGGTTGGACTATTTCACAAGTATTTGTATAGTTTGCATTTTTAGACATTAACCATGTATATATTGTGTGTTATGTGTTGTACTTGTAACTTTGGTCCCCATGAGGCCTATGACACGTTTTTAGACTCTTACTATAGTCAAAATATGTTACCTTGGACTTTAGAAAGATTACTAGTGCTTAAACTCACCATATCAAACTTTTACCTACAAAAGTACACTTTATAAACCCTAGAAAATGCTTTTACTATAGATCCGTTTTGACCATAGGGGTATTTTAATGGTAAAAACATGTTTACAAATACATATTGTGAATTTAGGAACCTAACGGTGTCATTAAACGAGCAAACGGGACAAAAATGGCAAAACTGACACAAAATCCATAAAACCGGCAAACTAATGAAAACCGACAAACTAATGAAAACCGACACTTGAAATAATTATCTACCTATTTTGGACAGAAAATAATCATATTTTGTTGTACTTGATTGATTTCTAAGTTAAACAGATAAATATCGTGTAATCGACGGTTACAGCGATATCGCCCGATTTTCAACTAATTAGTCGAAATAATCAATTTCTTATATGAAAACCCTCATTTTGACTTAATTTTATTTCTATAAATATTTACTACCTTTAAATATTATTTGGGAATTTTTGTATATTTTATTTAATTAAGAATATATATTTTACATTATTTCCAAATAAACACATAACCGGACACTTTCACTTTGACATTTCAAATCATTTAATCCTAAGGATACTATCACGTCAAGACTTGACCTACCTAATTGGAGTGACATTAATTGTCAACCCAATTACTTATTTTATGTCTTATAATTATTTAGGGCTACATTTTCATTGATCGTGCTACCGATTTCCTGTTTATGAATCATGTGAGTTTTTCACGGCCCCTTTTCCTTTAACTATTTTATCTTTGGGAGAGAATTTATACGTACATTTTTCATTGTTAGACAGTTAGACATTGTTATTATAACTGTTTCATGTGCTTTTCCGTTGTCCAAACTTGTTATCTCATGTTCATTCATGCTATAACCCAAACCCCACTATTAACTGAATCCGATTAATTATCATTTGCAAACGGTAACGTTTGAATAGATCTATTGGGTTAAAGCCCCTGCTCTGATTGGTAGCTCCACTCGTGACTCCGTCTTTTAGTCAAAGAGTACAAATTGTTATGTCATATCTATGCGGTACCAACCGGACAAAAGGTACCAAGAGTGGGTAAACAGTCAGTTTCGGTATTCAGGGTACATGGTAACATTTTCCAACTAGTCTTATCTGATATTGTCAATTATTAACATGAACTGTTTCCAAATTACTATTTTCATTCAACCTTTAACTGCTAGCACTTTAAACCTGTGAAACTCACCAACAATTATTTGTTGACCGTTTTCTCGTATGAATTCTCAGGTACTCGAACTTAATTGGTGTGTATGCATTGGACCTACTTGCTTGTTTCATGTCATTGCATTTTAGGACTTTCATTTGCTTTCTGGAGTATGGTTTAGCCTTTGGAGATTTTCCTGACATAACACCTAACGGTGTCATGTCCTAAAAATCTTTTGAAAACTTATGTGTTGTAAACTTAAACTATTTACTTTTCTCATTACAATTAATCCGTTGCGTAATGATATTGGAAAAAATCCTATTTACTCCAACAATTTAACAATTTCCAAAACGGATCTAGTTGTTGAACCATCCGGAGTACGTTCGTAACCTTGACTATGATAACCTTTTTCGCATCCCGACACAAATATTACAGGGTGTGACAGTGAATCCATCCAAGATAGAAACGGTAATGAGTTGGAAACCTCCAAAGACACCCTCGGAGATTCGTAGCTTCTTGGGTCTAGCAGGTTATTACCGTAGTTCATTCAAGATTTCTCGAAGATCGCAACGCCACTGACTAAATTGACCAAGAAAGATGTGAAGTTTTTGTGGGGTCCTAGTCAACAGAGTGCGTTCGAAGAATTAAGAACGAGATTGACTCGAGCTCCGGTGTTGTCTTTACCGGATGGGCCTGATGATATGGTAGTATACTCTGATGCTTCTTATCAAGGGTTGGGTTGTGTGTTGATGCAACGAGGCCCGGTAATTGCCTACGCATCTCGACAACTAAAACCCCACGAGGAAAACTATCCAACTCACGATTTGGAGTTAGCTATGGTAGTATTTGCGCTTAATATATGGAGCATTATTTGTATGGGGTGAAATGCAGTATCTACACTGATCATAAGAGCCTAAAATATTTCTTTGAACAAAAAAATTAATATGAGGCAGCGTAGATGGTTAGAGTTGATTAAAGATTATTATTGTAAAATTATGTACCACCTAGGTAAAGCCAACGTAGTGGTTGACGCTTTAAGTAGGAAGGAGAATCATCCTTCTTTTCGGGTGAGGTCATATAAGTTAATAATCACTCCTGATTTTCTTATCCAACTTCGTAAAGACCAATCTGTAGCCCTTAAGGACGAGAACATCATTAAGGAAAGAATGGTCGGCCAGGCTGAAATCTTAGAAGAAAACAAGTACGGAGTGAAGATTCGATTTGATCGAATGTGGATACCACTTACTGGTGGGATTCGTGATAAGGTATTGGATGAGGCACATAAGTCACGTTACTCGATTCATCCTGGTACAACCAAGATGTATCAAGACCTAAAAAGAGACTATTGGAGGCCAGGTATGAAGTTTAACGACATGCAGTACGTGAGTAAGTGCCTAACTTGTGCAAAGGTGAAGGCTGAGCATCAGAAGCCTTACGGGAGGCTTCAGCCTTTAGAGATTCCCGAGTGGAAGTGGAGCACATCACGATGGACTTCATAACTAAGCTACCACGTACAGCTAAAGGTTATGACACCGTTTAGGTGATTGTGGATAGGCTAACCAAGAGTGCTCACTTTTTACCTATTCGTGAGACGCGTTCTTCTGAAGAGTTAGCCAGTATGTTCATCAGTGAGATTGTGACATCCGGGAATTCCAAGGTTAACTTCCGTTAGACAAACTCCGTTAGTTACGTTATAAGTGTTAACTTAGTAACTAATGCTTAACTAGGCCGAATACGTCCACGTCCTTTGGTTGATCACCGAACCCGCCCATATGTGTTATGTGTCCATTTATTGATGTCCTTATGTGCAATGTGATTTAAATGCATGATTTAATATTAAGAATAGCATGACGAATTGTAAATCCTTGATTATGTGAAAACTGACCATTTTTGGGTAACCAGCGAAACTACCGGGCGAAACTATAATGTCGCCCGGCAGCTTGTTGGCTCACTTGTGATCAGAGCCAGTTTCGCCTGGCCAGCGAAACTGCCAGCGAAACTAGGCCCTGATATATAATAACATAAAGCCCTAGTTGCTTCATTTTGTTGCACCATTCTCTCCAAACACACACACACACCTCTGGAAATCTGGTCAGTCGAGATTCACACCGAGCCATCGAGATCTCAGCCCCGAACCACCATCCATCAAACTTGGAGATCGAATCGTGAGTCCCGAAAACCACCATTTTTATGTTTTCTATATGTTTCTTCATAAAGCATGCCTAGATCTCTATGATATGGTTAGATCTTCTGATATGTTGCTTAGGATTGCTAGAACTACCATAAAGTTGATAACTTTACATGTGAAATCCATCCATGACAAAGATTTATGCTATTTTAGCCATTTTAGGGTTTTATATGTGTTTTGGGTGATTTAATGACAAAATGCATGTTTAAGGTGTTAAAGCTTACTGATTTATGTTGGTAAATGCCCATGTATGCTAAATAATGAATTGCATGTAAGATCGGAAGCTGTTAGGTTGATTTTTAGGCTGACCCGTATGTTTTTCGCGACCAGCGAAACTGTGGTGTTCTCTGGGCGAAACTGTCCAGCGAAACTATGTATATCTCCTTCCAGCGACACTATGCAGCGAAACTGTAATGTCGCTGGGTAAACCGACCAGACCAGCTCGAGCGAATCTACCGAGCGAAATTCCCTGAACGAAAGTTCAAACCAGTTTCGGGCGAAACTAGGCTAGCGAAACTGTGCCAACAGTTTCGAGCGAAACTAGCCTAGCGAAACTGTGTCATCGGGCATTGCCTAGCGAAAGTGCTGCCCGTGCACACAGCGAAACTGACTAGCGAAACTGCTAGCGAAACTGAGTCCAGAAATCTAAACTTATACAATTTGCCTGAATGTTATGCCATGACGTACATGATTATGCCATGATGATACATGCTTTGATTTCTGATATGTATGAACCCTTGTTTATGATCAACCATCGGTGTCGTGTGTCTGTATGTCGAGTCATAAGTTCCAACGTGCTATGTTATGGGCCATAGCGACGTTAAGTAAAGATTAGACACAAAACAAATACTTAAGACCTAAACGTGTTCATAGGTCTTCATTAAGCAAACTTGGATATTATAGCAAGTGTAGCAGTGCAACCAAAGGTGAGTGTCACTAACCCGATTATCGTGAACCCGTTTGGGTCACACCGAATACCTAAAAGTAAAACAATGCTGACAAACTCGAGAGTGCGAGGCACCTCCCTGATGAACGTGAAAACTCGGAGTGCTCGGCACCCATTGGATGAATTTGAAGTGTTTTATGGGAAACACTTGTAAAAACTTAACAGACTATTTCTGAAACGAAAACCGTTTTAATATGACTAGCGTAGGTTAAAGTCTAAACCACATGATATCACATGATTTCTAAGGATGCCTTGAAAACTTAAAAGTCCTCAACTAAATTGTACCATTAATTGTAAAGCGAGGGGATGTTGGGTAGATCTACTGGAGTTTGACAAACTCCGCCCCGTGGCACGGGGAGTGCACGGAGGTACAATATCAGCCTATCTGACCGTGATCCCGAGAGGACACGGGGGAGGCAAATCCGCGATGACGTAGGTCCGCAGTACTAGATGGCACGGCCACTACAATAAATTATAGTCAGCTTTGGTGCAAACTTCCTTAGTGCATGGAACAACGGATTAGCTACCCGCGATATCGGTTGAGCACTTTAATTATACAAAACTAGTACATACTCGATGACGTAGGTCACGGACAATTCCTTTATAAACTAAGACATAACATTTTGCATTGTTTTCCACAAACAAATACTATGTAAGTATACCTTGAGACAAATTATGATTATGAAACCGGGCCAATGCATGACAAGCCCACTGTGAACTCACCAGCCGTTAGGTTGACACTTGCGTGGTTTAAACTTTTGCAGATCGCTAAGGAGTATCCGGAGCGGGTTGGCATGGCGCGTGAAGACTTTTACTTTAATTGAACTAATTGGGAATTTAATACAATGTTTATGTAAAGCACGTGGTTAGTGCTAAGACAATATTTTATTCCGCTGCGTTTGTATTGAGACTTACTTTATAACTGATTTTGAACTAACTCTGATTCATTTAGTATTTGTAACTAATGGTTGTGAATCCTGGTTTGCTCGCACCCCTTAACGGTATAAACTCCGTTAGTGGTTAATTTGGGGGTGTGACAGATTGGTATCAGAGCCATAGGTTGCAGAGAACTGGAATCAATTTTGAAAACGATTTGGAAACTGCAACTTGAAACCTTAGTTACAAACGAACAAACAAATTCCCAAAATCAAACATTTTTACGTGCCAACCTGGGATACTCGCTCTGCTGTGTAAGTAAAAGCTTAGTACGTATGTATATATATATATATATATATATATATATATATATATATATAGACCGTGTCTAGGAAGTCTAACGGAAAATCTTAGGAAAATTTTCACACACGAATACGAAACGCGAACGCTGATGCGCGCACTATGATGGGGGGGAAAACGATAACAAAACGATGCTACGCGTTACGTCCTGATTTCTAGTACGATGACTACGCCGACGGTGACTTTTATGGGAAAGCCGACTTTCGACGATAGCTACCTACGACTTACGACGTTCTCCGACAACGCCTCCATTATGCACAAAAATTTTCTGGACTAATAGTGGGATAACGGGAACTGGCTAATATACATATTATGGGATATGTATAAAGTATAACTGTGACTGAACACTGGCTACTTTAACTGTTCAGCAAGATGTCTGGAAGAGGAAACGGAAGAGGCAATATAAACATGACGCCTGCACAGCTGCAAGCAATGATTACTGAACACGTGCAAGCCGCGGTGGCAGCCGTCCAAGCTGCATATGCCGCACAGGGTAACTATTATACCAGTTAAGGCACAAAGCGATTATATTTTGACCTGTTTAATTTTAAAACCCAAACTATTTATGCATCAGGAAACCACCACCACTGCACGTTCAAGTCCTTCATGGACTGCAAGCCGATGACGTTTTCCGGCGAAGAAGGAGCCGTAGGACTCCTCAGGTGGATTGAGAAGTCTGAAAAGGTTTTCTCCATGTGTAATTGCCCAGCTGGAAGCAAGGTGAAGTTTGCTACTGGTACCTTCGAAGGAGCTGCACTCTCCTGGTGGAACGCTGAAATTCAAATGATTGGGCTAGACGCGGCTAATAACATGCAGTGGGCTGCATTTAAGGATCTGATTATGGATGAGTACTGCCCTCGTGACCAAGTGAAAAAGCTAGAAGGCGAATTCTTGAATCTGAAGATGGTTGGGTCTGAAGTCGAACAGTACACTGCACGCTATCATGAGTACGAGGTCTTGTGCCCCGCAATGGTCGATGCTGAATTCAAACGCATTGAGCGTTATCTGGAAGGCCTCGCGCCTCAAATCAAGGGTTTGGTGACCGCCAGCAACCCCGCCACCGTATAGCAAGCCATCCGTTTGGCTCACAAACTTACTGATCAAGAGGTCGAGAAAGGTACTCTACCTGCGAAAGCCGCTAAGAAGACTGCCTTAAGTGGCAAAAGAAAAGCTGATGATGAAGCTCCTGAGAACTCAATGAACAACCAGAGTGTTGGAAACAGCACTGGGAGGTCTTATAACTCCCAAGGCCAAAGCAAAAGGTCTGGAAACAACAGTGGCAGCTACCGCCAGGGTGGCAATGGTCAAGGCAACTACAAAGGTAACCTGCCTTTGTGCAACAAGTGTGGAAAGCATCATGCTGGTGCTTGTAGAAAGAATTTGAGCTGCGAAAGGTGTGGCAAGGGGGGCCACGAAGCAAAAGACTGTTGGGCAACTTTGCCTGAGCAACAAAACCGCCCCAGGAGGAACAATAACAATCAAGGCAACAACTATGGGAACAATCGGGGTAATGGGAGCAACAACGGTCAGAACCAGAACAACAACAATGGGGGAGCCCGTGGCTGTTTTGAGTGTGGTGCTCAAGGTCACATTAAAAGAGACTGCCCGCAGCTAAGAAGGCAAGGGAACGGTAACCAAGGAAACAACGGTGGGAATGGTAACGGTGGAGGTAATGGTAATGGGAATGGCAACGGTAATGGTAACGGAAATGGTGGAAATGGTAGAGGTCGAGCTTTCGTCATGGGTCAGGGTGAAGCTCGCAATGATGCCAACGTGATTGATGGTAAATTTATTTTGAACGGTTTCTTTGCTACTGTATTGTTTGATTCTGGCGCTGAAAGAAGCTTTATTTCTACAAAATTTGCTAAATTGATTAATGCTAAACCTATTGCCTTAGACGCTAAATATGTGGTAGAGCTAGCTAATGGTAAACTTCATGATACGACTCAGATAGTTAAGAGCTGTAAGTTAGAACTAGCTGGCCATACCCTAGGAATTGACCTTATGCCTTTCCCGATTGGTAGTTTTGACGTTATAGTAGGAATGGATTGGTTATCTGAGAATCGAGCTGAAATCCTATGTAAAGAAAAAGTGGTTCGTATCCCACATGAAGGAGGTAAAATGTTAACAGTTCAAGGTGAAAAAGGTGGAGCAGTGACTGGTATTATATCGTTTCTCAAAGCTCAAAAGTGCCTTCGTAAAGGTCACTTCGCGATTCTTGCAAACGTCACTGATTCAACACTTCCCGAACGCAGAATCGACAATTACCCGATCGTCCACGAATTCCAAGATGTATTTCCTGAAGATCTGCCTGGTTTACCTCCATTTCGACAAGTAGACTTTGGAATTGATTTAGTTCCTGGAGCGTCTCCGATAGCACGCGCACCCTACCGTTTGGCAGTAAGCGAACTCAACGAACTCTCTTCACAACTTCAAGAGCTACTCGACAAAGGATTTATTCGTCCAAGTTCGTCTCCGTGGGGAGCACCAGTTTTGTTTGTTAAGAAGAAGGATGGAACGTTCCGAATGTGTATCGACTATAGAGAGCTTAACAAGGCTACGATCAAGAATCGGTATCCACTTCCTCGAATCGACGATCTCTTCGACCAGCTGCAAGGTTCGAGCTACTTTTCAAAGATTGATCTACGGTCTGGATATCACCAACTTCGTGTTCGTGATGAAGATATCCCCAAGACTGCTTTCAGGACTCGTTATGGTCACTACGAATTCCTGGTTATGCCTTTTGGGCTAACCAATGCACCTGCGGTGTTTATGGATCTGATGAATCGAGTGTGCAAGCCGTACCTCGATAAGTTTGTGATAGTTTTCATTGATGATATTTTGATTTACTCCAAGACAAAGGAAGAACACGAGGAGCATCTGCGACTAATTTTGGAGTTACTCCGCAAGGAACAGCTTTATGCTAAGTTTTCGAAGTGTGATTTTTGGATTCGCGAAGTCCAGTTTCTTGGACACATTGTTAACCAGGAAGGAATTCACGTCGACCCAGCTAAGGTAGAAGCTATCAAGAATTGGTCTACCCCTAGAGCGCCGACCGAAATCCGACAATTTTTGGGACTTGCCGGATACTACCGAAGGTTTATCAAGGGTTTCTCGCAGTTGGCTCAACCCTTAACGGCCTTAACGCACAAAGGAGTGCAATATAGATGGGGTGAAAAAGAAGAACGCGCGTTTCAAACTCTTAAAGATATGCTATGCTCAGCTCCAATTCTCGCGTTACCCGATGGGATTGACGACTTTGTGGTTTATTGCGATGCATCTATCCAAGGACTCGGTTGCGTGTTGATGCAACGAGACAAGGTGATTGCCTATGGGTCCAGGCAACTGAAGAACACTGAGAAGAATAATTATACAACGCATGATTTGGAGATGGGAGCAGTTGTTCATGCACTCAAGATTTGGAGACATTACCTCTATGGAACAAAGTGCACGATATTTACTGACCACAAAAGCTTACAGCACATCTTTAATCAGAAAGATCTCAACATGCGTCAACGACGGTGGGTTGAATTACTGAACGATTATGATTTAGCAATCAAATATCACCCGGGAAAAGCCAATGTTGTGGCTGATGCATTAAGTCGGAAGGAGTATGAAAAGCCTCGACGGGTACGAGCGCTGCAACTTACCATCCACACGGGATTGCCGGATCGGATCCGCGATGCCCAACAAGAAGCTTTAAAGGAAGAAAATTTCGCAGCCGAAGCACTGCGAGGGGTGGATGGAAATTCTGAAGTCAGGTCCGACGGACTCAGGTATTATAATGACAGAATTTGGGTTCCCTTACTTGGAAATCTTCGTGAGCTCGTGATGGACGAGGCTCACAAATCAAGATATTCGGTGCACCCTGGATCAGATAAAATGTACCAAGATTTGAAGGGTTTGTATTGGTGGCCGAACATGAAAGCCGACATTGCGCGATATGTGGCTAAGTGCTTAACATGCTCAAGGGTGAAGATTGAGTACCAAAAGCCCTCTGGATTGTTGCAATAACCAAGGATCCCAGAATGGAAATGGGAGGATATCTCGATGGATTTTGTAACAGGATTACCTCATCGATCAAATCGACCGGATGCGATTTGGGTTATCATTGATCGATTAACCAAATCTGCACATTTTATCCCGATGAAGGAAACTGACAACATGGATAAGTTAACTAAGCTGTACATTGACCGAATTGTGGCACGGCATGGAGTGCCTAAGACTATTATCTCTGATCGAGATCCTCGATTTACTTCCCGATTATGGCAATCTATGCAGGAAGCGTTGGGAACTAGACTGGATATGAGTACAGCTTACCACCCGCAGACCGATGGACAAACGGAAAGAACTATTCAAACTCTAGAAGACATGCTCCGTGCTTGCGTTCTCGATTTTGGTAAAGACTGGGAAGCTCACCTTCCGTTGGTGGAGTTCTCCTACAACAACAGTTATCACTCAAGTATTGGTGCAGCACCATTTGAAGCTCTTTACGGCAGAAAATGTAGATCGCCCGTGTGTTGGGCTGAAACGGGTGAGAAAGGACTCACCGGACCAGAACTCATTCACGATACGACTGAACGGATCATACAAATCAGAAAAAGGATAGCCGCAGCACGCGACAGACAAAAGAGCTATGCTGACAAACGCCGTAAACCTTTGAAGTTCGAGGTAGGCGACAAGGTGCTATTGAAGGTATCTCCCTGGAAAGGCGTGATACGCTTCGGAAAGCGTGGGAAGTTAAATGCTCGCTACATAGGTCCTTTTGAAATCATTGGGGAAGTAGGCCCGGTGGCCTACCGACTATAACTCCCTGCCGAACTCGATGGAGTTCACAACGTATTTCACATTTCGAACCTAAAGAAATGTCTGGCTGAAGACATTGAAATAATTCCTTTGGAGGAATTGGAAATTGACGAACATCTGAGATTTATCGAGCAACCGGTAGAAATCATGGGACGCGAAGAGAAAGCCCTCAAACGTAGCAAGATTCCGATCGTCAAGGTGCGATGGAACTCAAAGCGTGGACCTGAATATACTTGGGAACGAGAGGATCAGATGAAGAAAAAGTATCCTCACTTGTTCGAGCAAACGTCCACAGAAACTCAAGGTATGATTTAATTTTGGGGACCAAAATTCCTGTAACAGGAAGAGAACATCAATAAGGAAAGAATGGTCGGCCAGGCTGAAATCTTAGAAGAAAACAAGTACGGAGTGAAGATTCGATTTGATCGAATGTGGATACCACTTACTGGTGGGATTCGTGATAAGGTATTGGATGAGGCACATAAGTCACGTTACTCGATTCATCCTGGTACAACCAAGATGTATCAAGACCTAAAAAGAGACTATTGGAGGCCAGGTATGAAGTTTAACGACATGCAGTACGTGAGTAAGTGCCTAACTTGTGCAAAGGTGAAGGCTGAGCATCAGAAGCCTTACGGGAGGCTTCAGCCTTTAGAGATTCCCGAGTGGAAGTGGAGCACATCACGATGGACTTCATAACTAAGCTACCACGTACAGCTAAAGGTTATGACACCGTTTAGGTGATTGTGGATAGGCTAACCAAGAGTGCTCACTTTTTACCTATTTGTGAGACGCGTTCTTCTGAAGAGTTAGCCAGTATGTTCATCAGTGAGATTGTGACATCCGGGAATTCCAAGGTTAACTTCCGTTAGACAAACTCCGTTAGTTACGTTATAAGTGTTAACTTAGTAACTAATGCTTAACTAGGCCGAATACGTCCACGTCCTTTGGTTGATCACCGAACCCGCCCATATGTGTTATGTGTCCATTTATTGATGTCCTTATGTGCAATGTGATTTAAATGCATGATTTAATATTAAGAATAGCATGACGAATTGTAAATCCTTGATTATGTGAAAACTGACCATTTTTGGGTAACCAGCGAAACTACCGGGCGAAACTATAATGTCGCCCGGCAGCTTGTTGGCTCACTTGTGATCAGAGCCAGTTTCGCCTGGCCAGCGAAACTGCCAGCGAAACTAGGCCCTGATATATAATAACATAAAGCCCTAGTTGCTTCATTTTGTTGCACCATTCTCTCCAAACACACACACACACCTCTGGAAATCTGGTCAGTCGAGATTCACACCGAGCCATCGAGATCTCAGCCCCGAACCACCATCCATCAAACTTGGAGATCGAATCGTGAGTCCCGAAAACCACCATTTTTATGTTTTCTATATGTTTCTTCATAAAGCATGCCTAGATCTCTATGATATGGTTAGATCTTCTGATATGTTGCTTAGGATTGCTAGAACTACCATAAAGTTGATAACTTTACATGTGAAATCCATCCATGACAAAGATTTATGCTATTTTAGCTATTTTAGGGTTTTATATGTGTTTTGGGTGATTTAATGACAAAATGCATGTTTAAGGTGTTAAAGCTTACTGATTTATGTTGGTAAATGCCCATGTATGCTAAATAATGAATTGCATGTAAGATCGGAAGCTGTTAGGTTGATTTTTAGGCTGACCCGTATGTTTTTCGCGACCAGCGAAACTGTGGTGTTCTCTGGGCGAAACTGTCCAGCGAAACTATGTATATCTCCTTCCAGCGACACTATGCAGCGAAACTGTAATGTCGCTGGGTAAACCGACCAGACCAGCTCGAGCGAATCTACCGAGCGAAATTCCCTGAACGAAAGTTCAAACCAGTTTCGGGCGAAACTAGGCTAGCGAAACTGTGCCAACAGTTTCGAGCGAAACTAGCCTAGCGAAACTGTGTCATCGGGCATTGCCTAGCGAAAGTGCTGCCCGTGCACACAGCGAAACTGACTAGCGAAACTGCTAGCGAAACTGAGACCAGAAATCTAAACTTATACAATTTTCCTGAATGTTATGCCATGACGTACATGATTATGCCATGATGATACATGCTTTGATTTCTGATATGTATGAACCCTTGTTTATGATCAACCATCGGTGTCGTGTGTCTGTATGTCGAGTCATAAGTTCCAACGTGCTATGTTATGGGCCATAGCGACGTTAAGTAAAGATTAGACACAAAACTAATACTTAAGACCTAAACGTGTTCATAGGTCTTCATTAAGCAAACTTGGATATTATAGCAAGTGTAGCAGTGCAACCAAAGGTGAGTGTCACTAACCCGATTATCGTGAACCCGTTTGGGTCACACCGAATACCTAAAAGTAAAACAATGCTGACAAACTCGAGAGTGCGAGGCACCTCCCTGATGAACGTGAAAACTCGGAGTGCTCGGCACCCATTGGATGAATTTGAAGTGTTTTATGGGAAACACTTGTAAAAACTTAACAGACTATTTCTGAAACGAAAACCGTTTTAATATGACTAGCGTAGGTTAAAGTCTAAACCACATGATATCACATGATTTCTAAGGATGCCTTGAAAACTTAAAAGTCCTCAACTAAATTGTACCATTAATTGTAAAGCGAGGGGATGTTGGGTAGATCTACTGGAGTTTGACAAACTCCGCCCCGTGGCACGGGGAGTGCACGGAGGTACAATATCAGCCTATCTGACCGTGATCCCGAGAGGACACGGGGGAGGCAAATCCGCGATGACGTAGGTCCGCAGTACTAGATGGCACGGCCACTACAATAAATTATAGTCAGCTTTGGTGCAAACTTCCTTAGGGCATGGAACAACGGATTAGCTACCCGCGATATCGGTTGAGCACTTTAATTATACAAAACTAGTACATACCCGATGACGTAGGTCACGGACAATTCCTTTATAAACTAAGACATAACATTTTGCATTGTTTTCCACAAACAAATACTATGTAAGTATACCTTGAGACAAATTATGATTATGAAACCGGGCCAATGCATGACAAGCCCACTGTGAACTCACCAGCCGTTAGGTTGACACTTGCGTGGTTTAAACTTTTGCAGATCGCTAAGGAGTATCCGGAGCGGGTTGGCATGGCGCGTGAAGACTTTTACTTTAATTGAACTAATTGGGAATTTAATACAATGTTTATGTAAAGCACGTGGTTAGTGCTAAGACAATATTTTATTCCGCTGCGTTTGTATTGAGACTTACTTTATAACTGATTTTGAACTAACTCTGATTCATTTAGTATTTGTAACTAATGGTTGTGAATCCTGGTTTCCTCGCACCCCTTAACGGTATAAACTCCGTTAGTGGTTAATTTGGGGGTGTGACAGAGATCATCTCCAAACACGGAGTGCCGGTGTCTATTGTTTCTGATAGGGACACGCGGTTCACTTCGCGATTTTAGAAGAAATTCCATGAGAATATGGGATCTAGATTGCACATTAGCACGGCGTATCATCCCCAGACCGATGGGTAGAGTGAGAGGACGATTCAGACTCTGGAGGATATGTTGTGTGCTTGCATTATAGATTTTGGAGGAAGTTGGGATAGTCACCTACCACTAGCAGAGTTCTCCTACAACAACAATTATCATGCTAGTATTGGCATGCCTCCTTAAGAAATGTTGTATGGAAGGAAATGTTGAACTCCAGTGTGTTGGGGTGAATTTGGCCAATGATAAGTAGGAAGCAAAGAAGTAGTCCAAAATATGGCTCAAGATCTCGATGTGGTCTAGACAAGGTTAAAGACTGCGTAAGATCGACAAAAGTCATATGCGGACAAGAGGAGAAGACCAGTTGAGTTCAAGGAGGGAGACTTCGTGTTGTTAAAAGTTTCCCCTTAGAAGGGTATTATTCGGTTTTGCAAGATGGGCAAGTTAGGCCCAAGGTATGTAGGACCTTTTAAGATTGTGGAACGTGTGGGCGAAGTTGCCTATCGGCTAGACCTGTCTGAGGAACTATCTGGGATCCACCCAGCATTCCATGTATCACACTTGAGAAAGTGCGTGGCAGATGAGTCAGAGATTGTGCTGCTAGAAGAAATAGAAGTAGACGAAAAATTATCCTATATAGAACGGCCAGTTGCGATTCTAGATCGCAGTGAGAGGAAGCTTCAAAATAAAGTAGTTCCTATAGTTAGAGTGTAGTGGATGCACAGGAAAGGTTCAGAGTCAACCTGGGAAAGGGAAGATGAAATGAAAGAGTCTCATCCCGAGTTATTCTCGAGTTGAGCAAGTTTCGAGGACGATACCCTTTTTATCACACCCCAACCGACGGTAGAAATGTCAGGGCATGATTACATTGCCCAAAAGCTCATGACAACTAAATTAAGATGAAAATATTTAAATAACACCAATTTTATTAATATTAAAGGTCATTACATAAAATTGAAATTCAACATAACATAAATGATTCAACAATGCCTTATTAATAATTTAACTAGGTCCAAATCCCTAAGTGGAGCAACTTGTATCAAACGTTATCATTTCCTGCAACATGTATAAGATAAGGTCAACTACAAAGTTGGTGAGTAATCACAGGTTTAATATCTAACATGATATATATAATGAAAACATGCGAATTGTATTCTATGATAGAATGAAATGAAAGATCTTCATATTAGATAAGATGACAACATGAAAATAATGCATAAACAATCCTCAATGACAAGGATTCCCTAACCCGAAGGTTAGACTATATGAAATAGGTCTCAAACACCCAACGACAAAACCGGTCAAGTTGAGTGGGTTGTCAGCCAATAGATCTATCTTTGATTCCCCGGGCCTTACGTTATTGTTTATGCGACATGACATACATGAAACACCATGAAAAACATGAAATCCAAACACATTGTCAAGTTATGCTAGAATGAAATCCTACACACATTCAAACATATTGTCTACAACCGCATTATATGAAAATCATGAAAATCAATGGATTGATATAGGATACATGTTGCACCCTAAAATGTAAAACACGAAAAAGAGGCAAGATTACTCACTTGATAGGTTGAAGAGTATCCACGAAAGAACGCGAGAATGATAGTAGTAGTCCCGAAGGTCAAACTAAAGGAAAACGAGGGGACCTAGTTGAATAACGAAGCTAGGAGACTAGGGGTTCGTGGGCATTTGGGGTTTTGTTTAAAGAAATGTTATTTATTTGACAAAAGTTATAAAGTGTATTTATGAGTAATATAAATGTTAATTAAACTCCTATGGCATAAATGAGATGTGACAATATTCTTTAATTATTTGAATAACTCAAGGTGTTAATAAGTTTGAATTAGGTTACAACATTAACTAATAATAATAATAATAATAATCATAGTAATAAAAATAATAATAATAAACATAATAATACAATTACAATCATCTAAGCAAAACCTTAAAGTTTTTTATAAGATGATTGTGAATTGATTAATAATGCGAGAATGAATAACTTGTAAAAGTAATATATGAAGTTTGAATTATATTTAGACTATGATGTTATAACTATTACAAAGTAATGTCATATACACTAATTATAAAAGTATCTTTTTATAATAGGATCTAATGATTATGGATCATCATAAATTTTATTATGATTTATAGTTAACATCGTAAGGAATAAGTATTTCTATCTTGTGATATTTATAGATATGTATAATATATATAACTATTAAGTATATATGTATATATTAGAAGATGCTTTCAAGTAATAAAATAGATAACATAATTATGAATATATTCTAATTGCAACAATCGTGATTTAGAATAGAAATAATTGATATTGAAATATTTATATTAAACTAGTTAGGCTACAATTTATGTTTACACATAAATCCCCAAATCACGAAGAACCCTAAAATTGACGTATGAAATAACACGATAAAACAAAAAATTATCTGAGGGGTTTTATAGATAACGAAAAACTAGGTGGAATGGACTACTTACTTGCTGAATTTGACGGAGAATTGAGCCCGGAATCGAACGAACAAGTTTGGAGCCCTAGAAATTGGGGGTTTTTTATTGCCTTTATGAAAATCAAAATTGAAAGAGGGATATGATGTGTGGGAGGGTCTACATCTGATTACAGGTCTCCATTTATAGTGAAAGAGATCGGAGTTGGGTCAATTGTAAGCTTTAAAAAATTTGTTTTAATGGAGGTTTTAATGAATTGGAGGTTTTGGGTGAAAATCATTAATTGTAAATGGTTTTTAGTGATTATGGTGTCATTAGAATCGGTATTGAATTTGGGACATGAATGTGTAATCAATTTGTACATTTGATTGGTAAACAAAACGGATTTGAATTATGATAACGGGGGAGTTATATGATTGTTCGTGAAAAAGAAAAAAAAAGGGGAGAAATGAAGAACGGGTGGAGGAAGAAGGGGGGGGGGGGGAGGAATTCACGCTCTGGTTTAAGTTAATAAAATGGGAACGGGATAAAAAAAACAAACTGAGAATTGTCCTAGTGGTTAGCTGCGTCGATTGTGAAACAGAAGGTCATAGGTTCAAACCCGGCGGCCCTCATTTCCTTATTCTTTTTACTTATTTATTTTCCTAACTTAAATACAACCCATAAAAGGCACAATTAATTCCCATAGTTTATGTTTTTAACCCGATCTTTTCTCATAACTTAATTTGCGAGTTAATTATGGATGTAAAATAAATTTGACAGATGAATTTATTTCAAAGTTTACCGAAAATACATAAATGACCCAAACCTTCAATATTTACAGTTTGAACCCAAAACTTTTGTACAACTACATTTTTTATTTCAATTGTGTGCGTAACTAGTATTGCCCACATCTGCCACACATATATAGCATACTCAAGTCCCAGTCTAACTTAAATAAATTGAACGCTTGAAATATTGTAATACGAATTGAAATCGAAACACGCTAAATTGAAATAATCGTAAATTACACAATGAAATACCAAGTGAAATGAAATGAACTTCTTTATTGAACAAATCATGGAATACTAATCGGGTACGAATGAAATGGATAGACCATGGATGTTACAGTCTCCCCTACTTTAGGAAATTTCGTCCCGAAATTAGCCTTGATAAGACTACATGGATAAATGAGGATACTTAGTCTTCATTTGGTCTTCGCGTTCCCAGGTGAACTCTGGTCCTCGCTTAGACTCCCAATGGACCTTGACAATTGGAATACGACTACGCTTGAGTTTTTTGACTTCTCGGTCCATAATTTCCACCGGTTTCTTAACAAAGTGCATTGTTTCATCGATGCGCACTTCGTCCAATGGAATGTGGAGGTCTTCATTAGCCAGGCACTTGCGAAGATTGGACACATGAAACGTTGGGTGAACATTTTTTAGTTCTTGGGGTAGTTCAAGTATGTAGGCAAGCTTCCCAACTCTTTCAAGTATCTTGAAGGGACCCACATAACGAGGAGCCAACTTACCCTTCTTCCCGAAACTCCTTTCCAAGGTGATACCTTGAGGAGTACTAAATCACTGACTTGAAAATCGAGGGGTTTTCGACGCTTATCAGCATAACTTTTTGAGAGATCTTATCAGTCGTCTCCTGAATCAATTCGGGAACGGTGATCTGAGCTTCCTCAACCTCGCTCCAACAAATTGGAGAGCGACACTTGTGACCATAGAGAGCTTCAAATGGAGCCATGCCAATACTAGAGTGGTAGCTATTGTTATATGAAAACTCAATCAATGGTAAATGAGTATCCCAATTGCCACCAAAGTCAATTACGCAAGCACGAAGCATGTCTTCGAGTGTTTGAATGGTACGCTCAGACTGCCCATCAGTTTGAGGATGATAAGCGGTACTGAGGTCCAAACGAGTACCGAGGGAAGATTGTAAGGTTTTCCAGAAATGAGAAGTGAAACGACCGTCACGATTGGAGAAGATACCACTACTACAAAAACTGGCATTCTTGACGTGCATTGCGCGTCAAGAAAGTGCCTTCTTGACACGCAAATGCGCGTCAAGGATGCGGGGGTCAAGAAGCTTCTTGACGCGCAAAATGCGTGTCAAGAAGCTCTTGACGCGCGAACAATGACACGCTATCCTTGACACTCCATTCTTGACACCCATTTTGCGCGTCAAGAAAGGGTGTCGTCTGTGATTAATATATTTTTTATTTATATTATTTTTTTGTGTCGTCTGTTTATGACACGCAGATTTGCGTGTCATGCCTTTTATGACACTCATTCTTGCGTGTCATCCTTGTAAGTGTTTTTTTTTTCAAAAATTACTGATTTCCCTATTAATAAATCATATTTCACAAAACCAAAATACAAAATAGCTGATGTACTATAACAAAGTAATGCGTTTCTTATATACATAACAAACATTACAAAGTTAACATGTGTTTACATAAGAAAAAAACTATGAACTAAACAACTAATTAAACAAGAAGTTGGAAGAATTCCCATGAATGGGGCAAGCTTCAGCTTTTCTTCAAGTAAATCTCCTAGTTATGAACTACAACCTTGCAAGCATATAACAACCCCAAAAACATGTAACTCAAGTGCCCGGATTAGAAAACAATCATAACTAACTATATCACAATAATATAGCATTCATAATTCATTTCTTGTAGGCTTACATAATCTTAACTCAATCGTGCTTAATGTTTATATACCTAAATGAACTGCATATGTTCCTGCTTTACAAATAACCAGATATATCATCTATCTTGATAACATAAAGTTTAAATCCACAAACCTCTCACAGGTGTTATAAGCCCCTTTGCTTAAGCATCTAATATCATGCTATAACCAATCCTGCAATCCAAAAGTAAACAAAACCATAATCATAATCAAATTCATTTCATCCTTTTTATTACACATTTCTAATAAGAATCAATAGATAAAACAGTTGTCTTTAATACTAGAGTAGGGCTCCATCAACAACATTATTGAGATAAACCAAAGGAGTGTTTCCAATCAACTGTAGCTATAAACACAGATCTAGTTAATTAAAAATCCAAGACAAACTTTCTTTAGAACTGTGCATTTAAAGATGAAGGATGGAGTACAAACAAGGAGCCTCCAATTCTGTTCAGTGGGTCATGCAGATAACAATCGACTGAAAGCTTTTAAGTGATTAAATTTTTTAAATAATAAAAGCTACTTGGTAACTCCACCATACATGCATTCAAGATAAAATCACAGGAATGTCAAAAACAAAATTTCCAACTTAAAAACCGGTGCGGGCCTTATTTTGTTAAGTATAAAATCTCTGTATGCATTACCACAGCATCAAGGGGACATCCTGCTTATACTGATTCGTCAAGAAAACTAGAAAGAGAAAAGTACCTTGTTCTTGTACTTGAAAGTCTGAATTTAGAAGGTCCTTACAGTGAGCTGTTGCTTTTCCATTTGTAGTAGTTCTGCAGTTGTTATTTGGCGTCCCCGGAGGAGTCTAGTGAGATGATTTTGTGACCATGCTATAACTCGGTCTGAGCATTGTCCAAGAATCCAACCTGACCATATTAAAAACTTACCAAGTGTCCAAGAATCCAACCCAACCAGACCATACTAAAAACTGACCAGTTTTGACCCGTTACTCAACCCGGCCACCCAGCTTTGCAACCTGTAGCCATAACAAAGAGGAAATTATAATATTTGTTGATAAAAGCTAACCCCATCAAATGCAGCAAGAATAGAAGGAAGGTTAACTATTGATTCTTCATAGGCCCTGTGTGTTTTTGATATCGTGGTAACCAAACCTGCCATCGGGCAACGGGGATCTTTTGCACCTGCATGTGTTTTACACAGTTTTCACATGTCAACATAGAACAAAATATAGATCATCAGTGAATATATATCAGAGGAATAAGAAGGGTAGATTGGTGGTTTTACCGTTTAAAATGATCAAAGGGCGTGGTGCAATGTGTGGGACCGTATAATTTGAATCGAACTCCCCTGCCAAGCCAGGAGCTATCTGGTCCCAAACCTGGTCATATAAGTCAAAAAAATTTCTTTATCAAAGAATATGTTGTATAAATATTTCCTTGTATGACACATTTTCAAGCTACAATAATCAGGTTATTATAAACTTTAGGACGGAAACACACCTTTGATCGAAGCAATAACTTAATGGATGAGACATTTCTGAATCAGGATACACAAACAAAATGGTTAGTAGGAAAAAGTCTTTTATATGTAAATTAAATATATCATATTTAAACACATTGTATTATGAGTTGCCCTCTATAACATATAAGAATTGGTTGAAAAACGGTAAAACGATGAGTGTTTTATGACTGTAAACTCTATCACATTTTCTCTTATGTATTTAAAACAAAACTCACACGTTATGATGATCCAAAGCCTCAAATTATACTAAACTAACTCACGAACCAAGCTAATCTAATTACACTCAAATTATTAAAACAACACTCACACGTTATGATGATCCTAAGCCTCAAATTATACTAAACTAACTCACTAACTCACGAATGTACTTAAACATTTAAATAGCTTGAACCTGCTTCAATATTAGCCTTAAGCCTTAACACCCACACATCTAGTCTTGGTTTGTTCTTCCAAGATCTTGAATCTCTAAGTAAGAGTGTAAGACCCTTCTTTCACATTGATCCTTAGTCTATTGCTTTCACACCACAACACCACCACTGCAGGATGAAAAGAAAATTGTGTCAGTAGAAAGAAAACAAATTTGAAGCAATAACTTAATTTAAAATAAAAATCAAAAACACAGTTGATTTAAGGAGCATCTGTATTTTTCAATAAATCAATAAACTTGAAATCATTTACAACAGTTACAAATCCAATCTGTATGCTGAAAGAACAGTTAAAAAAACTAAACATAGTAACAACCTTTAACAACAAATCAAAGAGATTGAAGCATAACATAGGTAAATAAAATAAACAGTAAGGGAAGCTTTGATATAAACATGATTTCTTTGAGCACATAAAAATTAATCGATGAGGCATGGAAATTGGGCAGATAAACTGCCCAGGGGTTGATTATTCTTTGGAATCAGAATCATCAATTTTCTAATGTAATGACATTCATAACTCTGATATATTGATCTACATGCCCTTTATTAAAAAAAAAGCATTCTAGTTGTAGACATAAGGATTATTGCAAAAGGAATCTCAGATCTTGAACAGAAAACATCACAGCCCAATTAAATGCTATTTCACACCAGGTACTAAGCAACTAAAATCAATATAATAGCCAACATCAGACCACATTCGAAACAGTTAACATCGTAGCTTTTGGAATATGGAACATTGGCATAGGCTCATTATGCCAAAGTTAAGACCAAAAAAAAAATAGG
>JBCNJP010000023.1:15095243-15129830 GCA_039602395.1 Deinandra increscens subsp. villosa
GAGTAGGAGTCCATTTAGTTGTGCATAAATTAAGATAGAAAGTGTGAATTTAAGTGGTTTGGTACGTTTGAAGGTTTTTGGTGGTAGAATTGAAGCATATATCCATAATTGAGTGGATAAAATTCGACCAGCTCACCAGTCTAAAAGGCTTTAAATGAGGTGGCCATGTGTTCTGCCGCACATCCTCAAGGGTGGTAGTTGGAGAATTCTATTATCAACTGTTCGAGCTTCTGGTGTGTAAATAATTAGGTCGCGATTATGAAGAATTGTGATATATATAAAGTTGGTCCACATGTTATGGGTGTCATTCTAACTTTCTTAATAGTATCTTTGGTTATTTCTTTTTCACGTCAGTTTTTATAGTCATTTTAATTTTCCTAACTCAAACGGTTTTTTTTAATAATAAAAATATTTTGGTAAAAATATTTCAATAAATAAACACATTAATAATCTAAATCTAAATCTAATCTAAACTATATAATAAACAAAAAAATTTATAATACTTTTAATTAGTAAAAAAATACACTTGTCATCACCACAAAATTTTAAATTAAGTCAAAATTTTCATAAATAATTAACCAAATATTAAATTTCCATATTAGTACTAGGGTTTATTTAGTTTAAAAGTTTAATAAGTAATTATCCAATAAGTAATTATTCAAATATAATTTTTTTTATATTAAGGTTAGTAATTATTTAAATACTAAAATTTAATATTAAGGTTAACATTTTATTGCATATATATTATATTCTATTAAAATAATATATTTTCTTGCATATCCCCTGATACTTTAATATATATAATGTTTATAATAGTATATTTATAATAATATTTTAATTAAATATTATACATGTAATATAAAATATTTTATTTTGTTTAGTTTTATAATTTTTTACTTTGATTAAGTTTAAATTCAAATTTACAAGTATTTCATTTCAATATAATAAACAATCTTTATTTTCAGTGACTATATTATTTTTTAATGTGCAAACATCCGGTTACACGGGGGTTTTATCATGGCAAAAGATGTTACCCACGACACGATACGACCGTAGTCCGTGCGAGTAACCAAGACCCTCTGTGTTACACATCAATCCTAGAGAAAATCCACCGCCTAAATGCTCACAGTCAAAGAAAACCTCTGACCCACCTATAATTACTAAGAAACTTTTATATAGTTATAAAAATAAATAATTATCGTAGATTATGATTGTATTTATAGTTTTTTTTAAACTCAGCCGTGTAACACACGAGGATAAAAAAACTAGTAAAAATATAAACAAAGTTTCAGTAAAAAGACAAAATTTTGGGAAGGAAAATACAAACTATCTGTGGAGTGAATCTCGATTAAGATGTGTTAACTCTTGAATTATCTTTTAGTAGATGAGCTCGTACATTACATGTTTACGGTAAGTGTGGAGTCAAAGATTCAAGTCAATGAAGGTCAAGAAAGTTTAAGGGCTAATATGAACTTTGTCTAAAGTTCAGGGGCTGATTGTGTCAACTTTACTTAATGTTTTGTTAAGTGTGGTTAGAGTTAGGTAATAGCCGTTAGAAGTAGTGATGATATAATTGGTTAGGTGATGGCCTTCGATTCATTCTTTTCTCCTCTTGTACAACTACACAATTGTGATCAATAAACTCTTTCATTTTCGTTCATCAATTTCTTGTTCGATTTGTTTCAACTGTTCTTCGATTAAAACAATTGGCATCAGAGCTTGGTTAGGGCTCGAATCAAAGAATCAAAGGGATTGGAGCTGCCAATTTCCGCAATAATCAGCTTCAATGGTGTCGGCCAAGTTTGAATTGGAGAAGTTCGATGGTACAAATGACTTCAATCTGTGACGATTGAAGATGCGAACACTCCTAGTTCATCAAGGTACTGTAGACACCTTGAAAGGGGAAGCTAATTTGCTGGAAGGCTTAACTAAGACAGAAAAGAAGGAAATGCTAGATAAGGCGCATAGTGCGTTGATTATTAGCCTAAGAGATCGAGTCTTGAGAGAAGTCACGAAAGAAGCATCTACGGCAGGGGTTTGGTCAAAATTGGAGCAATTATATATGACCAAATCTCTTACAAATCGATTGTATCTCAAGTAGAAGATGTATACGTTCAAGATGAGTCCAGGGAGTTTAATGGAGAGTCATATTGATAAGTTCAACAGGTTAGCCTTAGACCTTGAAAATGTTGATGTCATTGTAGATGATGAAGACAAGGCTATTATATTTTTATCTTCATTACCAAGCTCTTATGAGCTTTTTGTGGATACTTTAATGTTTTGAAGAGATACATTTAGTATGGAGGATGTCACATCAACCTTGAACTCTAAGGAGTTGTCTAACAGAAGTGTTGATGTGAATGAAGATACCACAGATGCATTGTTTATGAGAGGAAGAAATGAACAAAGGGGCTCAAAGAAGAAGGGTATACATAGGTCTAAGTCCAAGAATCAGAAAGCATTAAAATGTTTTGTGTGTGGGTCTAAGAAGCATTTTAAAAGAGACTGTCCTGAAAGAAAGAAAAAGAAGTACGAAAATTCTTATGCAAATGGCCAATCAAATCAGTCACCAGAAGAGTCCTTAGATGGGTATGAAAGTTTTGAAGTCTTAGTAGTTGACAAGAATTCAAAGCCTGAGGGTTGGATCTTAGATTCAGGATGTTCTTTTTATATGACTCCTGTCAAGTCATATTTCAAGAATCTTGAGTTCAAAGAGGAGGGGACGGTAAAAGTGGGAGATGATATGCCATGCAGAATTCTTGGTGAGGGCACTGTTACATTGGTATTAAGGTGTGGGACTAAGGTGGAGTTAAAGGGGGTCGGGTACATAGATGATTTAACTAGAAATTTGATATCATTAGGAACTTATGAGAGTGAAGGTTTCAATGTTAGTCTAAAGAATGGAATGGGAAAGGTAATCAAGGGATCTCTGGTTGTGTTGTCTGGAACAAGAGGGTCAAATAACATCTATTTTTTGTATGGTGAGGTAGCAGTAAAGGAAGTAAATGCAGTGGTGAGTCAGGTTCCTAACCAGGCTATTTTGTGGCACCAAAGGCTTGGTCAATTAAGTGATCAAGGTCTTCAGAAATTAAAGAAGCAAAATGTGTTAGGAGAGTTCCATGAAGCAGGGGCTGGTTTCTGCGAATACTGCATTCTTGGTAAAGCTCATAGAGTAAAATTTTCTAGAAGCAAGTATAAGTCAAATGGGGTATTGGACTGTGTGCACTCAGATCTTTGGGGGCCTTCTAGACCAATGTCAATTGGTGAAGCTAGTTATTACATATCCATGGTGGATGACTATTCTAGAAGTGTATGGGTGTATCCACTTAAACACAAAAGTGATGCACTTGAGAGATTTAAAGAATGGGTTACACTTGTTGAGAATCAAACTGAGATAAAAGTCAAGAAATTCAGGACTGATAACTTTCTAGAGTTTTATGGATATATGTATAATCAAATCTGCAAGTCTAAAGGCATTGCAAGACACTTGACTATACTTGGCACACCTTAGTAAAATGGTATAGTGGAGAGGATGAATAGAACTTTACTTAAAAAGGTGAGGTGTATGTTATTGAGTTCGGGCTTGCCTAAAACATTTCAGGTAGAAGCTGCAAATACAAAAGCTTATCTCATAAATAGGTGCCTTTTATTTGCTTTGAATATGAAGACACCAATGGAGGTTTGGATAGGGAAGAAGCAAAACTATAATGATCTTAAAGTGTTTGGATCTCTGACTTATGCTCATGTGAAGCAAGGAAAACTAGAAGCTAGAGCTTTGAAGTGTGTCATATTGGGGTATCCTGATAGGCTGAAGGGCTACATGTTGCGGCATTTAAATGGTGCTAACTCAAATATGGTATTAAGCAGGTATGTTACTTGTAAGGAAGACTGCTTGTATAAGTATTTGACTAGTCAGCATAGTAATCATGATGTTTATATTGAGGTGGAGCCTAAAGTAATAGAATCAGGTGATCATGAAGTTGCTGGTTCAAGTAGTGAAACTAGGGGATCAGGTAGTTCTTCCGATTTCGGTGATTTAACCAACTATAATTTAGAAAGGGATAGAGAAAGGAGGAATGTAGTTAAGCTTGTCAGGTTTAGAACTGGAGATGATATGTCCGCCTATGTTTTTATGGCTGATGAGATGGAGAATACTTATGAGCCATTGAGTTATGAAGATGCAGTGTTATGTGATCAAAAGGCTAAATGTAAAATGGCAATGAAAGAGGAAGTAAAGTCCTTAATGCAGAATGATACAGGAGGTTAGTAACAAAGCCTAAAGGTAAGAAGATAATAGCATGCACGTGGCTATACAAGCTCAACAAGAGGTTACCAAGTGGATATGGGCCTAGATATAAGGCAAGATTTGTAGCCAAAGGGTACACTCAAAGGGTTGTAATAGATTATCAAGAAGTGTTCTAACCAGTAGTTAAACACACCTCCATCAGAATCATATTTTCTTTGATTGTTGCTCTTGATCTAAAACTAAAGCAACTGGTTTTCTCAATGAAGAAATTTATATAGAACAACCTAAAGGGTTCACTAAAAGTGGGAAGGGGGATCATGTATGCTTATTGAACAAGTCATTGTATGGTCTTAAACATAGTCCAAGACAATGGTACAAAAAGTTTGATGAGTATGTAGTTCAACAGGGATTTAGAAGAAGTGAATATGATGCATGTGTTTATTTTAGAGAATATAAACCAAGTTAATTTGTTTACTTACTTTCATATGTTGATGATATGTTGCTAGCATGTAAGGCTCCTTCAATAATTCAAGAAACCAAAGCTATGCTAAGGGCTGAATTTGATATGAAGAAGATGGGAAATGCAATGAAGATTATTGTAATGGAGATAATCAGAAACAGGGGTGATAGGATTTTGATGCTGTCTCAAAGATCTTACATACATAAGATCTTGGACACTTATGGTACGGTAGATAGTAAATGTGACAACCCGTAAGTTTCCCAAGTCAATAATCTCGTTTTACTGTCTGTTTAACTGTTAATTGTGCATAAAATCTATGTTTGTTAACTTAGATAACGTATTATGCCAACATCATTTTAGTCTTGGCGTGACCACGCGATAGAAACGAAAATCGTCCACCTTAAACTGTGAAACAATATATTTATTATCGGTGGAACTTTAATAACAAGTAAAAAAATTATACTTTTATTTATCTTTCCCATCACCTTCGTAGTACTTAAATACGTACGAACTCGTCAACTCGTACGTCTAATATTTTTATCAAACCCAATGCGTAGAAAATATTAATCGTAACGTCTCATATTTAAACCAGTTTTGTTAAATATTTATTTGACGTGTCAATTAACGCTTTTAATAAGAAATGGAACATTTTTATCTAGCATTTATCACCAATCATCACTCGTATCAAAATTTCGAAAGCGAAAACTCAAAGTATTTTCACTCGTTAATCGCATTCGATCCTGATAAAAACTGAACCAAATCGTTTCTATTTTCTTTGAACCCGAACCCGTCGCCTTTGCATGTTGCATGCAAACCATCACCCGCCACCGTCAACCACCACCACCCGACCACCACCTTCGGTCATCACCACCACAGTACATCGCCACCACCACCACCCGATCCCACACCCATGCACATGATCATCATCATACAACACCTTCTCCAACTCATACCAATCAACAACCACCATACCCCCATCATCACTAACCCATCATCTCTCCCCTCTACTCCCCATCCCACTGCACCATCCCTCTCCCCTTTGCCTCTCGGTTAGACCAAAAACCCGACCCCTTCTCCCTTTCTCTTCGGTTCACGCAACACACCACACACACACAACACTTACACTCTTGTTCCTTGTCCCTCTTAACCCAAATTGTAACAAGAAACACCCCCCCCCCCTGCGCGCGCAACATGTTTCTATGAGCAACCAAACACACCTAAAGACTTTATAGGACACACTCTTCCTCATTCCAAACCCTAAACACTTTCACCTCCCACCACTCTCTCTTCTCCCTCTCTCTTTACGGAACTCTTTCTCTATATTTTCTCAATTTCAAGCATCAATCCAAGGATCCAAGTCCAATAGAAGCATCAAAGAAGCATCATCATCATCATCATCCTTTCTTCTATTTTCTTGAAAACCTTTCAAGAACAAGCATATTCAATGGATTTTCCTTCATGATCTTCTTGTTAGATAACTTATCCATGCTTATAATCATGATCCTAACACTCCCTTGGCAAGTCTTGAACATTATGATGATCTTTGGTGGTTAAAAGTCTAAGAAAACCTAAGTCCTTGTTAATCTTGTTTAGTTAACTAAATTGTCTTGCCATGAGAGCATAGATCCACATTTTTTATGATGTTTTATGTTGTAGATCATTTTAGAAATGTTATGTTGCATGAACACATAGATCCATTGCCTTAGATTAGCTAATCATAGCCTAAACCATGTTAAAAGTTCCATAATTATGCTAGATTCTGACCAAAATCTCAAGATCCAATGGTGTCGGCCAAGTTTGAATTGGAGAAGTTCGATGGTACAAATGACCTCAATCTGTGACGATTGAAGATGCGAACACTCCTAGTTCATCAAGGTACTGTAGACACCTTGAAAGGGGAAGCTAATTTGCTGGAAGGCTTAACTAAGACAGAAAAGAAGGAAATGCTAGATAAGGCGCATAGTGCGTTGATTATTAGCCTAAGAGATCGAGTCTTGAGAGAAGTCACGAAAGAAGCATCTACGGCAGGGGTTTGGTCAAAATTGGAGCAATTATATATGACCAAATCTCTTACAAATCGATTGTATCTCAAGTAGAAGATGTATACGTTCAAGATGAGTCCAGGGAGTTTAATGGAGAGTCACATTGATAAGTTCAACAGGTTAGCCTTAGACCTTGAAAATGTTGATGTCATTGTAGATGATGAAGACAAGGCTATTATATTTTTATCTTCATTACCAAGCTCTTATGAGCTTTTTGTGGATACTTTAATGTTTTGAAGAGATACATTTAGTATGGAGGATGTCACATCAACCTTGAACTCTAAGGAGTTGTCTAACAGAAGTGTTGATGTGAATGAAGATACCACAGATGCATTGTTTATGAGAGGAAGAAATGAACAAAGGGGCTCAAAGAAGAAGGGTATACATAGGTCTAAGTCCAAGAATCAGAAAGCATTAAAATGTTTTGTGTGTGGGTCTAAGAAGCATTTTAAAAGAGACTGTCCTGAAAGAAAGAAAAAGAAGTACGAAAATTCTTATGCAAATGGCCAATCAAATCAGTCACCAGAAGAGTCCTTAGATGGGTATGAAAGTTTTGAAGTCTTAGTAGTTGACAAGAATTCAAAGCCTGAGGGTTGGATCTTAGATTCAGGATGTTCTTTTTATATGACTCCTGTCAAGTCATATTTCAAGAATCTTGAGTTCAAAGAGGAGGGGACGGTAAAAGTGGGAGATGATATGCCATGCGGAATTCTTGGTGAGGGCACTGTTACATTGGTATTAAGGTGTGGGACTAAGGTGGAGTTAAAGGGGGTCGGGTACATAGATGATTTAACTAGAAATTTGATATCATTAGGAACTTATGAGAGTGAAGGTTTCAATGTTAGTCTAAAGAATGGAATGGGAAAGGTAATCAAGGGATCTCTGGTTGTGTTGTCTGGAACAAGAGGGTCAAATAACATCTATTTTTTGTATGGTGAGGTAGCAGTAAAGGAAGTAAATGCAGTGGTGAGTCAGGTTCCTAACCAGGCTATTTTGTGGCACCAAAGGCTTGGTCAATTAAGTGATCAAGGTCTTCAGAAATTAAAGAAGCAAAATGTGTTAGGAGAGTTCCATGAAGCAGGGGCTGGTTTCTGCGAATACTGCATTCTTGGTAAAGCTCATAGAGTAAAATTTTCTAGAAGCAAGTATAAGTCAAATGGGGTATTGGACTGTGTGCACTCAGATCTTTGGGGGCCTTCTAGACCAATGTCAATTGGTGAAGCTAGTTATTACATATCCATGGTGGATGACTATTCTAGAAGTGTATGGGTGTATCCACTTAAACACAAAAGTGATGCACTTGAGAGATTTAAAGAATGGGTTACACTTGTTGAGAATCAAACTGAGATAAAAGTCAAGAAATTCAGGACTGATAACTTTCTAGAGTTTTATGGATATATGTATAATCAAATCTGCAAGTCTAAAGGCATTGCAAGACACTTGACTATACTTGGCACACCTTAGTAAAATGGTATAGTGGAGAGGATGAATAGAACTTTACTTAAAAAGGTGAGGTGTATGTTATTGAGTTCGGGCTTGCCTAAAACATTTCAGGTAGAAGCTGCAAATACAAAAGCTTATCTCATAAATAGGTGCCTTTTATTTGCTTTGAATATGAAGACACCAATGGAGGTTTGGATAGGGAAGAAGCAAAACTATAATGATCTTAAAGTGTTTGGATCTCTGACTTATGCTCATGTGAAGCAAGGAAAACTAGAAGCTAGAGCTTTGAAGTGTGTCATATTGGGGTATCCTGATAGGCTGAAGGGCTACATGTTGCGGCATTTAAATGGTGCTAACTCAAATATGGTATTAAGCAGGTATGTTACTTGTAAGGAAGACTGCTTGTATAAGTATTTGACTAGTCAGCATAGTAATCATGATGTTTATATTGAGGTGGAGCCTAAAGTAATAGAATCAGGTGATCATGAAGTTGCTGGTTCAAGTAGTGAAACTAGGGGATCAGGTAGTTCTTCCGATTTCGGTGATTTAACCAACTATAACTTAGAAAGGGATAGAGAAAGGAGGAATGTAGTTAAGCTTGTCAGGTTTAGAACTGGAGATGATATGTCCGCCTATGTTTTTATGGCTGATGAGATGGAGAATACTTATGAGCCATTGAGTTATGAAGATGCAGTGTTATGTGATCAAAAGCTAAATGGAAAATGGCAATGAAAGAGGAAGTAAAGTCCTTAATGCAGAATGATACAGGAGGTTAGTAACAAAGCCTAAAGGTAAGAAGATAATAGCATGCACGTGGCTATACAAGCTCAACAAGAGGTTACCAAGTGGATATGGGCCTAGATATAAGGCAAGATTTGTAGCCAAAGGGTACACTCAAAGGGTTGTAATAGATTATCAAGAAGTGTTCTATCCAGTAGTTAAACACACCTCCATCAGAATCATATTTTCTTTGATTGTTTCTCTTGATCTAAAACTAAAGCAACTGGTTTTCTCAATGAAGAAATTTATATAGAACAACCTAAAGGGTTCACTAAAAGTGGGAAGGGGGATCTTGTATGCTTATTGAACAAGTCATTGTATGGTCTTAAACATAGTCCAAGACAATGGTACAAAAAGTTTGATGAGTATGTAGTTCAACAGGGATTTAGAAGAAGTGAATATGATGCATGTGTTTATTTTAGAGAATATAAACCAAGTTAATTTGTTTACTTACTTTCATATGTTGATGATATGTTGCTAGCATGTAAGGCTCCTTCAATAATTCAAGAAACCAAAGCTATGCTAAGGGCTGAATTTGATATGAAGAAGATGGGAAATGCAATGAAGATTATTGTAATGGAGATAATCAGAAACAGGGGTGATAGGATTTTGATGCTGTCTCAAAGATCTTACATACATAAGATCTTGGACACTTATGGTACGGTAGATAGTAAATGTGACAACCCGTAAGTTTCCCAAGTCAATAATCTCGTTTTACTGTCTGTTTAACTGTTAATTGTGCATAAAATCTATGTTTGTTAACTTAGATAACGTATTATGCCAACATCATTTTAGTCTTGGCGTGACCACGCGATAGAAACGAAAATCGTCCACCTTAAACTGTGAAACAATATATTTATTATCGGTGGAACTTTAATAACAAGTAAAAAAATTATACTTTTATTTATCTTTCCCATCACCTTCGTAGTACTTAAATACGTACGAACTCGTCAACTCGTACATCTAATATTTTTATCAAACCCAATGCGTAGAAAATATTAATCGTAACGTCTCATATTTAAACCAGTTTTGTTAAATATTTATTTGACGTGTCAATTAACGCTTTTAATAAGAAATGGAACATTTTTATCTAGCATTTATCACCAATCATCACTCGTATCAAAATTTCGAAAGCGAAAACTCAAAGTATTTTCACTCGTTAATCGCATTCGATCCTGATAAAAACTGAACCAAATCGTTTCTATTTTCTTTGAACCCGAACCCGTCGCCTTTGCATGTTGCATGCAAACCATCACCCGCCACCGTCAACCACCACCACCCGACCACCACCTTCGGTCATCACCACCACAGTACATCGCCACCACCACCACCCGATCCCACACCCATGCACATGATCATCATCATACAACACCTTCTCTAACTCATACCAATCAACAACCACCATACCCCCATCATCACTAACCCATCATCTCTCCCCTCTACTCCCCATCCCACTGCACCATCCCTCTCCCCTTTGCCTCTCGGTTAGACCAAAAACCCGACCCCTTCTCCCTTTCTCTTCGGTTCACGCAACACACCACACACACACAACACTTACACTCTTGTTCCTTGTCCCTCTTAACCCAAATTGTAACAAGAAACACCCCCCCCCCTGCGTGCGCAACATGTTTCTATGAGCAACCAAACACACCTAAAGACTTTATAGGACACACTCTTCCTAATTCCAAACCCTAAACACTTTCACCTCCCACCACTCTCTCTTCTCCCTCTCTCTTTACGGAACTCTTTCTCTACATTTTCTCAATTTCAAGCATCAATCCAAGGATCCAAGTCCAATAGAAGCATCAAAGAAGCATCATCATCATCATCATCCTTTCTTCTATTTTCTTGAAAACCTTTCAAGAACAAGCATATTCAATGGATTTTCCTTCATGATCTTCTTGTTAGATAACTTATCCATGCTTATAATCATGATCCTAACACTCCCTTGGCAATTCTTGAACATTATGATGATCTTTGGTGGTTAAAAGTCTAAGAAAACCTAAGTCCTTGTTAATCTTGTTTAGTTAACTAAATTGTCTTGCCATGAGAGCATAGATCCACATTTTTTATGATGTTTTATGTTGTAGATCATTTTAGAAATGTTATGTTGCATGAACACATAGATCCATTGCCTTAGATTAGCTAATCATAGCCTAAACCATGTTAAAAGTTCCATAATTATGCTAGATTCTGACCAAAATCTCAAGATCCAAATTTGACATATCTAAAACCACAGGGACTGTTTTTGACATGTTTGAAACAACTTTTGTGATGGAACTTTTACTAGAAATGAGTTTAGAACTCTCAAAACCCCAAAATAAAGTGTTAAAACTCGAAAACTGACACCTCAAAAAGAACCTAAATTTTGGACAGCCCCTTAGGACCTACAACATTGAACTTTGGCATAAAAAGTTGAGTTAAAACCTTGCTAGATTGATCCCTCTAGAAAAGTACTAAACGTAGGAAAAAACCGACTTAAAAACGGGTATTTAACGGACCCTGGTTCGTTAATTGGGGTCCTATGCTGGAACCTGCAAAACAGAAGTGCCGTTGTTCTTGAGGAGCAGGACAGAGTGTCCTGCGACCAAGCTCGGGCGTGAGAATAAGTATGTGTTTCGAGAGATTAAGAGTAATCAGACGAGAGATAGCACAATGACTTGAGAATTTACTTGGCGGTTGAGGGGTATTTATAACCCTCAACCTTAGTCTCGTAGTACCATCGATGCGAGGTTCCCAAAGTAGAATGCTGCAGGTCTAATATCAGGACTGTGCCAAAGAGCCAAAGTAGCCATTTTGGGTAATCGCATCGATTGTAGTGTCAGGTTGAGTCTTAGGACGCCGACCCGTGTGAGTGAGCGTTGGTTTGTATCAGTCTCGGACTAGCTTCCTTAAGAGTCCGACCCAAGATTGGGTCGGTAGGTTGACTCTTAAGGTGTAGTTAGTCGACCTGTTAGGGTTCGACCAGAGTAGGTTGGCGGTCTGCCGGCTTTCACTTGGTCGACTTGTCTGTCAGCCTATTATGAGTCAACTTTCCTGTTATGGTCAGTCGATCATGACTTGGTCGACTTGTTAGCCGGCCTATTGTCAGTCGACCTTCCATATTTATGGTCAGTCGGCCTATTGAGACCTAACATATGTAGCTTGTAATTAGTAGACCTATTGAGGTCTGACATATGTAGCTTGTAGTCGGTCGACCTATTGATGTCCGACCTATGTAGCTTGTAGTCGATCGACCTATTGAGGTCCGACCTATGTGTGTATTGTTGTCGGTCGACCTTCACTATGTCAACCTATATGTCTGGGATCCGGCTGATGATTAGTCAGCAGATCGACCCTGACTATGTTGTCAGTGGACTCGTCATGGTTCGACCTTCCTCGTTTGTGGTCGGTTGACCTTTGTTCGGTACATGTATGTGTGTGACGTTATTTGAACCGGACTCATCAGTTTACATGAAAATGAAAGTTACATGAAAATCAAAAAAATAAAATAAACGATCAACAAGCTTCGTTGATCGGTTGCCTTTTTTAAATAGCAAAATTAACTTTTGTAAATTTTAGCTTTGAAATAGCTAAAGTTTGAAAAGCAAGATTGTTGAAATTGTATTAAAGTGAAGTTTTATAGAAGTTTAGAAGTATTAGAGTAATCGAAAATATATCAATGTTTATAAAAGAGTTAAAATGCTTAAGGTTTAATAGTTTAATAGAAGTTTATCCCAAAACTAAAATATTAAAGTTTCATATTGGTTTAATGAATCACTTAGTTTTCGACTTTTCGGAAATATATTAGCCGATGAATTAGTAGTTGTTGTTCTTGTAATAATAGAGTTTAATTAGGAACTAAAAAGTACCAAAAAAGTATAAAGTAAATTTATGAATGGCCCATGTGTTTGGGACAAGTTTGAAATTTGTCCCCAAAGTCTAAATTTTACGGGTTTAATTGCGTAAATTTAGTTTATCAATTTATGGATGATTTCATCATTTAATTTTGATAAAATTTAAAAAATAAAAACATGTTACCGTACCTAACACCCCTCCCAACGACCTTCATCCAGCATTCCACCAAACCTTCTTTCCCAACCCTACCACCCCTAATTAATTATGCGTTACCGGAACCGGAAAATAGAAACACCCACCACTTAAAACCGGTTTGTGAAACACTTAAAAACTTAAAACCGGTTTGTGAAACACTTAAAACCTGATCGAAAGATCGATTTCCTTACATACGGAACCGGTTAACTAATGAATATCACAATAATATTTGAAACGAGACACAAACACTAATTCACAATATTCAATTAACCGGGTCAATTTATAAAGAACCTTCAACCTGTATTTAAAATAAAAAAACCTAAAACTGATTAAATAATCAAACCTAATTCTAGTCTTATACTAACTGAATTAGATAATTTAATAAAATCTACTAACTAATCCGTAACCATAGAATTTTTTTTTTTGAACAGCAATATATTCACCACAAACGGAAACCGCCCCGGGAGTAGCAAGGAGCTACACACCGAGAACAGCCCAAAAGACTACATCCACCTTAAGTTCGACCAATCGATGGCCCGCCTACATCTATTCGTACACCAAAATTTAAAAAAATGTTTAGCATTACACAACACCCTATCTATCGCTGGGCTTTTTCCTTGGAAAGCCACCACGTTTCTTTCTCTCCAAAGACACCAAACCGAGACGTAAATCGCAGCAACAAAGAGCTTCCCCCGGTCTTTGGGCATTTGAACCCGATAGGCCTCCTTCATTACTTCATCAAAAGAATTTCCGCTTGGCATCGGCACCTTGAACAACTCCGAAATCCAACCCCAAAGCACCTCAGCCCCAACGCAATTTTTGAACAAATGCAAACAGCTCTCGTCTCTCTCGTTGCACAACCTGCACAAATTTGAGCTAACAATCACCCTATAATCTTGTTATACTATCTTTTCAAGTTTTTGTTCATGCTCATCCAAATTATTTTACTTATGTTCTTTGATTCCCGTCAAAAACCGATTCTATATATAACGTCACCAGACTCGTTTGCAGAGGACGATACTGACCCTTGTTTTCTGCCTGGAAACTCAAACCACACAGCTAACTCGTGTTTCCTACCCTGAAACTCTTCATGGTCATTGATTGTGTCGTTTCGATACCCCTAGCTCTATCATTTTTCGTGACCTTGTTCTTGATCATTCCATCCATCGTCACTCACAGCACCAATCCGTCGGTTGATATATTTATCGCCTGATTGAGCAAACAACAATCGTTCTTGATCTTCTCTTAGTTTTTCCTTGTCTCAAATCATTTCCTCCTAGATCTTTAACCTTTCGATGTTACCAACAAAAAAAACTTAAAACTAGTCATCTACTGTAGGAAAACCGTTCGCAAATTTAAATAAAATAAATACTTTATTTAGTACGATTATAACAAATGAAATAACCTATTCTATTACAATACAAGTGAAAGAAATTAGATCTACTCCTATTACAATTACAAGGAAATTAATTACGTTACAAGGAAAAATAAAGAAATGCAATACAATGAAATGAATAAAAATTACACTGAAATGAAATTACATACAAATGAAATGAAATATATGGATTTGAATGTAAGAAAAATAAAGACAGAAAGTTCAAGAAAAACGTTTTGAATGATAAAATATTAATTGAAAGTTAAAGAAAAAGGATTTGAGAAAATCTTTTTATATTAGTTTGAGAAAACGAGAAAGGTTCCAAGGAACCTTGGCGAAGGCTTCGGGTCAGAACCCGGGTCCCTTAAAACAAATTCTGGGTCTACCGAAGATCCGTTTTGTTTCCCAGGGTACAATCGCCTAAACCATATTGTACAGACGGGATAACTCTAAGCTTGAAGTTACCTTAGAGTTCTTGAAGATCCTGACGAACATGATGAATATTGGAAGAAGATATGAAGATGAGGATGAGAGAAAGAATTCTGTGTATGGAATTCGGTGTATCTAGCCTCAACTAATGAGGCTGTATATATAGTGGATGGGAGCCTTGGAGAGCACATTAAGTTAATTCGTAGTCAAACTTTGCATTAAACGTCTTTAATGCAAATTGATTTCTAATTAACGCGGAATTACCTTAATTAGCTCAAAAACGCGTTTCCAACTGTCAATCCGGAGGAACACGCGTTCTGCTCGAACAGCGGAGCCACGCAGGTCCGCTTGAACCACACAGGTTCAGCCTGAACCGTTTCCGGTTCAACTGTTCAGCTTGAACCTTCCGGCTGAACTTCAACCGGATCACAACTCTCACTCGTACCGCTTGAACTTCAACCGGAACATTTTCCGGCCACATTGCACCTCATACGCCCACGTCACGCGCGCGTGCGTGTGCGAGTGCGAGTTAGGGGTGCTCCGCACCCCTCAGGGTCCAAGGGATGTGTCCTACCAAAGGAAACAATAGTTGGTAAGGTTCCCACCTTATAAACCACTTTTGGTTTCAATCCCCAACCAATGTGGGATGAGTTAACATGCTATACTTAGCATTTTTCTCTCTAATTTTCGCAGCTTCACAAGTTGCGAGACCTCAACTTTGAGCTTCGATATCTCATTCATACGAGGTCGGATTTGGACGTGGTTTGATGCGTTGGAAAGCCCTCACAACGTACTACACAAAACCATTAAATACAGAGGCAACAACCTATGTTATCTGTATTTTATTTTAGTCCAAAGTTGGTGAAAAGCTCATTTTCACACTTAGTGAAAAAACTCATTTTTCACTAGTTTTTCTCCCAAAATTCCAACATCTACTTTGGATCATGTGACATCCGGGAATTTCAAGGTTTACTTCCGTTAGACAATTTCCGTTAGTTACGTTATAAGTGTTAACTTGGTAACTAATGCTTAACTAGGCCGAATACGTCCACGTCCTTTGGTTGATCACCGAACCCGTCCATATGTGTTATGTATTTATTTATATGTTGTTATTATGAGAAACGTGATTTAAATGCATGATTAGTATTAAAAAGCATGATTAATTGTTTACTTGTTAAATTATGTGATAAAATGTTTAAATTGCCTAATTATTTGATTATATGTTTAACCGGGTAATTAAGTGTATGCATACATGTCTAATGATTGGGCTAGTAATTAGTAATGATGGATTAATCATTGGGCTAAGGATTGGCTAATCATTGGGGCCCAAAGCCCAATGAAAGCCCACCATGACCATTAGTATTTAAATGGTCATTAAACCCTAACCTCATTCTTTACTTGCATCACCATAAAAAACACACACACTCCTCTCCTCACTAGACCAGCCGCCATCATCACTTGACCACCAAGATCTGCAGTAAATCACAGTGATCTCAGCCCTTGAAGATCAACCCTCGAGCTTGGTGAGTCCCATGAACCATGTTCTTGCTTCTCTTATGTGTTTTCTTCAATAAAGCATGCCTAGATCATTATGTAATCGTTATATCTTCTGTTAAGATACTTAGGAACGCTAGATCTATCATAAAAACAACAACTTTACGTGTGAAACTGATCCATGATGAAGATTTATGCTAGAATAGGCTAATTTATGTAAAATGTGTTCTTGAAGATTTGATGATGAAAATGCACGTTTATGATGTTAAAAATGCTCCTGTGATGTTCCCAAATGTTTATGGATGCTTGGAAATGAATTACATGAAGTTTGGAAGCTGTTAGAAAGATTTTTGTTAGTTTTTCGGGTTTTTCTAGCGTCTAGCGAAACTGTGCATTCATCAGGAGAAACTATCCTGCGAAACTATGCATATCTCCTTCCAGCGAAACTGTTCAGCGAAACTGTAGTGTCTCTCGTGAACGAAACTGACCTTGTCCGTGAACGAAAGTTCAACCAGTTCCTGGCGAAACTAGCCAGCGAAACTAGCAGTTTCCCTGGCCAGCGAAACTAACAGTTTCTCTAGCCAGCGAAACTAACAGTTTCTCTAGCAGTTTCTCTGGCCAGCGAAACTAACAGTTTCTCTAGCCAGCGAAACTAGCAGTTTCTCTGGCAGTTTCTCTGGCAGTTTCTCTGGCTGTTTGTCTGGCAGTTTCTCTGACAGTTTCTCTAGCAGTTTCTCCAGCAGTTTCGCCTAACTAAACCCAAACTTGTGCAACTTATTTGAATGATATTCCATGACTTACATGATTATACAATGATGAAACATGCTATGATTTCTGTAATATATGAACCCTTGTTTATGATCAACCATCGGTGTCGTGTGTCGTTATGTCGTGTCGTAGTTCCAACGTGCTATGTTATGGGCCATAGTGACGTTAAGTAAAGATTAGACACAAAACTAATACTTAAGACCTAAACGTGTTCATAGGTTTTCGATAAGCAAACAATACTTGGATTATATAGCAAGTGTAGCAGTGCAACCCAAGGTGAGTGTCACTAACCCGTTAACCGTGAACCCGTTTGGGTCACGCTGAATAACTTAAAGAAAAACAATGCTGACAACCTTATGAGAGCTATGCACCTCTCTGATGAACTCGAATTCGGGAGTGCTTGGCACCCACTTGATGAACTTGAAGTGTTTTATGGGAAGCACTTGTGAAATACTTAAACAACTAATTCTAAAACGAAACTGAAAAATGTTTTCGGGATTCATAAGAACCCCAAAGTGAACCGTTTTAATATGACTAGTGTAGGTTAAAGTCTAAACCAATGATATCACATGATTTCTAAGGATGCCTTAAAAACTTAAAAGTCCTCAACTAAATTGTACCATTAATTGTAAAGCGAGGGGATGTTGGGTAGATCTACTGGAGTTTGACAAACTCCGCCCCGTGGCACGGGGAGTGCACGGAGGTACAATATCAGCCTATTTGACCGTGGGAGGACATGGGGGAGGCAAAACCGCGATGACGTAGGTCCGCAAAACAGAATGGCACGGCCTCTACCATATTTGGTCAGCTTTGGTACGAACTTCCTTAGTGCATGGAAACCGGATTAGCTACCCGCGATATCGGTTGACCGCTTTAACTTTACTATACTTATTAAATGTTGATGAATACGATTATGATTTTTGAGACCGGGCCACTGCATGACAAGCCCACTGTGAACTCACCAACCGTTAGGTTGACACTTGCGTGGTTTAAACTTTTGCAGATCGCTAAGGAGTATCCGGAGCGGGTTGGCATGGCACATGAAGACTTTTATTTTAATTAAACTAAATTGGGAATTTAATACACTGATTTGTAAAGCACGTGGTTAGTGCTAAAGATAATGTTTTCCGCTGCGTACTGTTAAACTGTTTTATTTATTAATGTTTGGACTTTACTCTGATTCGTTTAGTATTTGTAACTAATGGTTGTGGTCCTGGTCTAGTCGCACCCCTTAACGGTATAAACTCCGTTAGTGGTTAATTTGGGGGTGTGACAGATCACCATACCCTTGGTCAAACCCTTGTTGTTCTTACCGATTAAACACAGATAAACACTAAAATACCATGCGAATTTTCTTTTTCCTTTACGTTGCTAGTAGACAAAGAAAAGAGTTTTCTAATTCTCAGTTAGTATCTTCCTTTTATGTTTTTTTTTCTTTTTTCGACGGAAAATTGGAATTAAATAATCATAACTTTTGAGGGTTGGCCGATAATAATCTCACTTTCAATAATAAATCTCAATGGTCACTTACGGATTGAATTTTCATCAAGATTTGAAGAAGTTATATTGGAATAAAGATTGAGGTTGAAAAAAAATCTTAACACCGTTAAGTATTTTAACGTCATGACCGTTATTAATAAATAGGGTGAAAGTTGAGACCACTGGAAGATATTATTAAAAGTAGGATTATTATCGACCAACCCTTAAAATTTGGAATTATTTAAATCCAATTTTCCTTTTTCTTTCAATATTTGTTCTTTGAATACATAGCAAAGTAACCCATTTTAAAAGAAGCCTTCAATCTCTGTTTAATAAAACACCGACCTTATTGTGTTTTTTTTCCTTTCACTGACATCAAATGACAAACTTTTCTCTATCTTATGACTTGCGCCTTCAGGTTTCACCCTTAAACTTTAGTGAACTACCGCACTGCTTCAAACTTGATGTTTCACCGCTGAACTTGGTCTTTGGTCTTCGTTCTTTGTATGAGCTTTGTACTGAGCTATAATACTAATTAATGGATACCACAGTAATACCATGAACAAATAATAAGTCATAATATTTAACTATCAGGGACAATTTACAAAGACCCTTAAACCCTTATCTATAGTAAACAAACTTTAAAGATAAGAAACCTAAAACTAATTAAAAAATCAAACTAATTCTACCTTAATACTAACTCAATTAAATAATTAATAAAACTCTACTAATTAACCTCTAGCTATTAAATAATTACAAGATTAGTCAAATATTAACTGGGAAAAGATCATTCTTATAAGGAATATTGGATTTTAATAATCCCAGTTATTGTCTATTGGTAGATATAGATCCGTATTTCATTTATTTCTTATAATAAACCAGATTTTAAAGGTACTGTAATCTATTACGCCGTCGTTAAATCGCCATTAACGACGTTAAGTAAAATGTCAGTTTTTATGACTGGACATCACGGTGGCGTCTTAAGTGATATGTTTTTAAGTATGTGAATAAAAGTGTTCAATAAACAATCAATTATGATTAAAATCTATACAAATCTTAAACAAAACATTTCCTCATAGCATCAAAACATACAAAAATCCTTAAAAAAAATCTGTGTTTGAGCCCATTCATAAAAAAACATGTCACATAAGACGCCACCGTGATGATCAGTCATCAATAAGTGACATTTGACTTAACGGCGTTAGTGGTCATTTATCATCACTGTAATAAATTCTAATACATTTAAAATCTGATTTGTTATAGAATATAAATGAATTACTGATTAATATTGGTCAATAAACATTAACTGGTATTATTAAAATCCAATATTCTTTTCTATAACAAGTATTTTTAAAATAATTAAATCGGGTTTTAGTTGGTTCTCACTTTATAAACTAAAATTGGTCCCAAACGTACGAATTCTATTGGTAGTGATAGGTAGGTCACATGGGTTGTGGCTCTCACTTCATGCTATGATAACCATGACAATGGTTTTGTCTTTGAATCATGCAGAATGATATATCCTGAATTATATCTTGATGCCAATAATGGACTTTTGACCATGTGTTCTTGACCTGTTGTCAGGTTGGCTGACGTGGATAAATGTTCTTCTGAATAATTGTGGAAATTAAATTAATCGTACGTTTGTCGGTTTTCAACTACGTTTGAAGCAGAAGTTCTTTAGTTTAGGTGTCTTCTATATTCATACTTTAAAACCAACTTTAAGAATACGTGTAACAACACTAGGGAGAGGAGGTGCGAGTCAAAATTCTTATAAATTAAAAAGGTGTTATCTATATTCATACTTCAAAACCAACTTTAAGAATATCACTACAAGAAATATGGGTATTAGCGGCGACGGTTTTAGCGGCGACTAACCCTTTAGCGACGACAGGTATTAGCGGCGACGAGTATTAGCGGCGACCGTCGCCGCTATTGCTCGGTGATCCGTTTGCTATCCTTGGACTTGAATCACACCGTTGATTTTTATGTGGATCCGACGGCTATGGTTAGATGGGTCGCCCCTAATACCCAAAAAATTTCGCGCGACGTTTTTCCCTCCACCTTTCTCTACCTGGTTCTCCATTTTGCCCTAAACCCCCTAAATCGAGAGAAGAAACCACATCTCAGGGGCTGGCGACCTTCCATCTTGATTCATATCTCCGTCTATCCACAATCCACCACCTAAATCGGCTGCCACCACTAAAATCGCAGAGGTCGCCACTGTCTTTAGCCCTCACATCCATCGCCGGCGTCTTCAGCCCTCTATGTTCTTCGTTTTGCACAACTTCATTGTTTTTATTACTCTAAATTAGGTTTGTTCTTCTTTGATTTTGCAGAGGCTAGGGTTTTTGCGCATTCTTCTTCGATTTAGCATCCGTCAGAGGTGTTGCGTACTATCATCATCAGGTAAGCCTTTCATATCTGTTCGGTTGCATCTGGGTTAGGGTTTCGTTTGGTTCTTCACATCAGCTTGTCTAGGTTTCTTCATTTCTATGAATGTGTTTGTTCTTCTCTTTCGTTATTGTGTACAAATTGGAAGTTACTTCAAGTAGTTGAGCTCCGAGACGATTTAATAGAACAAAATACTTTAACGATTAAAGGGCTTAACTTTGTGTAAGTATGAGAATCAAAGAACTATAGTCTGAAACTGCACTAGGGATACAAACTTCTAACTTTTTTGCTAATTAAGTCTCTGAAGTATAGGTTTTTTTTCTTGTAATAGTTGGAATCTATATAATCTGTTTATAGAAGGCAGAGACATGAATGTTGACCTCATTGAGACGAACCTGACAGTTAACCCGATTGACAGCAAGAACGCATGTTCTTGACAGCTAACCTCATTGACAGGTTCTTGGCCAACCATGAAACAGGTTTATGATAATCTTAAAATGATATTGCTTTACCAACAGCAAATGAATAATTGTCACACAAAAAATTCATACAATATCTCATAGAACAGGCTAATACAAAACTTATGTTTTAACAATAAGGATCGAATTACTGTTTTGAATTTAGTAATCATTTTCAACTTTGAAAATAACTGCTTTGACTTTATTAATTAACTGTTGATAATGGCTTTATGTTTCTTGCAGCGCTAGACAACACTCCACTCACTGGTTAGTCTGACCAACATTTCGTTTATATCTGTGGACTATAGAGCTAGAGGTTCATTCAAAAGGGTTCGATCGAGTTGAAGTGTTGAACCGCCAACATGTTGTATCAACTTACTTGAACACATGTGACTAACATAAAAAATATGATCTAAAAAATCTACTTATAAAAATAGCGATTTAGTTCTTTGAAAATTTGAATTAAAAGGTTACATAGTTTTGAATAACACTTCGGGTGGCTTGCACCTCATTCGATCCACATGACCACTTAACCCCTTTCATAATGTATGGCTAACATGATATAAATGACTCTAGAATTAAAATATTGCTTTATTTCTCTGAAAAGTTTCAACTGGTAATCAGAGACAACATGTGTTTATTTGCTCTTTTTAATTAGGCTTATTTTATGTGTTAAGTAATGATATTTAGTTGTTTTATACAATCTTCTTACCTTATAAGGAACTTATTCATGGCAATGCCGGATGATGAAGAATTACTGAACGAGGGAAATGATTTAGATGGACAGATGATGTTTATTCATGGCAATGCCGGGTTATTTTGACTTAATTAGGAACTTATGACTTAATTAGGAACTTATCTTGAAAACAACGTTTATGTACGTATGACTTTATTTCATGATGTTTATGCATGACATTCTTAGCTTGTGTATCTAGTTGTTGTTGAGGGTACAAATTCAAACTATATGTATTTGTAAAAAACTGGAAACGAGAAAAATACAGGAGGAAAACACATTATGGATCTGGTAGTATTAGTGGCGACATGTATTAGCGGCGACATGACCTTTAGTGGCGACATGAGAATTAGCGGCGACATATAGGGAGTATTAGCGGCGGGGCTTTTGCGGCGACAAGCATTAGCGGCGACACATCTTTAGCGGCGACATTGAGGGCTTTAGCGGCGACAAAAGTCGCCGCTAAAAGTCCATTTTCTTGTAGTGTATGTGTAACAACACTAGGGAGAGGAGGTGTGAGTCACCCTCAAGCCTGCTAACGACACGGAATATCGCGTTTTGGAACGGAACCGGTCCTGAGGATTTAGAGGCATGTTCAAGTTTAAAAAGTTCTTAAAACAAAAAGTTCTCAATGAACCTAACACTGTATCTATAATCATCATCTATTTTAATAAAAGAATTTCTAGATGCTGACGTGGCATCACCACAGCCCTCCCTGGAGTCAAATTCCCGCCTAAATCAATACCCACTAAAAAACACGCGGATATTTACGATCCGCTTCTTCACCCGATCGTTCATTTAGCCCAAATAAACCCTAATTTCTACACGTCTCTCCTCATTCCCGTCTGCTTTGATTGCGATTTCTTCCCCACGGCGAATCAGTAGCTTCAATCCAATCCGCGTTTGAATCAGGTATGTTCTTTGTACTTGATTTCTGGTTAAACTCCGATATCTACTCTTCTTATCGCAATCGATCTGCGATTTCTTTGTACTCGATTTCTGGTTAAACTTCGATCGACGTCGCTTAATCCACAAACCCTAATCGGAACCGCTTAACCCTGATTGTCAGTTTGTATTCTTTCAGTAATCGTAACTTCGTAATGTTCATCCCGCAAATAAACCCTAATCAGCCGTAATTTGGTTCATTCTTCACATATTCACTGTTCGGTTTTTATTCATGGTATATTTCAAGATTCAATTTATTTATGCTTTGAAATCACAGATGGCATTTTGAAATTTTGGATCCAATCACCTTTGCCCCATTTTTCTATTTCTTTAGGCATATCAGGTTTGTGATTTCTTTTCCCGGATTCTAATTATTATTTTGCATCGATGAAACAAAAGCTTCGTGAAATCACAAGTTTGTCCCTTTTTCCATTTTACTCTTGATTATGCCTAATTGAAGGGTGATGACTAATTTTAGTTAACGTGGAAAAAAACTAGGGTTTAGAACTTTTCCATTTCGTTTATGTTTATTCCTGATAACATTAGTGTACAGTTTCACTTTTTTTCATGATCAAACAATGTAGCAATTAATTAACTTTTGTAGGATGAGTGGTTGATTAGTGTTATTGTAGGTTTCCCTTTGAATTACACGTTATGTAAGAAAAGTGTGTGCTTTATTGTTCTGTTTTTCCATTTGAATTCATATAATATAAAAGGTTCCCAGTTTTATGTTAATACACGCATACTTGATCTTCCTGGACATTCCATTGTAAGCTTCTTCCACCTTATGCTTATATATTTCTAATTTTGTCCAAATTCATGATTATCTTCAAAGTTCATGTTTGTTGTCTTAACTTTTACAGGCATGTGCTGCATGTACATATTGTGATACATATTATGGTGGAGTTATGACTACTTATAGTCAGCATTTCGTAAGATACATGATTGCATATATCTATAAATCCGTAGGGATTTATTTTGATGGTTCGAGTCATGTCAAAAAGTTAATACAGGTCAAATGAGTAGTTACTTTATTTAGGAAAGAAAATCATTGTTTTATGCTATTAGATTATCACAACAATTCCACCTTTGTGAGTATTAAGTACTGAAAAATATGCTAATCGTGCATCTGCTTCATATAGTAAGCATTACCCTATAGAAGCCACACACGTGACAATTATAATGACTTATGTTCTATGAAATAAATTATGCCTTCTGTTATCCTTGAGTTTGTTTGCTTTATTTTTGTTGCTTTGACAGGTTATTCGGCATGATGGGTACCTGAGCCTTAGATTTAATAATGGAATCTTTACATATAGATCCATACTTTTAGTCCTTGGGGTTTGGTATAAGTAATGAAATCAATTCGTGCAGGTTAGTATTAATAGTGTATTGTATTTCTTAAAAATTGTATAGTATTGTAACTCTTTAATTTGCTCATGAATAAGGTGCATGCATTTCTCAGGTTATACATCTTAAATTGCAGAAAAGACGTGTCCCTTTTTCTACCATAAACATGTAACATCTAGAATGCCTGTGTACTTAAAAATGTGTGTGCTTGGATGACTCATTGGACACCTAATAGTGATCTTTTAGAAATGTTGGTTCATTGCACTTTTTAAAGAATTTTCATTTGCAGTTTCACATAATCCATGGCAGGCTATTCACTTCCACCGATGAAAGGTTTTTGAGAGGCTAATGTCGATGTCTGAAATCAATAACAACTAGGTTTTGATGTTCATTGATTTTGTGAAAATTTTATTTGGTATTGTCTCTGATTATATTGGATTGTTGTAGGTGTATCGGCTGCTGTTTTGGTCCTTTGACATTGATTTCATTATGATCACAAGGTATCCATGAGCATGATTTGATTTTGAGGATAATTTACATCTGAATGTTTGGGTCTTAAAAAGGAATTGGAAGTGTAACTTCAATAACATCCATATCATGAATGTATACTTTTACATATATAATTCACTGTTTTGCCAATTATAAACCAGATGGAATCGTTGTTTTGTTTAGTCTTGGGTTCTAAATCTGTATGATGATGTTTTTTGGCAGGTTTTTGTTTGGTATCTTCCTAATTTGCTCACCGCATATGATTTTCGTTTAGTCTGCAAGAGAACATTACAACCTGAAATAGTTAAAATGGAAAAGGCTGAGCTTCTCACAGGTAAGATCATTACATACTAAAAATAGTTAAAATTACTTCAATTGCTAAATGAATCTTTTATATATGTAATTTACAGTTACATTTATGAATTAGGATTTCTAAGTTGGGTAAAACCAACAAGTACAACAATGTGGACCTACTGTATGTACTACTACTACTGCTTCAAAATCATTACATATGAAAATATGAAATACCAATTCCATTTCTAAATGTCAGTTAAAAATATATAATACCAAACTATACTGCCTATGAAATACCAGTTCGTATAATATAGAATTTATGAGTTTGTACTACAAGTGTGGATGAGCACCATGCATATTTTGTGAAGTAATGATAACCATAAGTAATTATAAAGTGATGACTAAGTTTAGTTTCTTAGTAGTTTTTGAAGCTAAAATTAGTTTTTTCTCACTTAGTAGTGAGTTGGTAAGACATGTGGTGGTTTTACGAGGTTGGATTTTTAACGGGTCTATAGGAACCGTGCATGTTCTTTGAGGTAACCTGTTATCGGTAATGAATGAATATCTATTTTATGACATATTACTCATATGTATATTACAAAATTGTGGACAATACTTAATAAAAGCCCCAATGCCCCATGGCTAGAAAATGTACAATTTCGGAACATATTTGTTATTAAAAAACATAAATGTAGTATAATGAATATGAAGGTTTATAGATCAGTTTTTAAGAACATAGATACCTTTTCAAATTATATGTTCACGTCTATTATTAATAGTCACTTAGCCCACAATTAGTATACACGAATGTATTTCCAAATTAATATGTTGGGTAGGAAGTTGAAAGTTTTTTATCTGCATGAAAGATTTACAACTCCTTTTTATAACATTCAAATTGTTATAGTACAATTCTGAAACTATCTTTTCTGCCAGCTTTACATTCCAGCAGATACAATTCAATTGTTTAACCCATCTGACTTTTGTACTTGGTGAATATAATTTGATTTGATTTTAAGTTTTCATCACAACTACCACTTTTACCCATGGCAACTTATGATCACTACAGACTTCATCGGATGAAGTACACCTGCCAACCAAGTTCTTGAAGTATCAAAATCTACCCAGCCAATAGGAAACATCAGTAAAAAAAACAAGAGAGGCCACATAAAAAAGAGCTCTCTACCTACAAGATGTTGAAAGCTCAAAGAGGTCTAACACATAAGACCTTTAATGAAGAGGAACCACAAGATGAAATTGTTGCTAAATAAAAAACGAAGAACCTTTTGGTAACCTTAAGACCAGCATAGTTTGATATATAAATATGTGAGACTGCATTTGTATATGGACAATTTATCTACAAATGACAGTTTTGGTTCTTTTTGGTGTTCATTTGGGTAGTAATATGTGAAACTTTGTTCATTTGTATTTTCATGATTTTCTAAGGTTTATCGATCTTTAAGATGTTTAGATTTTCATTTCACCAAGTTTACATTTTAGAATGTTTATGATGTATGTTTATATAAGATTTTTAAAACTCTAGCCGTGCGACGCAAGGGTCTAAAAGACTTGTACATTAATATAGATATTGGAGAGAGAAAGTTGAAATTGTTAAAAATTAAGGGGTACAAGTACCCAAAGCATTATGTATAAGTATGCACAACACATACATGTGTAGCATATTTCAATCGGGTATTTAAGAATTTTCTGGGCCCAATCTACTTCTGCTTTTAGCCCATATTCTCGACCTTGCCCATCTTTCAAACCCATTACATGGAGTGGGAGACCGAGCAACGACTTCCTTTCAAACGCCGATCTTGGCTTTCATTCCCATCGACGATCTTGCTTCAAGGAATCTCCATTTGGGGAATGCTTTTTACTTGCTTTTGTTCTTTACAATCAACGACCTGCGGATTTGCAAGACTTCAAAAATCAAAAGAATCCTATTTCCGGTAAGGGTTCAGAGAACTTTCTTTGCTATGCTTTCACACAGATGATGCAGAATCCCTAATCCGACGATGGTGAAGAAAACAGAAATCCAACGGCTCCTCTCATCTGGAAACCGAATCCGACGATGCAGAATCCTTTATCTCGTTTGTTTCACGCGGATTCATCTCTATTTTAATGAGGATTGAGCTTTATTTGAAGTGTATAACCTCACACCAAAGTCATTTCATTTGTAGCATCAATTGGCTTTCAATTTTAATCTTTTCTGGTAATTTGATTTGATTTTTTTTTATGTGTTTCTTATATATTTTGGGGTTAAATGGAACGAAGTCTTATTTAGTTTATAATATATGTGCAAGGTATGGATTCAAGAAGAAATATATTTTGCATTTTTTGAAGAAATCAGCAGAAAAGATCAGGTAAACATACTTCTTTGAATGTTCATGTGGGTTTGAATTAATACTTCTTTGTATTCTTGTATATGTTTGATTCAAATAACTAAGGTCTTTGTTTGTTTATGTATTGTTGTAATAACATGACCTTAAGACCTAGGATCATAGACCAAACCTATTCTGAATAATCATGATAGCCTAATAATTTATGACCAAACCACATACCATCACATATGCAATATACCTATTCACTTCACTAATCCTTTTAATCCAAGACATGGAAGCTAGGGTTCATGAGTAACTATAGAGACATAATCCAATCGAAATGGACAACGGAATCTGCATTGTCACTAATTCCTATCTGGGCTCGCTAGAGTTCCCAAATACATATTCACTAGATAACAACTAAGAAATAGCATCAATTTGACAAGCAGAATACGTCTACACTACCAATCAAACCAAATACACTTAGGAATGGATCAAACACAATAAACAATAACGCAACTCTAATATGTAATAGGAATCATAACTGTTATACTAAAATCATTGTGTCATGCGATAAATGAAAGTCAAATCATAGGTAATAACTGAAATAAATCACATTGTCTTAGACGATATTAAGAGGATTAGCCTCTCATCGTTACTAAACTAACTATTACAGTACAAATGTAGTAAAATGACATTGTAAATGCAAACCGAGAAGGAACAATGGCAGAATCTTCGATAAGAACAACGTCTGGAATGTATTAGCACCTTGAATCACCTTCTCTAGCTTTAATACTTGGCTTGGAAACCGAAATACATATGAAAATGGGTCTAGAGTCGTACACTAACGTTAGAGCTTCAAACGAGTGAGAATGAGATGTATTTATAGTCTTCACTAGGGTTTCAAAAATGAGCCGTAACGAGTTGTTACATGCGTAACGGGTCTTTAGCGCAACTAGAAATCTACTAATTAGGGTTTCTGGTAAACATCCTGTAACAGCTCGTTCTCTGGAAAAATGAGAGTGACATGCAGAATAAGCCAGAGTTCTGGATCTTGGTCATTTTCACCCCAAAACCTTCTAAAATTTGCATATATCACTTTGGCCCTCTCTATTGACATGTTTAAGACATTTCATAGCAAACAAGAGTAAAATCGACCAAAATAATGCATAAACTATCAACAAATGATGGTGTTTAACTAATAAATATATGTGTAATTTAGAACACATCACTCGGTAAAGTAAACACACATGACATTAACATGACATGTGACGTTAACTATTCTAGTTCGCTGAGATAACAGAAGTTATTAAAAAGAAAACGGAGGTTATTAACGAAGTTAACCTGAAAATTACCAGTTGTCACATCATCCCCAAGTTGAACGAATTTTCTTCCCGAAAATTAAGGTAATTATTGCGATACGCTGACTAGTTGACTGGGATGAAGGAAAAGGGAATAGAAAATTTTCCAGTTATCACAAACTATTATGTGAGCTTGGTCTTCTCCCGATGAAGGCCAATCAAGTTATTAAGGTACAATGATCATATATACAGACAACAAGAAACTACATTTAGGTGTTGTTTGTTTTTTCAAAAAACCTCTTCATAGCCTCTTATGTCTGCGTCGCGCAGACCACGCGTAGACATTTAGGTCTGCAGAGTGTTTGATTTCTCGCAGACGTTTCATTAAAAAACCTTTGTCCGTCCTCTTCTTGGGGCAGACTTGGGTTTGCCTCTTCTAAACTCTTCTAAAAATTATTATCTCTCCATCACATGCAAAAACATGTTCCTTGAAAAAAACCCTACCCTTTTTCACGTTGAACGACAGCCACCACCAGGAGCACCACCGTCCTCCGCCTCCCAACCGACCGCCGTCGTCCCCATCGGCTGTCGCCTTCCCCACTAGCACCGCCTTCCCCACCAATGCAGGTATATTATCTCCTGTTCTTGATTTGCAAACTCGATTTAGGTCCCGATTTGAAAACTTACACGAATTGCAAACTTGTTCTTGTTTATGTCACCAATTTGGAAACTCACAAATTGCAAACAGGGACATTAGATACGTTTCTTTTTAATTTATGTTACACCCTCCATATCACGATTTTTTATCCCAGCTTCACTTTTCACGATGCGTGATTCTTGAACCAATTTGCGATACGACTACCTCAGATGCGTGATTCTTGAACCAATTTGCTTTTCTCTAGTATTTCTTCAAGTTTCCGAAGGCGTTCAACACATGTGCCTATTTGATTTTCTCTGCTAGCTTCTATTTGGACATGTGTATAATGCTCACATGGGTTTTCAATCGCACTGTTTGGATGTATCATGTATATTATTTTGTTTTCTCTAATAATTTTCAATTGGAAGACTGAAAATATGTTCAATTAATTTTGACACAAAGTAAAGTGGAATGGATGAATGATTTAAAAAAAATATTATTGTGGTTTTATGAATATAATTTCAATGTTGTATAAGTATTAGTTAAATGAGAATGTTGAAAAACTATATTAAGTTTAAAATTATCGGTTTATTTAAATTTCAGTTTATTTTAACAGTCTGCAGATATTAGAAAACAAACAGTCTTCTTCTTACAGACTGCAGAGGTTTGGTCCACCTCTTCTTCTACAGATGTCTGCAGATGTGGTTCGCAGACTGCAGACATTTTACCTCTGAAAAAACAAACAGCACCTTAGTTTGTGTTAACTAGATCTAGTTAGAAACCATCAAATTCTGGTTATATTTTATCTCTTCACATGTAATACGAGTAAAATAAAAAAGTCAGCTAATAAATGGAGGTTACAAGCTGGGCCAGGGGGTTTTCTCACCTATAGTGAGTTTCCTCCTGATGGAGATTAGAGATGATCGGGTAGGTGGGTAATGCCCCCGTCAGTGATCCAAATTTACCGTTCAAAAAAAAAAATATAGGTTAAAAGCTGCCTTAAGTGTGTCTTTAATACACAAAAATCATAAATTGTTTTCGTTAAAAATAAAGGCAAATATTTAACTAGTATAAATTTTGTAATCATACTTGACATGTTAAATATCTAAAAGAACAAATAATTATTGAGTTAACATAATTTTGTTAAACTTTAATTGTTTAAATCACGTGGGCTGGTTTAATAGTATTGGGTCAAGACATTTCATTTGTAATTGGTATTGACCTTTGATTTAAACAGTTTCTTCTGGGTCATTTTGGTTTAATGTAACCCATGTCAAGAGTCCAAGTCATAAGTAGTACTCAAGATGGAACGGTTGTGAACAGAGGAAGAGGCTATTAATCAGTTTTGCATAACTGTTTAATGAAGTGACAATGCTAAAGTTATCTAAAATGTTTTTTTTCTTTCATGATGGCTTGTGTATATAATAGATGAAACAGATGCTAGAAATTTATATACGGCTTGCTGAACTAGAAACAAAACGAGAGGTAATCTTGTGAATCCCATCTGATCCATATGTGGCAGTGCTGTAAATATGCTAGTATCTTAGGATCTCGAGTCTCTATATATATGGCTCTTGTAATCCTATTCACTAACAATGGTTATTTTAACAGGATGCCAATAAAAAGATTCCTCTAGCAAGAGAAATTCGGAATTTTCGGCAACTTGAACTTGTAAGGTGTCTTTTTACCAATAAAATCTTAAATTTATATGCTCTTTACTGATTAGGCTAAGTGTAATGGTTAAAGCCCCATAAAGCCCCACAAGGGGCATTATGCGCCATGTGGACGCTGACTGGGCAAGGGGCTTTATGGGGCTTTATGGTGTAGTGGATAAAGCCCGTAAAGCCCACCATCATTACTTAATATTTATTTATTTTTTATTTTTTTTTTTAAAAACTACTTTCATAAATATTAAAACTAAAAAAAAATATTACAACTTAATTAAAATAAAACATACAACTACTTAAAAAAAAATTACAACTAATCATCGGATGGCACGTCGTCGTAGTCTTCTTCATTTTCTTCATCGTCACCCTCATCTTCTTGTTGCACAACCGGTGGGGGTGGGGGCACGTAATTAATTGGCCTAAACGTCCAAGCGTGTTCAACCAAATCGGCTTTTAGAGAGTTATGTATCTCTCTTGAACGCAACATCGCGTAGTTTTGAAGTCTCTTTTCTTGTGTCGCTGGTGGCATCTCTTGGATGTGTTCGGGTCGAAAGTCGGCACATATCGCAAGACCCTTATCCTCTTTGTTCATGTTGTGCAATAGGATAATTGCGCGCATGTAATCCTCCATCTTATCCTTCGTCCACAATCGACAAGGATTTTTAAGAAAGTGCCATTTTTTTTTAGATTTCCAAAACAACACTCAACGTCCTTCCGAGCCGCTTCTTGAACCGTCTTGAAATATCGTCGCTTTTCATCAATTGGGTCTTTGAAGGTCTTCACAATCATCGAATACTCCGGATATATCCCGTCACCCAAAAGATATCCATGTCGGTAGTAGGTTCCATTCGCGTAAAACCCGACCTTCACCATCTTATCGGATATATAATCCTCGATCACAGAAGAACCTTCCAAGACGTTGATGTCATTAAGGGACCCCGCGACACCACATTTGGCGTACCAAATCCAACGATCGTTTGAGCAAACGGCTTACAAAATAACCGTTGGACCTTTCTGATCACCCCTCGTGTGATGTCCTCGCCATTCGGTTGGACAATTATCCCAAGTCCAATGCATGCAATCTATACTTCCAATCATGCCGGGTAAACCATGAACTTCTTCGTGGCGATCGTATAGACTTTGCATGTCGTTCCAAGTTGGTTTTCTCAAATACCGCGTCGTGTACAAGTCGGCAAGCCCTTTGCAAAATTCTTCAACGGTATCTCTCGTTGTCTTCTCGGCCATCTTCAAATATTCGTCGTTGATATCCGTAGTGTTGCCGAACGCAAGAATTTTTATCGCCGACGTACACTTTTGAATGGAAGTGAACCCAAGTTTTCCAGTAGCGTCGTACCGTTGTCTAAAATACGGTGAATGCTCCTCCAAATCTTTAGCTATACGCAAAAATAACCGTTTGGTTATCCGAAATCGTGTTTTGAACGTCTCATCGGAGTAGAGCGGTGATGGGCCAAAATAGTCTCTCATCAAATTATCGTTGGCCGCATTACGATCACGTTCAAGATGTCTCCGCTTGATAACCGGGCGTGGTACCGGCATGTCAAAAAATTGAAGTGCGGCGGAGACAACCTCGTCTTCTTCATCGTCGAATAAACCGAGTCGAGTGGCGGAAGAGGGAGAGCCCATTTTTTTTAAAAAAATGTAGGGGAGTGAATTGAGAGAGATTAAGAGAGATTGAGAGTATGTAGTTTATAAAATGTGGGAAGATATATATATAGTTTGAGAGTTGATTTAAAAAAAATTGAAAATTAAAAAAAAAAAATAACCGTTGATATAGCCGTTCAACGGCTATATCTTTGAAAAAAAATCCCCTTCTCGGCGTTTTGTCCCTGACGCCCCCGGCGATTTCGACCTCCATAACGCCCCATAACGCCGGGGGGTAATGGGCGGGGCGTTATATATGGGCGTTATATGATGGGCGTTATGGTATGAGGTCAAAAACGCCCCATTACGTTTAGCCTTAGAGTAACTCATCTACTTGTGAGAGCTACATTTATATTTTGTAGGGTCCACTTGTGAGGCGCAAACGTAAAAGGATTGCAATAATTATACAAATATATAATGAATAATCTGTGCTTAAAGTCTGACCCTGAACTTTTGCTCATTTACAACTTTTTAATATTTTGGAGGCATACATTCACTTGAGATAGAATGTGAATTTGAAAGAACAAGATGGTTATACGAGAGGATTTTGGACCGCATAAAGAATATCAAGTTGCCCAAGAAACTAAATAAGATAAGAAATATTGTATAAGGTAAAGAATACATTTGTTAAGTTTGGAATTCTTAGTAGTTGTTTAAAATGAATCGTTTTGCTATATATGAAATGTAATATGTTGCTATATATGTATTTTTATTTTGTGTTATGAGATTAGCTGTGGATTAATATAAAAACTATTGATTCAGCCAATTTTTTTTTTAATTTGAAACCATGACACGCAAAAATGCGTGTCATAAGCAGATGACACGCAAAATGTATGGTATCTCCCTTTATGACGAGGGCTTCCTTGACGCGCATTTATGACGCACATTTATGTCACCCTCCTTCTCATTGATTTCCATCTCAAAGGCACTTAGAATCCCATGAAGTTTACTAAGCTTTAAGGTTTTTAGATCCTTGCTTTGCACATATGCTAAATGAATAAACAGTCCGTAAACTAGGCAGTGACCTTATGAACTTTCTAATCATACCCCATTCTCTAACCTGACTTCCATCTTCTGAAGTTCAACTAAAAGTTGCACAAACCTGATATACTGCTCGATCATAGATTCAACTTTCTTGTGGTTAAAGTTCTCATACTTTTGTTTCAGCACATCTTTCTTGTTCTTACTGGCATCGTCAGTTCGTTCATACATTTCATTCAGAGCCTTCCAAAGGTCAAATGCTATTTTGTGACCTTTAAAGCCAATTAGGATCGAGTTAGAAAAAGGAGTCTGCAACGTCTGATAGGCTTTAACATCAGCTTCACAAGCCTTGTGATCCATTTTAGAATATTTATCACATGCCTTGGAAATTTGAACTTCAACATTATTAGTAGAGTCACAGTTGGAATATGTGGTCCAACAATTAAGGGAATTCTACATACGGTAATATGAATACCTAACAAAACCCTCCATTCGGAGTTTCCATGTGTCGAAATCGTTTGCCATGAACATGGGTGGTTTGTTAGAACTTCCATTGCTATTCTTTGTAACACTCAGGTCGCTTATTTTGAGATGTTCAGACAAAGAATGTTGGAACTTAAAATCTATGTGACTGACGCCATCAAATCTGTTTACCGAAGCATTCGACTGAAGAATCCATGTGAATTGATTCAGAGACGCGGGTTGTGATGCTCGAGGCTTGCAGTTTGGACCGAAGACCGTTTTCTGGAAAAGTCAACCGTTCGGGTCAACGGTCAACGTAAAAGGCAACGGAGATCGGTTCGAGCG
>JBCNJP010000023.1:15130330-15249983 GCA_039602395.1 Deinandra increscens subsp. villosa
AATTAAAAAACTATAGAATAAACTATATTTTTTCGATAAATTTAACAAAATTTTGATAATTTTATCTTTAATAATATCAATATACAATATCATTTCATAGTTATGCAAGCTGAAGAAATCAATCAACTCAGAAAGATGAAGTATACTCTTTTAGAGGAGTTACGTGCTCAAGAGAAATAATTTTATCGTTTGAAGGCCGAGTAGATGGAGTGTGACAAGGAGAAAGAGAAAATAAAATCCGTCAAGAGAACGAAAGACTGAGGTTGAAGGCTGAAAAAAAAGTTTGCAAAGAAAGAATCAGATCAAAGAATAATGAAGATGGATGTGCATGTCTTGTCAAAGATGCAGCGACTATATTTTCAGGAACTTAAGTGGGTGGTCATGATAAGACGAAATGGAACAAAATGATGCTTGAATAATCAACTCTTTTTTGTTTATATCTATAATTACAAGTACTTGATCTCCCTTCATTGACGGAACCACAGAAGGGTTCGGAGGGTCAATTGACCCCACCGGTCGATGATTTTACCCTTTAAAATATATGTTATAGAGCAACTAAAATGGAAAATAGAACAAAAATTACATCTTCCTCCATGTTTTTCGGTTAGTCGGCCGCGAAGTTGCAAAGAAGGATGAGCAGAGAAGAAGATGGGTGATGTATCCCAAAGTATACATCTTTTATGACAATAATTCCTGATATTTTATACGTGTTTATATCTGATTTTGGATGAATATGAGACTTAAATACTTAGAATACTTAATTTTGCGTTTCTTGAGGCTTGGGTGAAGATTAAAAGGGAAAATGATGAAAAACACAGAATATACGAAAAGATGAAGACAAAAGAAAAAGAAAGTCAAATTTTGGTCTAAAGGCATCCTTCGCACATCGCGAAGGAGCACCTATATGTTGGGATTTTCGTGTACGGAATTTTAAACTTTGTTTCGTGACTTGTGAAACAAGTAACATGCGGAAGCGTGTACACGATGACGGTTCTCAACCGATCCCACCAGAGATCCAGATATATAAACAGATTTACTAGTCGTGACAAAACTAGTCGTGGCGCGATGGTTCAACAAACGGTTCTGCTAGAAAACCGATTGATCACGATTAGGGTTTTGGTATGTAACTTATATAACCGAAACTCGATATAAAACTGAAACGCATAACTATTATACCTTTCATGGAGAAACGAAAACCAAGACCAAGTTCGTAGATCCAATCAACGATCGTGATGACGGTGGCGGCAAGGCGGCAACGACAGTGACCGGTGGCTGGCTCCGGTCGAACTCTGACCGGGGAGGAGGGAGGACGACGGCAGCCGGCTCTCTCTCATCTTTTGTGTTTTCTCTAAGTTGTCTAACCTCTTTAGGGTTTCTAGGGAACTAGTATTTATAGACATGTTCTGACTTGGAGAACAAGTTGCCCATAAATACACTAAGAACCCTATATAATTATATTTACCACATAAATATGACCAGGATCCGACTTGGTTCTGTAACAAGCCGTTACATGATAACAACTCGTTATCTTGTACTTGCATAACGACCCATTCCCGTCTAATGGATCGTTCTTACCGGCACGCATAACGAGTCATTACCACTTCACGAGCCGTTACGTAATCTGTATGCAAGACCCATGCACACAACTATGAAATGCCCACCGAATGGTTTCCCGATGTCTATAACTATTTCCACTAAATAATAATACAATAATAGTGCTTGGTTTATTCCTTGTCTATTGCTTTGCTACTAAGTTTACTAAGTGCAATCAGTGAGTAAGTGAGAGTTAAGATTAATCTGAATCCGTCTTTTTAATCTTGTTAAGTAAATCTGTTATCGGTTAATTAAGTGATTTAACCACGATCCAAAAAGAAGGGGGAGTGCAGTTCACAAGACTTTGAGGAGAGAGAGAGAGAGAGAGAGAGAGAGATGCGTATGGACAAGATGATTGTACATCTGATGAGAGAGGGCAAAAAGGGATGGACTAAACGTGTAAGAAGGGAGATATGGGTTAGTGATGAAAGTGGCTAAAGAATGGTTTCCCGATGTCTATAACTATTTCCACTAAATAATAATACAATAATAGTGCTTGGTTTATTCCTTGTCTATTGCTTTGTTACTAAGTTTACTAAGTGCAATCAGTGAGTAAGTGAGAGTTAAGATTAATCTGAATCCGTCTTTTTAATCTTGTCAAGTAAATCTGTTATCGGTTAATTAAGTGATAACCACGATCCAAAAAGAAGGGGGAGTGCAGTTCACAAGACTTTGAGGAGAGAGAGAGAGAGAAGAGAGAGATGCGTATGGACAAGATGATAGTACATCTGATGAGAGAGGGCAAAAAGGGATGGACAAAACGTGTAAGAAGGGAGATATGGGTTAGTGATGAAAGTGGCTAAAGGATTGGTATGATGAGAGAGGGTATGGGATAAAGGTAAATCTGCATATACCCACTCCTACTGTTCAAGATTTCTATGGACTCACATATAAAATAAATTTAATCAAAACTTTTGACTAAAGATTTCTACATCCATAGAATATCAAAAAGTTCATATTTTGAGAGGAGTTCTGATTTTGAGTAAACTCAACATAAACTCTCTTTTGTTTTTGTGTTAAAAGATTTAAACACATACCCAAAAAAAATATCAAGAACATAGCAGAAAATAAGGTTTTGAACAAACTTGGGAGGAGACTTCAAAAACCTTTCAAGAACAAGAATATATCTATTTGTTACAAAAACAAGCATAAGAGCACAAGGTTGAGAAACCAATTGTGAGTTTGCGTTTTCTCGACCATGGCTCTGATACCAATTGTAGAAACCGAGTGCAGGCTTAAACTTGGTTTCAGTGCGGAAGCGGGTCAAGCCATTTGTCCACTCGCTATGTAAAACAAATAAACACTAGAACAAAGATAGTGTGTGAGATGTGATGATTATGAGGAAAACAAGAACTAGTAGATAGATATGTGATGTACAAGATGAAGATAGATAAAAAAAGATAACTGAATGATTACATAAACTATCCCACTCATACTCGGGCCTCATGAAGAAATGTGTTCATGAGCCCTCACAACTTCAAAGAAACATGACTAGAAAATCTATCTTTCACTCATACACTCATGCATTCCACAATGGGATATGTCTACTATATGTACTAACCTAACAATGGCAAACTAGTAAATACTAGTGACCAGTGACATAAGTAATACAACAATAAATAATAAAGTCACTAATGCCAAGTCTTTGGTTAGTCAAATAACTTGAGTTGTCATGATCTTCACCGTATTGTGATACGGTAAATAGTAAGTGGCTCGTTGAGTCACTTGCGCTCCCCCTTGGCAAATACTCCGACTTCTTTGTTTGTAGCACAAACGATCACATCCAACCAAATCTTGGTATCTCGGCCTCGAGAATCCCAACAATCTCCCCCTATTTGGTAGATGGAACAACCAAAGTAAGTAACTCAACTCTTTTGACAACGACTTCATGTATTCTTGCAACTTGACTTCAGAATAATATTCATGCGGTTTTAAATCTTTCACTTTGTCTTCCTCTTTGTGAAGCTCCCCATATGATAAAGATAATTGATTCTTCTAGCCAACCACCAAAAGGCCATAAGTGGATAGGGTGTCTATCAAGAGCAACTTGGTGTATGTCACACACTACCCAAGGATTCAATCGACTCGAGTTGTTGAAGATAAACAAGATAAAGGATCAAGAACAAATTAGAGACTTAATCCCTAATTCAACAATTTTGAAAATACTTGGCAAAGAATACCAAACCGATGTGTTTCAATCAAAGTACCACTTCTCCTTGAAAAGTTGCTAATACCTCTTTCAACTAGTAACCTTGTCTTCGTTTTTACCACCGGTTGTGGCTCAAGGACTCTTCAAAGGTATGGCATGCACAAAGTCTCATATACACTCCCCGTAGACTTTTGCATCCACTAGCAAAGTAAGTATAACATGTTCTTGACATCCTTGAATGTCTTCTTGTTGTTGCAATCAACCCATCAAATTAGCATATTTACATCATAATTAGCCTTGCAATATCAACCAATAATAAAATTCTAGAATCTAAACAGTAGCAAGCCCCATTCTTCAACAAATCAACCCAAACTTATGCACAACCCCCATAATCATCTTCACCTCATAATACGTCTGCCATATTGAAGTAAAACTGATATGAAATTTTAGTTAAGGTAAATCTGAAATATAAGAAACATCGGGTTCTCAAGATTGCTACGAATCGTTGGAGAAAAATAGAAAAGTTGATACGGAACCCGTAATTCCGACGACCTGAATTCCAGCCAGTGGCTATGATGATCTTGAATATGTAAGTATGCATATTGAGTATGTCATGCGATTGAATATGTGTTGCCGTTCGGCGAGGCAAAAAACAAATTTCTTTGCAGCCATCATGATACCTACGTAATTTGTTTTGATTTCATGTCATTTACTGATACAAGCCTAATGATATAACAATACTTTCTCAACAATTATATAATTAGACTTTATCGGGTATAGATTGTTTGTAGTTCATTTTTGGCTTTATATATGATTCTGAAATTTGTTTTAGTTCATTCGACAAACAATAGATGTTCCAGCTAAACAACTTACAATTTCTTTAATATTGCATCTTATGTGTCATGTACTATTTAACATAATCTAACAAGCAGGTTCGTTTAACACAATCTTATACGGATATGTAAATGCATAGTGAGTTTGTTGAGCGGTTGTCTTGATAGTTTTTCCATTCCCGTCGCAATATGTCTACGGTAACACTTAAAAATAAAAAAAACTTAAAACTACTTTTTAAATTACAAAAACGAGTAACTAGGAACCCACGGTACCTTGCGGACAAGGTCCCCTTCTTGTTGTAAACAATCTTAAACTTAAGGTCTATGCTCTATGGTCTATACTAATAAATTAAGAAGATGAATATATTTATTTTGTTGTTGCATTAGATAAACTAGAGATTGACCGCGCGTTGCTGCGGTAATCTAGGAATATATCTGAAAAAGCAAATAAAATAGATAAAATATAGATTTATAAGGGTTATATAACTTTTATATAAACACATCTTTCATAAATTTAATATGTTATATTCCATTTCTTTAATCTTTAATTGTTCATGTTAATGCACTTAATATCTGTATTACATCACATATTTAAAGTCAACGTGTCGTCTTAAATATAGTTCTCTGTATCCAAACACTTTTAGTATAAAATATATAATTTGTATCTATATGCATCAGGATCCTGATTAATGGATCTCTCGGTTCGAGAGAAGAAAAAAACGATCGAATCATCTCTTCTAACTCTTTTTCAAATTCGATAAATGTTGGTTGATCGTATATTTCATTAGAGTTCTATGATTCAGAGTATCATTTCTTATTTGATCTCTTTGAATTCCATATTCGAAGTTGCGATCGGATCTATTCATTAAAAAAATCGATTCAATACATTTCTTATGTACCTATGTGTGCCATCTTCCCCCATTAACTTTCTTTATTCAATTTTTATTATTATTTTTTGAGCTACCTCATTAATTATAAAAAAAAATACAGTCTCACAACTTATAACCTCCCATCATCAAACGTTATCTCCGATCCCCAAAATGGAAGGCTTGACCGCCAAAGTATACAACGGCGTCAAATGCTACTGGCGTACACGCCGTTACCACGGCCTCGTTACCACCGCCGCCGTCTACGGGGACCAACAACGGCGAGAGCGACGACGGACGTGGCGGAGCCGGTTGAATCCGCGGCTGAAACTGAAGCTCCCGAGATCGCCTAAAAACCTGTTTATTAGCCTGCGTGGCGGTTACGTAAGGATCATGATGAAATTGGCGAATACGTCGGTGATTAGGGGGAGAACGATGACTGGTGGTTATGATGGAGATGGATTTGGGAAGGCGACGACGAGTAAGGAGTGTGATGGGAAGGTTATTGTTGAGATCTTGATCGATCGATTTGTTTCGTCCTCAAGTTAGAAAGTTTCATATCTGTACTATTCAATCTTCACATACTGTTATACCCAAAGTACCAGCCGATGGCGCATCATAGAACTTTAGGAACAATTGAAAAAAAATGTTTTATATCTAATGATGTTGTTTGATTTAGTACTCAGGTTATAATATAAAAATTTTAGGCCTGAAGAGTATGGGTGCTTTCATTTATTCAACATAACTTTTTTAAAAACTTGTTTGATTTAGATATTTATGGTTAAACGCATTGATTTGAAATGGAATTGAAGCAGCTACCTAGCTAGCTAGATCGATTCATTCGATTGGGATGAAGAAGGTTAATTTGATTACTTTCTAATTGTTGTATAATAGCAAATCGACCCGCGCCTTGCGGCGGGCAGTTGTTTTGAGTTGGTACTGCATGTTATACAGTGTAAAGGAAAACGGTAATATACAACTGCTAATTAGTACCGACAAATACAAATGCATAGCAAAAAAAGTCGCATATAATGTTTATAGTTTTAGTCGCCCTATACCATATGTCACATACTCACATTTAGTAAGCCTTACCTGTTTAAAGAAACTAACTTATTCTGCTCCAATCGGTTTCAAGTACTATAATTCATATACTATCACCAAGAAGATCCAAACATCATTGTTGTTTACCTCAATGATGAAGAATGCATTTGTTCGCAATGGCTCCTGTAATTCATATACTATAACAATAAGGATTCATTTATGCAACAAATCGACTAACACGGGCTAATAGTACTCTAACACAACTATAATAAAAATAGTCAAATTTGTAACATTTAAGAAGTATATGAAGCAGAGAGCTACCAGCAGGAGTGATAGGTTACTAACAAATTTACAAAAGATTTCTGATTTTAGCTTCTATATTGATATTGTTTGTGTTTATTTATATTTTATTTATTACAGTTAAAATCAACAATCAATTTTGCATTTCCGTGAATATAGAAAGTATGTGTCATTACAGTCTCAAAATTTTATGTGAGCCTATAGTGCTTTGTCACTCTGTTCTCCTTATAACAATTCAAGAATAAAAAATTTCATTCTTTCTCGTGAGATATTATCGATTTTTTGCTTTGATTTTGTTTCACAAAGTTCTTCTAAATTTGTATACATTATTTAAGATCGACACAACATGTTACAAATAGTAAATGTAAATATAACATTTGGTTCTTTAGTGACAGGTATAGCGACAGATCACAAATTTACCAAGAGGTTACAAAGTCATTTGATGCAATCTTATATTTTGTTCTCTCAAGAGACACAAACTAACAATTCTGTAACACAATGCCTACAAACTTGAGACCAAAAGAATTGTCTCTCACGGTTGGTAATTTTCCTACAGGTAGCATCATAAGTAAAAGAGGACATACCAGAACAGAAATAAAAGATGAAGTAAAAAAAGGGTAGTCCCAAAGGATTGAACTTGGGTGTCTTGGATTTAGGGGGCAAAGATCAAACCAATTGGGCTGGGCTACCATGACTTTTAGAAAATTCTTCTAACTGTTTGTATATATTATTAATCTGGTTTTGTTTAGAAAATGACAAAATGGCACAATTCCATAAGTTGGCTTTGTCTATTGTATATATATACAATAACTTATAATTGTATTTTATGTTTTCTACACATTTTAAGTTTAATAAAAAATTATTATATCTAATTCTTCGTAATATTAAGTAAATAAATATAAACACATTTACAGAATCTTTAAGTAAACAAGTTTGCGTTATATTTTTCCGACCCATTTTAACTCAACTTGTTTTAATCAACTGTTTTAACCCGACTTGATTTGAACCGACCTATTTTTGTCCCCAATTACAAAAATGTCTAAATCCGTCATTGCCCATGATATATTGTTGCTGTAGGTACACGCTCAATTTTTTTTAGAAACATGTCCACACGACATGTCGCCTTTATAGGTGTGTCTATAGCAACTTACTTTTGTCGCCACCATAGTCACCACCATATGATTGGTCACCGAAGGTCTATATTCTTGTAGTGTACAATATAATCTCTCCGGTTTCCACATATGAAACATCTTTGTGATTCATTAATTATCATTTAGTACGTAATATAGAACATTTTATTCATCACAAACGTCTTGTTTCTCTCCTATTAATTCTACCACTTATTAATATTGTAGATGAGAAGATACATTATTTAAAGTACAATAACATACAACATATTCTCATGAACAAACGAACGAACAATGTCCATTTTATCCAAAAGAATTAAACGAAGTGGGAATCAACGGAGACTGGCAAAACGACGCTAAAGCCCATGGAAACATGTTATCTTGTGACGGAAACAAATCGCCACCTTTTGGGAAGAGAATGCTTTGAGTGTTGAGTGAAGGATCTTTGAACATTTGAGTGCATGAAATATCATCTTCGTCAATTCTAGCCCTCTTTGAGAACCGTTGATCTTGCCTAGATCGCAAATCGTTGGTGTCCACATCAGAATCGGATTCAAAGTCTTTCATAATTGATTCAGAGACATCATGGAGAGATGGTAGAGATGTTGGAGACATCTTGTTGATTTTGGTGATTTGTGTCCTGAATTTGTGGTCCTCAGTGAGTTTCTCAAGGAATCTTGATTGTGCTTCAATTTTTAGCTTCAAGTTCTTTTGTACCTGTTACATAAACGCTTCAATTTTCAGCTTCAAGTGAGTGCTCCATTGTGAAGATAGAAACTTTTTTTTGTTACCTTTTAATAGATGTGGAAAATGTTCTATTAATACTGGCCAACTAATTTTGTTAAAGGTTTTTGCAAAAGTTATCTAGCTAATAATTATGATTTCCACTTATTTGCTTAGATAAGTAATCAACTATTTGATTTGTCTCTGAGAAATAAACTTTAGAAAAAACAAATTATTGTCCGTCTTTCCTGCGCGGTTACTTGAGTCTTATACGTTACTTTTATGGTTCAATGAAAAGAGTTCAAATCCTATATAAGGGTTATTATGAGGGTGGCTTACCTCAAGTTGATCATTTAACCTCTTTTGAACTTCCATTTGCATTTGTAATGCTTCATTTAGCTGAGCACCACTGCAAACAATTTTAACAAACAATTTATAACATAAAACTAGATCAATAAGTTTTGGCAGATCATGAAATTACTACCCAAAAAGTTTGAAATTACTCACGATGTTACTCCGAAGTTTGGAAACATTTCAGCTATGCTTCGTTTCTCGAACTTGTCTCCTGTTCACAATTACATGTAACTCAGTCCACAACTACAAAACGTAATAATACATGCAAAAGCCCAACCTTAATTCTAAATTTTGTCATTAATTCTTAATTTTAACAATAAAATTATTCTATTACATTATTAGAGAACTGGTAGGTTTTTACGTAAGAATGCCCATTTATCTGCGCATGAAAATTTCACTGAAAAAAAACGAGTTTTCTAGTAGTAGTGTTACAAAATAACTAGTTTATAGTTTATTGTGTTTTAATTAAGTGAATTAATATAGTGACTAGATATGTCTTCGAGCTTACTTCTTGATGATTCAGGGACAAATTTGGACATTCTGTATTTCTGCATATCAAAAACAAAAAAATTTACGTCAAATTTGGGTGATTAATCTTTAATAATATTAAGTGTTTATGTTACTTAAACATAAAATAAAAGCTTTCAATAAGCAGTACCTGTAAGTGGCTTTTAACATGGTAGATAGTAAGTCCAGATATCCCCATGGCCTTCAATATACCCTTAGGTGTTGCCCCTGAAAAATCATAACATACAATATATCAAGCTTCATAAAAAACAAAGACCGGTCGAAATGCAACACGTTAGAGATTTAAATGATTTAAATGGTCGAAATGCAACACGTTAGAGATTTAAATGATTTAAATGTTATGAAATGGTGTATTTATCTTAGAAGATTGCTACTAAATAAATAAGCATACACACATCTATATTGTACTTACTATCTGGACCTCCAAGCTGATTAACCGCCTTCTCGAACAAATCATGGAGTTCTTGAGTCCACTTTAACCGCTCTTTTCCGGAGCCCTGATCACACCGATTCGAACCCATGTTTCACTAGTGAAACACGAGAGACTCAAAGGATGTAATCTGGAGGCGATTTGGGCTACGGAAGAAGATGCTATATAATGTATGAATATTGTAAAATTTCGGATTAAACTAAGCACAAGTTTGGTAGTGTCCGAAACTTATGAAATTCATTGTCTTGGTTTACATCAATTGGCGAGTTGCCCAATAAATACAAGATGTGTGAAAAGCTTTACTTAACTCGATGGGACACGTGAGTGTCGTTTTCTTTGTAAACGCAGCTATAATTAGTTGACCTCTCTTCTACAAAGAAAACTGGACTATTATGTCTTGGGTTTTACCCACATTTGAAAATTCCTTTTATTGTCCCATTACGAAGACTTCAGGGTAAAGAATATGAAGATACAGTAGCACATTTGAGATATTTTTTTTTGTTTTCATTTAGTTTTACCAACTGGTATGTAGCAATATGCTAAGTGTGATGAGAGTTGAAGTATTTGTGGGAAAAAAAATTATAGATTTTAAGAGTGAATATAAAATTTGAATACTTTTTCACTTTTGTAGATCTTTAGATTTGGGTATTGGATAATTAATGATCGTTGGATGTGCGTTTTGTGTCCCAAACATGTTGGACGAGTTGTGATACTCAAGCACGAGCAAATGGGCTAATTGGTCATTAAGAGAGTTAATGGGTTAACCCTAATGTTTTTGGGGATTTATATTATGATGATCACTTGTTAACCAAGCTTAGGGTTTTCTAGTTTTAGCTATATATGCCGAGCATATGATGTTATAGAGATCATCCCGTAATCAATTATTGAGCAGATTTCTGATTAATAAAGTGCGAGTTGTTGGAACATCCAAGATTGTCCCAAACTGATCTATTGATTAAGTGAAGATGAAGCTATCATATGTATTCAAGATGGAAGATATTAAAGAAAAAATCAAGTCTACAAAAGTGAAGAGTCCAAGAAATTAAAAACTTCCTAAGTGTAATCTATACGCTCAAGTGGAGTATAGAACAAATTGGTTGATTTCCTTTAGACGCTCGAATGGAGCGTAAGGAAGGATGGACTTGGTCTATACGCTTGAGTGGAGCGTATAGACAAATACTCAAGTTTGTTCTTTGCGCTCAAGTGGAGCGTAAGGATAGATTGGCTAGAGTACTCCATACGCTCTAGTGGAGCGTTCAGAATTACACTATACGCTCCAGTGGAGTGTTCAACTAGTTAATGCGCTCAAGTGGAGCGTATATGTAGGATCGTGGTCATGCACTCAAAATAACCTCACAAGTATCACTCACACGATCAAACAGGTAGAATCAAGTTAATCCTCACTCTTATACTCGCAAACAGATTTAGCTTGAAGTTGTTAAAGAACAAGTAATAACACAAGTATGAAGAAAACTCAGCACTACTATTGTATTATCTTAACAACTGTTACAAGGTTCAAGCGAATGTTGCTAAAAACTGGAAATACAATATATAGTGCTAAGAGGTAGGGTTGTAAAAAAGTCGAGCCGAGTCGAGCCAGGGTGGGGCTCGTGCTCGAGCTCAAAAGTAAAGGAGCCAACTAGGCTCAGTTCGGGCTCAAAGTTTAAGTTAAAGGAGCCTACTAGTGAGTCAACGAGCTGAGCCACGAGCCAAGTCCAGCCTCGGCTCGGTTACAAAATGAGCCGACTCGGCTTGACTCGTTGAAAATTGGAGTTTTTTAAGCTTTCTTATTTCGAGATTTTTTTAGAGCCGAGCCACGAGCCATTTTAAAAGGAAATCAAGGATAGCCCTTGATTTTCCTAAAGGTCATCGTGACCGTTAAGTACATAAAACACATAAAATGGTTACTACAAACGTAACACATTGGATAAAGATGTCAACAAGACAGATAAACGGCTTTTGCAACAGCGAAACCATGTTGTTCCTGATTTAGGCTGCAACAGTATTTTGTGTCTGTTCTGGGTGAAGTACAAGTGAATAGTCAACTCCAAATGAACTCTCCTTCCGAGAGAACTCGACTTCATCCGGAACATGTACTCTTCCGAGATAACTTGAATGTTCCATCACAACTGTTGCTTACGAGTCAACTTGCAATCTCCAAGATAACTTCAATCTTCCAGAACAAGTATCTTCTCTTGGAACTTGGTCTTCTAGTTGAACTTCTCCTGGAGCAAGTCTTACTTAGAATTGTCACCCAAAATTCACCCACAGTGTATTTTTCCCTACAATCTCCCCCTAAGATGGTGCTACCAAAAATTGTTTGTCAACTCCAATATGTATTTATGCAGCTATATACATGTATAATAAAAACCCCTTTAACCTCGCTATTCAAGCTTCCTCTTCATGTTGTCTGCACTTTCTATGTACTTTCTATCAACAGCTCTAAGATCAAGATTAAGGACACCGAAAGTCTTCCAATCTAGAGGATTCCATTCATCTTTATTACTGATTAATCGATGTCTAGTGAAAGAGCCATCAGCCCTGTACACATAATACATATTTTCTTCTTTGTTCAATATCTAATGAATGACATTACAATACCTATTAATAGGCACTCCACAGGCTGGAATTTCATCTTCTGGCTTCTTAGTTCCAATAATCAACTTAACTCTTAGATAAAGGATATTTTCTTCAAAGCTCAAATCAGTCTTGTCTATTTCTATGAGGAAAATATCAGTCAACTCATCTACATAGAAGTTAAGGACAACTTCTTCATTGGAATACATAATGGTCTCCATTTGATTTGTAACATATTTGTACTTCTTTAAGTCCACATCATATTCCCATTCTATGATTGATCTTCTGACCTCTTCTTTCTTTTCAGGAATCTGAGCTGGATGTGTGTACAACGCTACTTCTCCTTCCTTTAATTTCTTTCTACCAGAGAAGGTTGGCGGGTGCAATTGGACCAGGTGCATGCATGGAGGGTTTAGATCATTTATGAGGTGGTGAGGGACATGATTCTAGTGTATGGGATCTTCTAGTGCAAAAACAGGGGTGATTGACAACTTAATTGAGGTAGTTAACCAATTGAAGTTAAGCAACTAGTGTATGGTTTTACCTTTCTTGTGATTGAAGTTTTCATGCACCTGTTTCAACACATCTCTCTTGTTCTCCCTAACCTCATATGTGCCTTCATATATCTTATTTAGGGTTTTCCGAAGGTCAAATGATGTTTTGGACCCTTGAATCCCACTATACTGGAGATAGGAAGAGCTTCTTGCAACATCCAATAGGCCTTGGCATCAGCTTCACAACTTTTGTGATCCATGTCAGAATACTTGACATAAGGTTTGACAACTTGAACATTTGCATCATCAGCAGATGGAACAATTGGAACATGTGGTCTAATAGTGATGGTTTTCCACATTCTGTAGTCGGAGTACCTAACAAACCCCTCCATACGGAGTTTCCATGTATTAAAGTCATATGCCATAAACATGGGTGATTTTTTGGTACTGCCATTGCTACTCTTTGTAACGCTTAGATCACTCATTTTGAAATACTCAAACAAAGAAAAACTAGTGAGAAAAATATAGAGTAAATAAGTAACATCGGTTTTGAAGAAAATAAATCTTCAAAACAAGAGCCAGTGCTCTGATATCACTTGTAGGATCGTCGTTACTCACACAAGATTACTCAAGATGTACTAGGCGGAATTGAGTTTATCTTCACTCTCACTCACAAAATAGTTAGCTTGATGTTGTTTAAGACTTAAAAGCCATCTAATAACACAAGTATCAATAAACTCGGTACTACAATTATATTATCTTAGAACAACTGTTACAATGCTTTCAAGCATGTGTTACTAAAAAACGGAGATACGATATTTATAGTGCTAAGGGGAACTCAATGAGAGCCCTTGATTTCCCTAAGTTCATCTTGATCGTTAAGTAAAAAAGACATAAAATACGGTTATTATAATGTTATACATTGGATAAAAATATCAACAAGACAGCTAGACGACTTCTATTGAAGGAGGAAACATGTTGTTGGAGATTCATTTTGCAACAGTACTTTGTGTCAGATCTGAGACAAGTACAAGAGAATAGTCAACTCCGGATGAACTGTCCTTCCAAGAGAACTCGAGATCATCCAGATCAAGTACTTAACCGGGATAACTCTTACTTCTGAGTGAACTGCTGCTTCCGAGATAACTTGACTTCTCTGAGATAACTTAGTTCTTCGGGAACATCTTGCTTCTCTCGGAACTCTAGCTTCCGACTGAACTTCTCCCAGAGCAAGTTATACTTATCATTTTCTCCAAAATTCACCTAGAGGGAATATTTTCGTACAACACCTAAAGGGAATATTTTGGGATTCTGGGTTGGTAATATTTTGCCACTTCGCATGTGCAAGAGCGGTGTGTTTATGGACATGGCTTTGGTTACGCCTAACTATGTACGCGCGAGAGCGGTGCACGAGAGGAAATAGGTCATCACCCCTTATAAAAGATAAGCATTTTACGTGAACATGTGATATATGTTGGATTTCTACTTTAATCATACATAAACGTTGTCGTGTTATCACCCTAACCCGGGTGTAACGTGTTTGCGTGTGTTATCGTCCAAAACCGGACGTAACGTAAAGGTTGTGAAACTCACCTTAGGGTGCGCTGCTACAATTTAGTAAGACTCCGAGTCTTGCGTAACTACCAAGCACCTATTGAATTTACATACGTAAGTGTGTGTCCGCACATGAGTCACATAGCCTAGACGACGGTTTTGTTATCAAGTAATTCCAAATATGACGCAGGTGGCAATTTCAATACGTGACGAAAATCGTTTATTACGAAAGTAGTCAAAAATGACATTAGATCGAGGACACAAGGATTCACGAAAATCAATGTGTGTATGTTATTCCAAATACTGATTGTAGAGTTTATCGGGTAAATATATTCGTACATTTAAATATCGAGGTGTAGACAAAAGCGTGAAGAATAAAACGTCCTAAATGTATATTTGTATGTCGCGTCAAAATTCAAGAGTTTAAAGATAATCTTTAAAACGTTCGCACTACATGACAATAAAATAAATATATATTTTTTCTACGTTTAAAATTAATGTATATTAATATAAACGAAACCATCGAATTTTTAATTCTTATAAATTATAGAGTTTTCGCATTATAAAAGTTCAATGGGTACTCTAACGGTGTCTATGAAATTTTTACGGGGCGAGATTTAATTGTCATGCGATAGTAGTTTTGGGTTTTGGACCAAATTATGCTTAAAACCATTAAAAAGAAATAAAACAACTGAAATAGGGGTCACGGGACTCGAACCTGTGACCTGATGGTAATAACCCAGCGCCCTAACCACTAGGACAGGGGCTGGTTTGTAATCAACTTCGCAGCCCCTTCCTTATATTCTTGCAGCAGCAAGCAAATCAGGTTTAAAAAAAACAATAAAGATTTGGGGGCAGGGAAGGTTCGAACCCGGGACCTCTCGGTCTCCAACCCCAGCGCCTACCAACTGCGCTACTGTCCCAACTGTGCTAAGAAACAGTTCATTATGTATTTAATCTATCCTGTCCTGTTATCTCTTTCTTCCCCAAAACTCCGGTAGCCGGAGTTTTATTCCGGTCACCGGAAAATCGTGAAACTAGAACCAAACGAGAGGGTAACGTGCGACTAGGACAAAGAAGTGGTTACCTCAAACCGATGATGAGTTTTGTTGCGTTTTTGAAGCCGAAACGAATCCGAAAACCTCGACCCGGACCTCCTAACGGTGCTCCGTTCCCAAATTTGTTGCTACCGGGATGATCAGCGGAGAGGGGCGACTACAGTGGTGCGTGAATGGTGGTGCTTCCGTGAGGTTTTTGCCGGAATTTCTTCTCCGGTGGGGTTTGCGATCGAAGAAAAAAAAAACGAAATAGATAGAGTTTGATGCGATGGATGGAGGTGAACCAAATGAGCTCTCACAAACAAATGATTGAGTTATGGTGGTCGATTGGATGGAAAGAAGTAACCGATGTATTGAATTCGAGTTTGAAGGGTTTGGCAGTGAACAACGAAACCGTCGGGTGACATAAAAGTCATTTAATTGACTTTGCTACTATGGCAGAACTAGTCCCTGGATATTTTACATATTAAAAGGCCAGGTTTGGGTATTTACAAAGCGAGTCCCTCCAGGTTTTATTTAAATAAAATGCAAGTTTCAGAATTTACAGGGTAGGTCCCTCATGGTTTTAAAGTTGCTAACGACCTCTAACAGAGTTAACGGAGGAGGCTTTTAACCGAATGTATACTTGAGTTTGCTAGGATAAAATTGACGTGTAACGTTTATAGGATATAAACCCGAATTGATGCACATGAAATAATAGATACCAATTTATAATTATATAAATGATTCACATAAAATCATAGTTATAACCCATAACTATATATTTTTTTAAAATTCCTATAAGATTATAGAAACGTTTCGTATTATTGCGCGACACATCGTCACATAAAATCATAAAACGACGCGCGTATATATATATACATATATACCACGTAAAAATAATAAATATAATTGCCACATAAAATGACAAAACGTTTTTTTTGTGAAATCATAAAATATAATTTATATCAAAATATAAATTATATCCATTCAAGTTGGTCAACCGATGTCTAGACTCATGTGCAATGCTCGTGTAACTATTCTAGTTAACTGAGGTAACGGACGTTATCGAAATGTAACACAAGTTATTAACGGGGTTAACCTGGAAAATTGCCGGTTGTCACATACATAATAAACCAATACAAAATATCAATGAACAACAAATTAACTCGATTAATTTAGGTCTCATTAAGTCCATATGTATCCTAAAGTATAATCAACGAGATCATCGATATCAAACAAAAACCCTGAAACATGTACAATATACGAGTCAACTACAGGTAGTTGGTGAGTAAATATAGGTTTAGTATACTACAATAGTTTAAAAGCATGCGATCCATGAATTAAGTGCAATCGAGTACGATAAACATGATAAGAGATAGAGCAAATAAGGGTGTATGAGCCAACCCTGACAATAAGGTTACCAATCACCCAACGCCAAATACCGGTCAAGTTGGGTGGGTTGTCACACGATAGATCTATCATTGAAACCCCATTTTTTTTACAGTTAATGTGACACGAGTATGAATATTAGCTTGAGCACAACATAACACATATAACCACACAAGTTCACATACAAGAGCACACATAACAACATAGAGTTCTCATGTAGTTTTCGAGTAAAGCATATCGAATATGGGTTTTGAATACGGTACATGTTGCACCCTAATACGTTTAAAAGAAAGAGGGACTATGAATACTCACATGGTTCAGGAGATATAAACAGATAAAGACACCACGAAACGAGACGGTTATACCCGAAGATGACCTTAACGACTAGATGAGATAGAGAAAATAAATAAATAAATAAATAACTGATTTAATTTCACGACACAACCGACTCGATGACTCATTGGTGATCGGCAGAGGTGATACGTATGTTATGATAAATGGGGTCAATCCTAAGGATAAGGTATATCATGAAGTCCTAAATATACATATATCATCATGGAAGTCAACATAATCATCATGCACATATTTCATACCAATTTAATAAGGTAACCCTAGATCTATCATGCAAGTCCAAGATCTAGTCATATTATATCATGAATCAATAGATCTAATCATACATGACATGGATCTAGTCATCTTACATCATAAAATCAATAAATCTAATCATACATGGCATGAATCTAGTCATGTTACATCATAGTATCAATAGATCTAATCATGGGAGAACATACATGGTATGGATCTAGCCATATATTACATCATAAATTCCCAACTTGATGATGAAATTGTTAGATCCATCCCTAAGGAACATGCATGGCATAGATCTTGACATTTTATAGCATAAGAATCTAATCTTGATGATCAAATACAAAGATCTAACCCTAAAGAGTATGCATAGTGTAGATCTAGCCATTTTGACACATCAAATCAAGTCTTGATGCTCAAATACATTGATTAAACTCTAGAGAACATGTATAATGTAGATCTAGCCATTTTGAAACATAAAAATTAAATCTTGATATGAGAAATCATTAGATCTAGTATCTAACATCACATAGGGCTTAGATCTAACCTAAAAGCATCAAAAGCCCAGATCTTGATCATGCAAGATAAAAGGGAGGACTTACTAGAAAACAAAAAAAATGAAGAAATGAGATGAAGAAGGATGATCCGAGCTTTGATCTTCAAATTCCAAGCTCCCAAAGTTGAATCGAAATGAGAAGGGATGAAAATCTGGGGTTTTTGGCCGTTTTCGGTGTTTAGGAGGTGAGAAATGAGGAGCATGGGGGCTAATGTGGCTTAAACATATAGGGTTTTCTGTAAAATCAAGATCAAGCGTATCGCTTGGAATAATAGTTATTCTAAGCCATACGCTAGCCCCCCCCCCCCCCTCGGGAAAATAAACTTGTCTGTTTTCTCCGTTTTCGCTCTAATTTCTTCGTTTTTTATGTTTTCGAGTCCCGTTTTTTATGTTTTTCACCAAATTTCATCCCCATCATATCAAACATGTTATATATTGAAGTATACGTGTTCGAGCAAATTGACGTACGCATTACGTATCGTTTCCCATAAGGATCTCGAGAGGACTGTTCTGATTAGGAATAAATGGAGTAAGTATACAAGTAATAGTTGTAGGGCCCAATGGGTCGTCGGCGCCGTTACACTCGTATACGTTTTCATGAACCAGCAAGGGAACAACCCACATATCAGATTATTTTATTTATGACAAACATCTTTGTAAGGGATTATAGTTTGTTTCCTCCATGCACCGCTTTCGCGTAAACATGGGAAGTCATAACCATAATCAAGTTCATAAACATGTATCTCACCAACTTCCATGAAGTGACCAACCTTTCGTGACTCGATTAAGTGTGTGGTGACTCGTGACATGATTTGTGATTATTAGAATCGTAATTATGCCTAATTTGACATACGATACCCAAATACGAGATTCCTGATAAACGATGAATTGCGTACCAAAATCACGTAAAAACCTTCAATTGCTTTATTTTCAATTCAAGGGATCCAATTTGAATCCAATTGATTCTAATTAATTATTTTATTTTGTAAAACAATTATGAATAATTTAAAAACACTATTCGGGCTATAAATACCAGAAAATTCTCCCGCTACTTAATAATTCGCGAATAGGGAAAACGCAAAATCAAAATGGGTCAGGTTTTACAACCGCATAAAATTTAAATGTTACAATCTCCCTTACTTTAGAGGAATTTCATCCTGGAATTAGAAGAGACTTATTAATTTTAGTAAAATTGACCTATATTAATCCCAGTTATTACCTATTGGCCAATAGTAATCCTTGTTATTGTTTTTCCCTATAATAATCCCCAGTTATTAACATGTTGACATTTATTGATCCGCCGTTAAGTTCTGACTAACGGTGTTAATTTTTTACTGACTGGGCATCCTAGTAAAAGCTGTAATAAAAGACAATATCCTAACTACTTTTCTCAATATTCCGTCGAATGTGAATGTCGCACTCTATAGAAGAAGGTGTGAATTATTTTTTAGTTAGAATTTAATTTGTGCGTAATGGGTATTTGATAATTTTTTATTGGAATTTAATTTGTCGAACATGAATCACACCCATGTAAGTAAATGTCCATATTCACATATAACCTGAACAAATGCATCGGATTTCTAACGCCCTCCGATAAAATCAAAACATATAAACAAAATTATCAAATACCCATTACAAACAAATTAAATTCCAATTAAAAAATAATTCACACCTTGTTCTATAGAGTGCGAGCATCCACGTTCGACGGAATATTGAGAAAAGTAATTAGACATTTGTCTTTTATTAGGGCTCTGTTTTTATTTTTATTTTATTAAAAGTTTTTTTTAAAATAAAATGCCACGTAGGATCTTACTAGGATGTCCATTAGCAAAAATTTAACACCTTTAGTCATAACTTAACGTCGGATCAATACAGGTCAACATGCTAATAACTAGGATTATTGTGGGGGAAAACTATAACTGGATTATTATCGGCCAATAGGTGATAACTGGGATTAATATAAGCCAATTTTCCTAATTTTTTTTAAAACAAGGGCAATTAAAAAGAGTTTTATCTATAACCAACGCATTATGACATTAGAGGCCAACATAGAAACAACATAAGAGATTTTACCGAGGGTAGGAATATATTCTTGATTACTAAATTAATTACGACGGTGTCAAATCGTTACCTGACCGCAAGGGTTAAGTTAGGATTGGCGAAAAAGGAAAATGGAGTGCAAATATAGCTAACCATCAGAGACATATCCACACACGTACACATCGTTCTCGGTTCGACTCCCAGTGCACCCTAAAATCACCATTGGTGTTTATATAGAGGGTGTACCACAGCTAACCACCACACCTTTGATACTTCGAGAGAGTACTGGTTGCCTACGGAGAACATATTATTTTACACATCAGACAACAGACCATTTGAGCTTTTAGAACCTTCATCAAAAATTGTAACAGCGAAACATAAATCGAGGTAGCTCGACACAATAAAACTTAGGGGTTTTTAACAAAAGGTGAGCATTAGGTCTGAGGTACACATTATGACTGAAATCGCGTAAAAATAAAAAATTGCTTTATGTTTGATTCAAGGGATCCAATTTGAATCCAATTGATTCTATTTAAGTATTTTATTTTGAAAAACAATTATGAATTATTTAAAAATATTATTTGGGCTATAAATACCCAAAAAATTCTCCTGGTACTTAATAATTCGCAAATCGGGAAAACGTAAAACTTCAAAATGGGTCGGGTTTTACAACCGGGTAAAATGCAAATGTTACAAACGTATCCGAGCGTAACGACACTTTGACCATAACGTCATACAAATAAATTAATGGCATTATTACACACTATATTTGTTATTTCACAAAACATTCCTCTCGTGAGTCATCTTTGTTGGTTAACGAGAGGAATGTATGATAGGTTTGCCTGGGAAGGGGTCCTTTCTACCTTCGTATAACAATCTTAAGAAAAATTTATAAATAAAACGGTTATCAACTTCACCATTGGCGAGTCCTCCCAAGTGATATTATTTTTCATTAAATTAACTTAAAACCCATTTATCTTTCTTTAATTTTTATTTCTAAAAATTATCAACTTTTTAGTTTGGCTAGATGTTAAAGAAGATCCAGTATCAAGAGCCCTTGCATCTTATGTCCTTAGACGACATCGGTATCTTGCCATCACTATATTACTCCAACGATGGGTGCACTTGTCCTAACATGTGGTGTATAGTGATTGTTTGTTATCGTGTTTTATAAATCAAAAACTTGTAAAGCAGTGGTGTTATTTGACCCATAAGTGTCATATTTTTATATACACCGCCCGCACGTTAAGCTCTAATTTTTAGATACATAGGGATTATATCTGGCAGAAAAAGAACCGAGAAATTACAAGGAAGAGCTGAAGATAAGAAGTGGATTGAAGAATGAAATCAAAGTTAGAATCCATTAACAAGAATGACACATGAAAACTAACCAACTTACCCGACGACCATAGAGCAATTGGTCTCAAATGGGTATTCAAACAAATCGAGATACTAATGCGAAGATTGAAAAACATAAGGCTCGCTTAGTAGCAAAAGGCTACATGCAAGAACAAGTAATAGGCTTTGATGAAGTCTTTGCACCTGTGGCCTGAATAGAGACTGTTCATCTTATTTTAGCCCTTATTGTTTACAACGAATGGGAAATACATCATTTGGATGTAAAATCTGCATTCCTACCGGGAGAACTAAAAGAAGAAGTTCACGTGTCACAACTAGAAGGATTCATGAAACCAGGAACCGAGAAGAAAGTATACATGTTCTCTAAAGCACTGTATGGATTGAAGCAAGCACCACGTGCATGGAATATCAAGCTGGATCATACTCTAAAGACACTGAAATTTTAGAAATGCACATTAGAACATACACTCTACACGAAGAGGAGCAACTTCTCAACTATTTTACTTGGAGTCTATGTAGATGATCTCATAGTCACAAGAACACCGAAGAAAGAGATCAATCATTTCAAATCATAAATGGAAGGGGAATTTGAGATGAGTGACTTAGGACTCCTAGCATACTATCTTGGTATAGAGGTCACCCAAGCAGAGGGTGAAATATCCGTCAAGCTAACATGATACGTCAACAAGATCCTGAAGGAAGCAAATATGCTTGATTGTAACAAAACAAAAGTTCCTATATATGGATCCGGGAACTAAACTCACAAAGACTGAAGTCGGAGATCCGGTGAATCCAACTAAATATAGAAGCATAATAGGATGTTTAAGATACTTACTGCATACAAGACCAGACTTGAGTTACTCAGCCAATCTACTCAGCCGTTTCATGCAAGAACCAAATGAATATCATATTAAGGGAATCAAACAAATACTGCGATACATCAAAGGAGCCAAAGAGCATGGAAAAACCTACAAGAAGATTGGAGGTTGCAAGATAACATGTTATAGAAACAGTAGTTATGGTGTCAACACAAAGAAAGGAAAAGGGACAACAAGATATATTTTCTACTTTGGAAACTCTCCCGTTAATTGGTGTACTCATAAACAACCAACAATGGCACTCTTATCATGTGAATCAGAATTCCTAGCAACCACATCAGCCGCATCTCAAGCACTGTGGTTACAAAGATTACTCAAGGAATTAACAGGATGGAAGGAAGAAAGGATTACACTCATGGTAGATAACATCTCAGCAGTAGCACTGATGAAGAGCCTGTATTTCGTGGAAGAAACAAGCACATAGATACAAGATATAACTTCATCTGAGAATGCGTATAGAATAATCAAATAAACGTTGAACACATATGGTGAAACTCAAAGAGCAAACATACTGACAGAAGCACCATCAAGAGTCAAGTTGACCACAATGCGATAACTGCTTAGCATTCAAGATGTGAAGATGAAGATGATTATGATTAAGGCGAGTGAATGTGAGATTAATCACAATTCATTTAAGTCAAGTAAAAGTCCAAGGGTCAATTGTGTAATCGGTTAAAGTTAAGGTTCAGAGTCACTATAACATTGTACTTAGTACAGGTCTGATTGTTCAGAATTGAAACTTAATAGTTTGTCGCATAGGGATACGATGTTTCACAAAAACGGTCGCGTCATTTCATCCTCTATATATCGAACGTATGTATGCAAAATCAAAGCATGAAATCGATTTCATAGTTTATGTCAAATTTCTACACGTATTGTGCGTGATTGTTCAATCCTTACCAACAAAAACTAGTTATTTAAAGGTAATGAATATCCATCGATTGCTATTCAAGATTTCAAACAGTAGCACCTTAATCGATTAACCACTGATCCGTTGGTAAGCATCTCATTTTCTCAAGTTATGTTGTATATGGGTAGGTAATATTGTCGGTTATTACCATTGACATGATCTCCCTAAGACCTAAACATGTTTCACATGTTTATTTGAATAATGATGATTCATATCTGATCCAGATTTTGGATATAAGATCCACATTTGAACAAGATTTTGGATACAATTTCTATGGTTGTTAAGAGGCCAGGGTGCTAAAAACGACGAAGAGACGACACAGTTGCCCTGCTGCTATATATGGGACAAAGAAATATCACATGCGAATGCACTTGTACGTATTGCATGATCTGTCATAAAGCAATAATTTTAGATACTTTTTTCTATAAGTAAATCCTACTCAAGCTAGGCATTTGGACATCCAATTATCCAAACAACCCTTTGATCTCTCCAATCTAGAGTTAACAAAAACATAGAAATGGGTTCTGTTAAAGCTTATGTTTTTCTGTTATTCATAGCCACACTATCATCATTCACTATGGCTGTTCCTCAAGTTCCATGTTACTTCATATTTGGTGACTCGTTATATGATAACGGCAACAATAACCACCTTTTTACCGAGGCGAAATCCGATTTCCCACCCTACGGGATCGACCATCCTGATGGTCCAACCGGAAGATTTTCCAACGGCCGAAATATTGCCGACGTTATCGGTCTATTATCTATCCCCCTTCTATAAATATCATGTTAAATAGATTTAATGATAGAACCAGAACTTTAATTTAGTGGGAGGTTATAAAATTACGGACTTCAACTATAGGAGATCATTAATACTTTCCACATCATATGTCTTATATGTTTTCACAATAATATGTTCCAACTCCTTTTTTTCATTCTTCTCAGCTCAACTACTTGGGTTTGAGAACTCGATTCCACCGTATGCATCGGCAAGTGGCGAAGACATACTTCGTGGGGTAAATTACGCATCAGGCGCTGCCGGAATTCGGGAAGAAAGTGGCCAACACTTGGTAGTTTCTCTAGACATTTGAACCAGCTAGCACACATGCATGCATATCTCTTATACATTAACGTCTGCATGGATAAGAATAATTTTGTTGTAATAGGTTGAGGATGAAAGTTTCATAAATTATAGTTAACAAATGAAACGGTTTGGATTTTTAGGGCATCCTTGAGTTTCATGGTCTATAGGTAACAAATGAAATGGTTTTGATTTTTAGGGATCCTCTTTGAGTTTCATAGTTTATAGGTAACAAATGAAATGGTTTTGATTTTTAGGGGATCCTTAGTTTGATTTTCATAGTTTATAGGTAACAAATAAAATAGTTTTGATTTTTAAGGATCTAGTTTTGAGTTTCATGGTTTAAAGGTAACAAATGAAATGGTTTTGATTTTTAGGGGATCCTCTAGTTTGAGTTTAATAGTTTATAGGTAACAAATGTAATGGTTTTGTTTTTTTAGGGATCTCTAGTTTGAGCTTTATACTTTTTATACTTTGCAGATGAAATGGTTTTAATTTTAGGGATCCTCTAGTTTGACTAGCAAATGTCAGGGATCTCATCTACATTTAGTCAAACTAGCGGATCTCATCCACATCGCCTAGTCAAACTAGCAGATATCCAACAAACTAAAAAATTTTCATTAATTTTTTTCCCAGAAACCACGAACATATATATCATCTCCCAAAAAAGTCCGCATGCATGGATGTGTCTTATATACACGGTTCGATTATTTTTCCATTTTTTTATGTGTGTAAAATGATAACAGGGTGGTAGGATAAGCTTGGATCGGCAAATAGCTCATCATGCTACCACAATATTGAAACTAGTCGAGTTAATTGGAAATGGAAGTTTAGCCCCAGTTAGACGACATCTCAAAAAATGCATATACACAGTTGCAATGGGAAACAATGATTTTATCAACAACTACTTTTTTCCTCAATACTATAAAACCAGCAGCCTATACACCCCTGAAGAGTACGCAGAAGTCCTGGTTCAACAATACACCCAACAGCTGTCGGTACGTACTTCAAGTATTATAATTTACAATTTGGCATATATAGTATTTCTACAAGCTGTTTTTGAGAAAATGATCAAAATAGCTTTGATTTTACTTACAAAGTAAAAGTTAACTATTTGTCTATTCTAAACTAAACATATATATAAAACAAATCAATCACAAAATGCCTCAAATTCCATTGATTAAAGCAATTTTATTTCAATTTAAATTTATCCATAACCCCACAACTTTCAAATGAAAACTTTACAATTCCAATTTCATTAAATTCCACGAATCAAACGTCACCTAAAGTGATTTTTCCTTCTTTATAGGAAAATCATTAATATGAGCTATAGTCGACTAACATTTTTAGAAAATAACCATTGACCGGCCAACTAAGGATTGTCCGTTGGCTCAATCCTTACTCGCGGGCTTAGAACTTATCTACGTCTGCTTTTTCAATTCCCAAAGTAAAGGGAGGGGGTCTGGGCGTCTCTAATTGTCTATGTGACAGGCTCTCAGGCTGAGAGCCTGTCGACCATTGCTTTTCCGATTACAAGGAAAATGGCCATCTCACATCTCAAAAGTTGCCTACTTGTCTACATGACACGCTGAGAGCATTGCTATTCCTGAACAAGTCAAAGGTCATTTTGGTTTTTTTGATGGTCAAACTATTTCACTTCTTATTATTCATTTCATCGTAGAAACTATACGAGTATGGAGCAAGAAAGCTGGGGATATCAGGAGCCGGGTATTCGGGATGTGCACCGGCGATGATGACTAGATATGAAACAAATGGATGCGTTGATGCAGTAAACGGTGCCGTCGTACAATTCAATGCCAAGCTTACTACTGCACTTGTTGACCTCGAGAGTAAACTCACTGGAGCAAAGTTCGTATATATTAACCCTTCCCTCGGCTATTCTCCTGGTACGTATTTAAAGTGTTGTATCTATATTTATTTAAAAACAAACTACATTAAAGTGTGGTATCTATCAAGCTTTAAGTTTTAAAACCCAGTTCATTTAGTATCCGGTCACCGGTTCAACCGGTCACACTAGCCGGTTGAAAGCGGGTTTTAAAATATTGTTTAAACGTTATATAGATGAAGTATGTTGAAACTTTTTACTTGGAAATGATCATGTGATATGATAAGCTTGCTGGAAGGTGATTAAAACCTACTTAAAAGTTAATCAATTCACCTATGGTTAATAATTAATAATAAAAGAATATTATTAAAATAGACATTTTAAGATATCTTTTTTACCAAAATAAATATTAACTCATTCAAAAATAAACATTGCTTAAAGCCCCTGGTCAGAAAATGCCACACAAATGTTATCGGCTATCTTTTTCAAATGGCCTTTTAGTGCTTTTTGAAAATAACAAAAATGTTAAAGGCCTTTTACTTTAATTTTCTGTGTCTTTGGATATGAATTATAGATCTTAGTTGCTTGCTGAAAATTGCTACAAGCGTTTAATTCACTTATATATAATGAAAAGTGATCTAAAATATCTGCTTATATACATCTAGAATTCAATGTTACCGATAAACCCTGCTGCAACGTCTCAACAACAATCGGTGAGGGCCAATGTGCTCCAAATCAAGAGCCATGTGTCGCTAGGCAAAACTACGTCTTTTGGGACGCATTTCACCCTACTGAAAACATTAGCATTGTAGATGGAGCGACCGCATATGCAACAATGTCTCCATTTTACGTTTCTCAGACTAAACTAAAGTTGCCACTATCCGTGTAACATTTTGTGGCTGACGCTTAATGGGTGAAGAAGATGTTTAATTTCCTAGTTGGTCATCCTTTAATTATATTGGTACTATGGTCGCCAAATCTACCAAGTGTTTCATGTTTGGCTTCTAGTTGAGTACATTTTATCTTAGAGGTAAAATAAATGTCACTCATGTATTGCTTATCTCACACGTTGGCGTGAGTGTAACTTATCGTCTATTAATAAATCTTGTTTTGTGAAAAAGAGTTATATATAGCTAGCATCATGGTGCGGCCTTAGGGGCATTGGCGTAGCTTAGTGGTGTTGCCGCGGGGTGGGGGGGTGGGGGGTGACCGCCCGTGCGGTTTTTTCATCGGTAGTACTAATTTTCATGATTTTATCAAAAAAATTTATATATATAAAGAATTGCCCCCCTCGGATTATCATCCGATGATTTATCATCCCCGCAAAATTTAAGGTCAAGCTTCGCCATTGTTTAGGGGCGGATGGACTTGGGCCTTAGAGGGGGAGAGGCTACACAAAAGTTTGTTTATATATACACTAATCCGACCCAAATAAAAGAGCCATGTTTCAAATTTCTTTTGGGCCACAAGAAAAAACTCTTCGAAGCCCAAGTAAAGGCCCCTCTTTATGAACATGTTACGATAGATAAGATGATTCCAAATTCTATTGTATCAAGCTCCATACTTCTAGAATTGTAGAATTGTAGGTACCAAATAATTAAAATAGAGATTGTATTACAGATATTTTGATTTTAGACACAATGACTATCGGATTGTGATATATGAATTGATATATAATTTAAATTAGATCTTCGTAGTTCGTATTGTTGAATTTGTTATATATTGAAGTTGGATTTTAGTTCACTTAATTTTTTTTACCTACTGATAAACAGTATTCTGCATAATTTTTACTATGCTTAATGCCGATGTATAAGTTGAATATGAATTTTCATGCAACTGAATTCCTATTTAAGTTGAATATAATACATATTACGGTTAAATTAAGTTTTTCTTTTGTCTTTATACTTGTTGATACTTTTAATACTTTAATTGTTATTGAGTTTTAACTCTTGATAACCTATTATTGGTTTAATTGTTGTCTAGTAGGTGATATGGGAGGGTTTTCAAGATAAGAAGCAACCATTATCAGTCGAGTATTTTTTTTTTATGGCCTTCATTATTAGTTTGGTTAAAGTGAAATGTGTCTTTAAAGATTTGCTTTTTTCTTTAATAAACTTGTTAAAATACAATGGCTAAGCCAACATTTATGTTACTATTTTCTATAAATTTCATTTTTTCGTTGACCCTACCCAAATTTTACAATACCCCAGTTTCACCCTACCTATCCTTTGCCCCCGCTCACGTAATTTTCTAGATCCGTCACTGTGCTCTTTAGAGAGTAGTAGAGCCCGTTTTCTTACAAGGTAGTGATTGAAGCTTGTGTTATGAAAAAATAAATAGAACCAAGTTGTTAGTATGACAAGCTATTCGTGTACTTTAGAGAGTAATAGAGGTCGTTTTGTAACCATTTGTTTGTGATGTTTGTGATTGAAAAATGGCCATAAAAGTTATCAGTGTTTTGTGACCGAATTAGAAAGACAGTAAAATTAATGACCGAAACCGAAACAATTGTAAATTTTGAAACCGATAAAGTTTGGTCGCAAATTTGTGAAAACTAATTAAAATTTATAATTAATTCGTCGAATAACAGTAACAAATCAGTGGCAAAAATATAAAAATAAATAAATTTAATTTTAATTTAAATTTAAATACAAATTGTAATCTCGATCATGTGAGTAAAATCGCTGTTCGCTTTTCGTTAAATTATTGCCTGTCATTTGGGCAGTAATATTTTTTTTCACAAACTTAATTCTAGGTTACATATATCAAACATGTACATATGTTCATTCGGCTCAAGTTCGAATCCTACTTTCTATTTCAACCCTATGTTTCTTTTTTATTTTTTTTGGGCATTTGTTTTCGTATCCTTTACCCACAGATTTTGTAACATTCCACATTGGTGGGGAGGAGAACTAAGCACTCCTTTATAAAGGTATGGATACCTCCCCACCAAGAAGCGTTTTAAATTCGTGAGGGGTGGATGTCTGAGGGCATGTCGGCCGCCAAAGCGGACAATATCTTGGTTGCGACGGGCTTGGACTGTTACATATGGTATCAGAGCTAGTCGTCGGCCAGTGTGCCAGCTTGCGGCCGGCATCCTGCCAAAGCGGACAATATCTTGGTTGCGACGGGCTTGGACTGTTACAGATGGTACCAGAGCTAGTCGTCGGCCAGTGTGCCAGCTTGCGGCCGGTATGCCCTTAGGTATCCGCCCCTCACGTATTTAAAACGCGTCTTTTGGTGGGGGGGGGGGGGTATCCACACTCTTATAAAGGAGTGTTTAGTTCTCCTCCCCACCAATGTGGGATGTTACAATCATCCACCCATAGAGGACCAGCGTCTTCGCTGGCACACTGGCCGACGACTGGCTCTGATACCATCTGTAACACCCCAAGCCCGTCGCAAACCAAGATATTGTCCGCTTTGGCGGCCGACATATCCTCAGGCATCTGTCCTTCACAGATTTAAAACGCGTCTTGGTGGGGGAGGTATCCACACCCTTATAAAGAAGTGCTTAGTTCTCCTCCTAACCAATGTGGGATGTTACAAAAATTGAGTCTCAGTCATTTTATTATTTTTACATCTATTGCATTGCAATTAGTCGCAAGAATCAAATTCAACGTATAGTATTTTCACGAACCTACAAAAGAAATCACAAACATCTATGATGATAAATAATAATGATTGTGCTAATGCATACACGTGACCTCATCATAGTAAATTAGTTTGGGCAATTTCTATTACTAACAAAACCGAAAGAAAGAACAATAGCTTCCCATTTATCTCACTGAAAGCAGATCTGTAGTTTTTTTTTCTTTGGTTTTGCTACATATTGATTTTGAGCCTTCATGTCACACCCCAACCGACGGCGAAAGATGTTCAGGTATGCGGATTGTCCAGATGCACACAACACTATTAATAGTTGCAATATATCTTAAATACCCATTTCATAAATATAATAATAATAATCCAACAATTATTCAAATAAAACGACATAAACAAACAAACATAGGTTCAATTTTATTAAGGTCTCAAACTAGGTCCAAGCAATCCTATATGTCCACATAGAGTCCATCCTATCAAGCACCACTTCCTGCAACATGTATAAAGTAAATAGTCAACTACAAAAGTAGTTGGTGAGTAAACATAGGGTTTTGACCCATACATAAGTGAAAAGTTATGTGATCCACGAGTTAAGTGACAATTACAAGTACTATAAACAAATGCATAATCTAGCGTAATCCAACCCTGACAATTAGGTTCACAATCACCTAGGGAGATCGCATTCTCGCTTTAACGGGTGGGCTGTCAACCAATAGATCTATTATTGTAACCGAGGCTTTTTACAGTTAATGTTATGCGTGAGTTTGAGTTTGAGTTTGATCACCATACAACAATATATACCACATAAGTTCACATACTAGCAATTACACATAACACATAGAATCGCATTTGAGTTTGAGTACGTATAAAAATATAGAGTTTGATTTTCATATAAATACATGTTACACCCCAAAACTATAAAAGCAAAAAGGGGCTATGAGTACTTATGTAGAGGATAGCGTTAGAGAGATGAGAATGGCACCGAGCGCGGAAACAACTAACCCTGACTATCACCTAGTAAATGGGATGACCAAAAATAAACATAGAGAATCGGGATGACCAAGATGGGGTTTAAGTACACACTTAATTGGGGAGACGTTTGTAATTTAAATTATTTAAAAGGTTAAAAGATTAAATGAAAACATATTAATACTTTAAACTTCTCGGACATGCTTTGGCCTATAAGCTACTACACTCTCATCGGGGCGTCCAGGTAAGCCTGGAGGTCCGATAGGATTTATGCGCAAAGACTTACCTCATGACATAGTCCCACAACTACCGGTGTTTCACTCTTCCAGTTACTACATGTCTAATTAGTTTCAAGTATTAATATAATCGTTTTACTTAAATAACCCATGGGACTTAGAACTAAATTTAACAAAAATTCTAAAGTTTAGGGTTATAAGTGTAACATTTCAAAACTTATGTTCTAATTTGGAAAAGTGCTAAACTACAAGGTATCATGTGTAACTTCTAAAGGTATAGGGACTTATATGTCATTAGCAAAACTATAGGGTCTAATATGTCATTTCTAAAACTATGGGGGTCTAATATGACATTTTCTAAATTCTGAGTTAAATTATATATATATTTATTTTTCAGTTCTCTAAGGTGTAAAACAGAATTATAACATCTTTATCATAATTACAACTTCTACCCAAAAGTTTTAGAATTTACATAATTAGCCCAAAACTTTACAAAATCGCGTATGTGATCAATTTCATAGTTTAGGTCACATGAATATTCATAACGAAAAGTCCAGAACAGATTGCATTGTTTGAAAAACATAATCAAACATTCCATTATGTGATTATCATCAAAAGTCTTGATTTTTTTCTTACTTTTATTACCAAAATTTAACTTTGATTATAAAACTTATATTTAACAGTGAAAAAAACATCATATTAAGTTTGTATAAAACAGATCCATGGTCTTTTATTAAGAATTAGATGGTTATCCCCAATTAAATGTGTATGTGGAGAGTTGACTTTTCGATTAACCCTATATGAATAGAAAAGAAGAATAGGGTTTCGAAGGATTTTGTAAAACAAAGGTGTTGGTAAAAAGAAAGTACCCGAAAGATGAACAGAAGGTCTTGAAATCGACTGATCAAACCTATGGCCGTTGACTTTTGAAATCATGATCGAGAGCTTCTGGAACGAAATTGATTGAAGGTTTAGGTCGTGTAGATGTTCCAGAGGCGATGTGAGTCGGTATTTATAGGAGAGGGTGACTGTAGGGTTCGACTTTGGGAGATATGGATGAAGGAAAGTTTAAAAAAATTAAGAAACTAATTAATTTGATTGATTCAAACGATTATGGAAATGATTTGAGGGTTCTAGAATGTTCCTAAATGGTTAGAAGTGATATCGTATGAAAAATTTGAGTTAAAACGGATTAAAAAATAAGTTTGGAGGCCAAAATATGTCAAACCCGAAGCTGGTCACGAACAACTCCTGATAAGGAAACATTATAAGCAATGGAACTGGTTACAAGACAACAAATTCGCTCTGCCTCAATGGTCAGGGCGCTGATGGTGATAACAGGAGGTCACTGTTTTGATCCCAGTGACCAGCAGTTTCTTTTTTTTATCTTTTTCTTTTTCTTTTCTTCCATTCGTTCGCTATCCAAATCAACTCGAAATCACTTCAAATTTAACCACACTCATAATATATATATATATATATATATATATATATATATATATATATATATATATAAACAATATGGAACCATAATATATGCTTTTCGAGATTCACGGGTTCTCCGGTTAAAACCGAAATTGCACGAAAATCGAGATTTCGTAAATTACATTTTTAACCTTGAACTTTTGTGAAACTTCACATGTACTTACTTGTGTGCGTGACTAGTATTACCCACAAGCTTCACACATGTTTAGATTCACCCAAGTTACCCGGTTTTATCTCAATTAACGAAAATGATTAGAATCGAGATTTTAGACGCGATTAAATTTAAATAACCAAATAGTTAGCGGATAACGTGATCAATGACATAACCAAACACAATCATGTGACAAATGAGACATCAAATTGAGATAGAATCCTTTATTGATCATCAACCATGATTACAAGAACAGAAAATTGATCGGGTACAATCAATATGAAAAAAAAAATCCGAAAGGTCACACTTCAAACTTTTCTTAGCAAAATCAAAGCTATACTTTTTTTCTTTGATTTAGCTAAATGTTGATTTTGGTTTATACCTAATCTATGTTTCTCAAAACCTCACTTTAATAAATCAAAGATGATCCATACCTGACATGCAACTCCCTTGATAAAAAAAACAATGAGTTTTTTACACAACCTCATGAAGCAATCAAGAAAGATGTTTTTCTGTAAGCAACACAAAATATCTAAACAACTAACAACCACATTACTAATTGATTGATGAAAACAATTGACATAATTGAATAAAAGATATGAAACGGGTACACAAAGATGAGATCCATCAGATCTGCACAAAAACATCTTTCAAGAGCATGATATGCAACGGAAGGAGATTGCATACCCCTTCTTCCCCAGTCACAAATCCAATTGATTTTTAGAGTGCAGATTCCAGATATGAATCTAAGTTCTTCAACAGGACGCCGAACGATGAGAATGATGATGAACATGAACTCTGGTGTGCATGTGGTATATATAAAAATATGTCAATATTAACGATACCGTTTTAAGTATTAAGCTTTTAAATTTATAAAACACGAAGTCTTAAACAATACTATTTCACTACATTAACGGGCAAGTGCACCCATCGTGGAGCAGTATAGTATGGGTAAGAATCCGAGGTCGATAAAAGACACAAGGGAAAGGGAGGACTCTTGATACTTTGTCTCAAGTGTTTAGATACTGTTTTGTTAATTACCATGAACCTTGAATACCGAAAATAATTGATTACCCACTCATGGTACTATGTCCAACAATACCGCATGGCCAATATAACTGTATGTACCCTTTTGACTATAAAATGGGAGTCAGGATTGGAGCGACCAATCAGGACATGGGCACTAACCCAATAGATCTATTCATGAGTCATCGTTTTTGTCTGTCAATTAATTGGATTCAACTAATAGTGGGATTTCATCATAGCATGAACAAACATGATACAATAAGATTTGGACTACAAAAGCTCATGTAATAAATAAGGTAACAAGTAATCTATTTGTCAGACATTAATCATGGATATATAAATGCTAGAGCTTACGAATTATTTTAACGTCCAACATTCGCGGGTTTTGTACGTATTAATACTACAAAGGTAACGGGTGAATATAGAAATATTATTTTTATATTTTTTTATTTCATTTTGTTAAATTCCAATAATTAATACTAAGGTGCTGTTTGTTTTTGAAGAGGTAAAAGGTCTGCAGTCTGCGGACCACATCTGCAGACATCTGCAGAAGAAGAGGTGGACCAAACGTCTGCAGTCTGTAAGAAGAAGACTGTTTGTTTTTTAACGTCTGCAGAATGCTAAAATAAACAAAATTGATTGTAAGAAGAAGAGTGGAGAAGATCGACACCGGCTGAGTGGTGGAGAGTGACCAGCGGCAGAGTGAGGAATCTAGCGACCGGCGGAGTGGTGGAGAGCGACGGGCGGAGTGGTTGAGATCAACCGACGGCGAAGTGGTGGAGGGGGGAGACAACCGACGAGAGTGGAATGAAGGAACTGGGCTTTTCTTTTTTGTGAACAGCGACCTGAAACATAATAGGTTTTGAGTTGAGAAGAGGTTGAAAGCTATATTTTACATCTTCTCCAAAAAGAGCTCTCGCAGACGTTTTTTAATGAAACGTCTGCGAGAAAACAAACAGACTTCTGAAGAAAACGTCTTCCCGCGTCTGCGCCAAGAAGACAAAAGAGGTTTAGAAGATCTTTTACCAAAAAACAAACACCCCCTAAATATTATTTTGTTGATAATAACGAAGCTTACCATATTATCACGGGGCTACGTCAAGACTAACATATGGTTTGTGTATTACGTCATCTACATTACTTAAACACATCATACATGCACAGAAAATGGAAAATTAAAATGGTTATTTACGTAGTTTTACTCGGAAAACTTACGGGTTGTCACATAAGGTGACAAAATACTACCAACCATTTTTCCAACCAAATACTTTCAGCCCGCACATGTGTGACAACCGAGTTTGCTTACATAGACATAAGGACCCTAAACGTATCGTGTAGCAGGGGGCGCAAGCCACCCGAAGGATCATGCATCGTCCCTCAATCGGGTGTCACAAGTCCAGTTGATGAGAATTCGGCTCCTCAAATGACCTGTGATACGTAGAGCACACTTGTTCAAGAAGTTAATAATAAACTTTCAACTAAAAGAGTTTTTTATAAAGTCATTAATTCGACCTTAAGATACGTTTATAAAAACGATTTACCAACCTGCCAAATATACGCTTATTCTCAAATGAGTGTAAGAATTGGCCAATCATGGCTTAAAGATATGCTTAAGCTAGAGTAAATGAAAGATTCATAGACAAATAACATTTCATTAACTACTTTAAGTTGATGTACTTACAATCTTGACGAGAAGACACAAGAACACGAAAATAAATGGCTCAAAACTAAAACGTGATAGTATTAAGATGGAGGACAAGTGAGCAACTTGAAATGAATGAGATGAGCTCCTTTTATAGGCAAATCCGGGACTTTGGCACGAGGTTGTGCCATGTCAGAGAACGGGGTCGTGCCTGTTAGTGGGCATGGGGTTGTGTTGTCAGTGTCAGCCAGCACGGGGCTGTGTCAGTCAGAAGCATGGGGTCGTACTTGTTAGAAAAAAGTTGTGCTAGAGAAGGGCACAGGGTCGTGCCAAGTTGGGCACGGGCCGTTTCAAAGGCTGAAATCTTGGAACTTGATCATTTTCATCTGGTTTTCTTTATTTTTCGTTTCTTTTGTGATTTTGGCTTGATTAAACCTGAAAAACTAAAAAGAAAACAAAAAAACCGCATTTTTGTGATAGTTATTGAGTGTTAACCCTTTTTGCGAGGATATTTGTACAATAAATATGTTTTGGGTACATCAAACTCGTATTAGGAAACACAAATCATAGAATAAAAAAAGTGACGAAGAGGTTCAAAATTTTACCTAGTTTCATTTACATAGAATAAAAACAACTGATGCGAGATGGATGATGGAGTGTCGATCCTTGCTTCATGGATGATGGAGTGATGATCCTTGCTTAAGTGGTTATCTTGATAAATCACTGCACAATGTAGAGTAATACAATCAATAAGCATAAGAATTACAAAAATTAAACTTCAAATACAAATGATAAGAAGAAATACATAAAACACTGTAAAGAAAATATCTTTAAATTACTTACTTTTCATACTATCTAAAAGCTTATTAGGTGGCATTGATCCAGTAAGTCTATTTTTTGCCGAGATCTTTGTCAAATAAAGCAGCAAAAATCAGCCAAACAACGAAAGGCCAATAGATACATGCATACACACACTCGATGGAACAAAAAATATGAGCTTACACGTACTTGAGATTTGGTATTCTGCTAAGATCAGGGAGAACTCCTTGCAAACTATAATTTCTAAGGCTTCTGCAATACACGTAAAGATTGTTATAAAAAATTTATGCTTCATCGAGAAAAAATATAATTCATGCACTGATGCACAACCATCATAAGAACTTCGGCATCCAGTCGTCAAATTTATGTTAATTGATTAATAATATATGGTTTAATTTGGGCATTTTGTGTTTGTTTAACTTACAATTTATTGGACTAATTGATGACATCCTGTATGCTATAACATATATCTAACTAGTATAAAGGAATCAAGTGACAGAATAGAAAAAATGACAATTTTATGATATATGATGGTTGATTTTAGACCCCGTATCTTTATGTCATTAGGGATCTCAGTTGTGACAAAATAAACATATAATGAGTTTAACCCTCAAAATATGTCTTTTTGTTGATCTTAGATTTCTTAATTACAGTTAATGTGTATGTGGTTCACCTTATCTGTCAGTTCGGCTATACATGAGGTCAGCAAGCGATATCTTTCCAGAGTTCCCTGTGTCGAGCCGATCGTATATGGTGCATATTTGTAATATATCTCTGTCTGTAACCTTTCCCACCTCCTTCAGCTTATATATCACATACTCTACTTTACTGAAATCATAACCATATATCCAAACAAACATCAATCACTGATTTGAACATATATATGTATAGAATTATAGATAAGGGAAGAAACAAACCCCAAAAAAATTAGTTAGCAGTCGATATTGAGACATCGAAGTCAAAATCGACATGCCTTAGTCTGAAAGCATGTGCTTTGCTATAGATTCCTGAGAATAATAATCGTCGTCGCTACTCCCATCCACCACAACAACCGTCACTGCTAACCATAGCCTCCGCCGCCAACTATCAACAGAATCTCTATCACAACCATTCCTGCTAACCCCTCACCCTTCATCGCTTTGTATCTTGACACTTTGGATTAGGTTTAGACAGTTGATTTGAACTGAGAGAAATGTTTGTAAGATTAGGGTTTAAGAGAGAAGATGGAAGAGAAAAGCACCTAAACTGGAATGACGTGAATTAGCTTTGAAACACAGGTCATTCGAATGAATCGCGTCGGATCATAAGGTGGGTATTAAGGATCCGTGTGAATGTAAATGTATGTCCCCAACAATGGGGAAATTTTAAGCATTGTGGTGATTCTTTGGAGGGTTGTGGTAATGCCACCTCACCATGAGAACTTCTTGTCGGTTAGAATAGGTAGTTTGATCCAAATTTACCATTGTTGGATATTAATCTATTTAATTTGTTTTTTTAAACTACATCCGTGCAATGCACGGGTATTAATACTACTATATATACATGTCTGTGTGTATTGGTGTGCGTGTGGTGTATATAAAAATATAACAGTTTTAGTTATACATTTTATGCATAAGCTTTTAAATTTATAAAACCTTGATTAACTACGACTATTATTTCACCACATAACACGGGCAAGTGCACCCATCATGGAGCAGTATAGCAGTGGTAAATTGACTGAGGGTCGTTAAGGACACAAGGAAAATGGGGTTTTTGACAATAAATCTTCTATTAACAACTTAACCGGGGTTTTAAAATATATATATGAGTGGTTGAAGTTGTATGAAAATTATAAAGATAAATGAAAATTGGTTTTTAGCTTAATAATCTTTATAGATGATAATATCACCTGAAAAGACTGACTAATGGTAAAATGAATAAAATGATAATTTACATGTTTGCCTTAAGATCATTACCCTTCAAATGAATAGGACCGCTTTTCAACCTGGAATCCTTTTCCGCGTTCATCTTGTCCCCCCGTAAGGATCATGAGAGGACCGCCCTAGGGGTAATGAACAAAGTAAGCGAAAATGCCAAATAGTTGTAGGGTCGATGGGTCGTCGGCATCGTTACAGTCGAATACGTTGTCATAAACTAGAAGGGGAACAACCCACACATCAGAGTATTTTGTTATAAAAATTGTCTTTAAAAGGGGATAAGGTTCGTTTCCTCCACGTACCGCTTTCGCGCAAATATGGGAAGTCGTAACCAGAGCCAAAGTTTAGAAACATGTATCACACCGACTTCCATGAAGTGACAAGATATTACTAACCCCAATCCCAGCCAATACCGCCAGGCCGTAGTTAGCGTGAAAGTCGTGTTTGTTTATATAGACATAAAACTCACGAACGTATTACTTTGCATGGGATGCGAGTCACCGTTAGGATCATGCATCGTCCCCCAGTCGGATGTTACAAGTCCGACTGATGAGCTTTTGACTCCTCAAATGGTCTATAATACGCAAGGCACATTTGTTTAAAAAGATTAATAATACACTTTCAATTTAGAAGAGTTTTCATAAAGTCATTTGTGCTTACCTTAAAGTAACCACGTAAACTCATTTGACTATTTTACTAAAAGCTTGTTTTTCTCAAATAAGTGTAAGAAGTTTGATCAAACATAAGTATGATTTTGAAGATTTGCTTAATAGAAGATGAGTAGTCCACAGAAAAACTTTAAGCAACTTCATATTAAGTGAAGATTCTTACAAACATATAAAGATTAAAAGACTAGAAAAGCCGAATATAAGTGGAATAAAAGCTACATCATTAAAGATAGAACGGGAGCAGAACTAAGCCAAGCCAAGCTGGCTAGAGCGGGTCTAGACCATCTTTTCTTGTCAAACCTAGGCTCTCCTCAAAATGAGAAGTTGGCTGGCTATTTATAGGTAAAATAGGAAATTGACACGGGTAGTGCCTGGCAGGCGATCTTCAAGAAATCGGACCTTGGGCAGAGACACGGGCCGTGGGCATCAGGGGCACGGGTCGTGCTTTTCAGGCACAGAGACACAGCCTGTGGGACATCAGTGGCACGGGTCGTGTGTGTCAGCATTGCAAAAGTCAACTTTCCAGCAACAACTAGGGAGGGGGCACGAGCCGTGCTTGGTGTCTTCCATCACTAAGCTTGTGTTTTTCATCTTTCAGCTTCTTTAATGATTTGGACCCGGATTATTTACGAAAACTAAAAAGGAAGCATTATTGGGTTGTTTCGTTAATTGTTAGCTTGAATTAACCATAATTGTGACGATAATTGTTGGACTAAGTCTGCCCAAGACACATACTAGATTGATGTGGCTAGTACGTTATGATCCAAGACGGGTCATACCCAATAACGAGCTAGACAAACACCCAATGGATATTTATTTAGATATGATCAATTAAATAAATATCACCTAAAGAAGATATTTAGAAATGGGTTTCTAAATAATTGCACTTATGACTAAATCATATGGATGATTTAAATTAGAGAAGTATGGTAACAATATTATTTAAGTGGTTAAATAAATTGTCACGCAACATATAATAAGTTATATGTTACATTGTGTTTTAGGACATGTTACATATAAAATAACATGTTACATGGGTCATGTAAGACATGACCAAAATGTACCTTGAATGAGAACAAGACTAGATGCATTGGAGGGAAGTTCAAATGGTTTGAAACCCCATTTTCCCTCTTTTTCTCCTTGAGTCCGGCCAACCACTCATAATGAGGTGGTTTGGTGTGTTTTTCCAAGGCTTGCATCTTTAAATGTGCCTCCCATTCATTGCCCTAACTGGTTAGACACACCACTCCTCTCTCTCTCTCTCTCTAAGATCTTTATGAGAGCTAAACCACTTCTATAGAAGAAGACTCTTGAATTAGGATTCAAGATACATAGAAGAAGAACCTTGAATACGGATTCAAGCAAAGGTTAAAGGTGCATTGGTCTTCAAGAAATCCTAGCAACAAGGTGTTGTGTTGGAGGCTCGTGGGTATCACAAGCTTGAGGCTTCTTCTTCGAGGCTTGCTACTCGAGTTCATCATCATCTTCTTCTCAATCCCTTGCTTGGAAGAAGGTATAAATCTAAACACCCTATGGTTGTTTTAGTTTTGATAGCATGCATACATATTTGGATCCTTGGTTTTGGGTTTTATAATCAAGTGTTAAACTCGGTTTTAACATCAACTAATCAAAATATACATCAACTAATCAAACTATGGTTTTGATTTTTCCGCTGCGTTTTACATTTTAAGGAGTTAAAATGGCTTTGATAAAGTTCTTAAAACCCAACAATGGCATCTAGAGCCGCTTATATGGATGCATGCTTCAAAGAGCTAGTTGGTTAGCTCCACAAAACTCTTGGTTTTGGTTCCTCATACCACAAACCGAAAGTTTTGTTCATGGTTTCCCTTTGTCTTTCAAGATGCTTCACTAACATGCATGTGGTTATCTTGAAAGATTAAAGCATTTTATCATTTTGTTGTTTTTGTTGTTTGGACAACAAACCCACGTTTTCGGTTTTGTGTTGGACTGAAAAAGGAAATGGGTTAAAAGGGAACCATTTTTTTACATTTGTACATATGGATGTAATTTTAGATATATGTTTGGTGCATAAAGCCTAGCCAAAAGACCTTGTGATTGTTTGTGGTGGATGTTTGTGCTTGTTGTAATTATTCAAAAGTTGTAATAATTTCAAGTTCGTCATTTTGGGCATGTAATCTATTTATTTCATTTGGTATGTAATGTAATAGATTAGGTGCATTTTGTTTTACTAGAAAAATGTATTAGGATCCATATTTTGTAAAAATGAAGAATGCACAAGATGGAGGATCTTGGATGCCCAAAGGAGTGAAGCAAAACACAACCAAAGGAGGTCACTTGAAGCATTTGGATGCGGGGTCAAGTGGGAGTTCACCTACACATCACTTGTGTGATCTTGTCCCTTAGGAGAGACCTTGACACACACTTGTTTCGTCTAACAAGTGTTGTCAATAGTTGGCTATGGCTATGCACCTATTTTATCATGCTTGTGTGGTTGTTTATTTTCATGCTTGGATGATATTTGGATATGCATGCTAAAACAAACTAATAAACATTAACAAGCTAAATCCGGTTCTTAAAATATCATTAACAAAGACTAATAAAATGGGTTTTATTAAGTTGATGATGATTTATCAATAAAATGGGTTTTATTAAAAGAACCATGAAATATGGATTTCAAACAACACTAGGGTACCATACATTTGAATGCATGTGAATTGTATGGTACATAGAGTTTTCTACACTAGAATTATGAAAACTAAAAACGACCCTTTTCAAAAACAAGTTTAAACGCCATCCTTTTATACAACACTCAATTTGCTTGTAAACTCTTTATGGGATAAAGGTCACCTAACCATATTTGAGGGAACTTGTAAACTTGGGGTAGGTTTACCATATTTGTGGGATAAAGGTCACCTAATCACTTGTATGTGTAAATCTACACGTGTGTATAAGTAGGACAACTTGATTTGGAGACCATGTGAATAGGGTCACCGAAGCATGGGGAACCAAAGGCGTTGATGGGATTAAACATGCCAACTAAACATAAGATGTTTAATCGATCCCATACTACTAGAAGTTGCAAAGAGTTGCAATTGTCAAACGTTGACTACCTTGTTAATTTAAGGAGTGGGATAAAGGTCACCTAACCACAACTTAAATGTAACGTTGGATTCTAGGTTTTAATTTATTAATTGTCTATGAGACACAAAAGGGTATTAATTAAATTAAAAGGTTTATATTGATATCGAAGATACTTAATAGAACTTTGTTAAATTTTGTAGATGGCCAATAATAACGAAATCATCCCCGCCACAAACGTCCATAACCTATCACTAAGATCCATCTTAGACAAGAATCGTCTCAACCAAGACAACTTTGTGGATTGGTACCGCAACTTGAGAATTGTTCTCAAACAAGAAAAGAAGTCTTATGTGTTGGACGATCCTATCCCCGACGAACCCGATGTCGAAGACGTTGAGGCTTATGCCGATTGGGTGAGGTACACCGAGGACTCAGTCCAAGTTTCATGCCTCATGCTAGCAAGTATGATCCCCGAGCTTCAAAAGGATTTAGAGAATCATGGGGCATACGACATGATATGCCAATTGAAGGAAATGTTCCAACAAAAGGCAAGGACCAAGCGCTTCGAAACGGTTCGAGCACTCCATGCATGTCGTATGGACGAGTCACAAACGGTTTCATCCTATGTTCTTAAGATGAAGAGCCTCATTGATCGTCTTGAAAGGATCGATTGTCCCGTTTCAAAAGAGTTGGCTACGGATTTGATCCTCAACTCTTTGTCAAAGAAGTTTGACACTTTTGTATTGAATTACAATATGAATGGTTGGGAGAAGACCATTCCCGAACTTCACGGGATGCTCAAAACGGCTGAGCAAGGGATGGGCAAAAGTGTTGTGCCCGTTCTAACGATCGATGAAGGTAGTAGCAAGAAAAGGTCTCGCTCTACCTCTAGTTCCTCAAAGGCAAAGGTTGCCAAAGGAAAGGGATTCGTCAAGGGGAATGGCAAGAAAGAAGCCCCCAAACCGAAGGAGAAGAAGCAAAAGGTTGCTTCAAATGATCCATGCTTTGAGTGTGGTGAGGTAGGACATTGGAAGAGGAATTGTCCAACCTATCTCAAAGGGTTGAAAGAAAAGAAGAATGAAGGTCAAACCTCGGGTAAGACCTTTATGATCTATATTGAGCTTAATGCTATTTCTTCTAACACATGGGTATTGGATACCGGATGTGGAACTCATATATGTAATATGTTGCAGGGGTTCAAAAGAAATAGGCAATTGAAGACGGGAGAAGTTAGTCTCTTCATGGGCAATGGAGCGAAAGTTCAAGTTAAGGCCCAAGGAGACTATATTTTGGAACTTCCAAGTGGTTTGGAAGTAATTTTGAATAATGTACTATATGCTCCTAGTTTGACTAGGAACATAATTTCCGTTTCCCGTTTAAGACATGTTGGATATGATTTTAAGTTTGTTAACAATGATATCCATGTTTCAATGAATGATATGTTTTATTTTAAAGCTAGCCCTTTAAATGGTATTTATGAATTGGTTCATGAAGACACTTCATATAATAGCTCAATATACCAAACCACCACCAAGAAACTCAAAAGAGATTTGAGTGACACCTACATTTGGCATTGCCGCCTTGGTCACATTAATAAGAACCGCATACAAGCATTACAAAAGAGTGGTCTTTTGAAAACAAATGAATGCGATTCGTATGACGTATGCGAATCTTGTCTTCAAGGGAAGATGACTAAGGCGCCTTTTAGTGGAACTACCGAAAGGGCAAAGGATTTTCTAGGGATCATACATTTGGATGTATGTGGACCTTTTAAGCCAACATCTAGGAATGGTGAAAGATACTTCATCACCTTTACCGACGACTATAGTCGCTATGGGTATGTGTACTTGTTAGCACACAAGGATGAAGCTTTTGAAATCTTCAAAATCTTCAAGAATGAAGTAGAAAATCAACTCAACAAAACAATAAAGATCCTTCGTTCAGATAGAGGAGGTGAATACCTTAGCAATGAATTTCAAGACTATCTTAGGAGTTGTGGGATTGTCTCACAACTTAGTCCACCTTGAACGCCACAACATAATGGAGTATCTGAGAGGAGGATTCGAACCCTATTGGATATGGTTCGGTCTATGATGTGTAGAAGTTCATTACCTCTATCATTTTGGGGTTATGCCCTACTCTCAGCGGCCCGTATTTTGAATATGGCCCCAACCAAGAAAGTGGAAAGGACACCTTTTGAGTTATGGCATGGAAGGGTTCCATCCTTATCTTATCTAAAGGTATGGGGTTGTGAAGCTTATGTAAAGCGTGATGCTTCTAACAAGCTAGCACCCCGGTCCACTAAGTGTATATTTGTAGGATATCCTAAAGATTGTATAGGATATTACTTCTACAATCCAACAGAGCAAAAGGTATTTAAATTGCTAGAAAGGCCGAGTTCCTGGAAACTAAGTTCCTTATGGAAGGAACTAATGCAAGAACAGTGGAACTTGAGGAGGATCAAGAACCACAAGCCGATACACGTTTGGTTGAAACTAGCCCTCTATAAGAAATTGTTGAAGATGATCAAATGGTTGATCAAGACACACACAACGTTCGTAGATCTGGTAGAACTAGTAGTCCACCTGAAAGATATGGATTTTTCATGGAGGGATGCTATGTGGTAGATTCAGATGAACCAACCACTTACCATGATGCAATGACCGATTCCGAATCGAACAAATGGCTGGAAGCCATGAACGTTGAGATGCAATCCATGCATGCCAACCAAGTATGGGACTTGGTAGTGCGACCTCCTAACTCCAAGGTAGTTGGAAGTAAGTAGGTTTTCAAGAAGAAAACCGACATGCATGGGAACTTAGACACATTTAAAGCTCGACTTGTAGCAAAAGGTCTCACTCAAACTCAAGGGGTTGATTATGATGAAACTTTCTCGCCGGTGGCAATGCTAAAGTCGATAAGGATATTATTTGCCATAGCCGCCCATTATGATTATGAGATATGGCAATTGGATGTTAAAACGGCTTTCCTAAATGGATATCTTGAGGAAGATGTCTATATGGCTCAGCCCGAGGGTTTTGTCGATCCAAATCATCCTAATAAAGTGTGTAAGTTAAAGAAATCAATCTATGGATTAAAACAAGCATCAAGGAGTTGGAATCACAGTTTTGATGAAGAGATAAAGAAATTTGGCTTCATCAAGAACGAGGATGAGGCTTGTGTGTATAAGAAGGCTAGTGGGAGCATAGTCACTTTTCTAGTGCTGTATGTGTTAGGGGTCAATTTCAGGATGCTCACAGAGAAGCTGCGTAAGACTAGGAATCTCGCTATGGTTTGGGAATCCCGTCCAGTCAGGTATCCTGAAATTTTATTATCGACTAACCCTTATTTTTGCCATGTGCTTTATTTGTTTTCAGGAACGTTATGGAGCCTAACCATCTCCTGAAGACTCGGTCCAAAACTGACTAGCACGTGGAAGAGTGGGTCGCATCTCCTTCAACGGTCATAGAGAAGTGGAGAAAGAGGATCCCGGGAATCCCGGATAGTTAGTTAGTCGTTAGTTTGTTATATAAACGAGGACTCGATCAATAGGAACACACAACAACACACTTACATTAGCTTGCTTGCGAGTACAAACCATTGTAACACTTAGCTCTGATCGATCAAACCTCCAACCCGTTGTAACGAATTGCTTGATCATTAATAACATTGACTTGGTGGCGGTTTTTCAGCCGGCACCCGAGGTTTTTATCCAGGATTCCTAGAGGCGACTCGAAGGATTCTGGAGTTTTCCTCGCTAAAATCATTGTGTTATCATCCCAACTTGGATTACTTGCTCATTTGATAGTTAAGCACACTACCTCACAATCTAAGTTTGGAATACAGGATTCCTAAGTGAATTTTTGACCAAAACAGTTTGGCGCCCACCGTGGGGCAAGTGGTGCTTAATCCTACCAAAATCCCATATTTCATTCACTTCATTTGATCTCCAATCCCAAAGATGTCGAACCCGCAAAAAACTGTCTCGGCCTCTACATCGTCCTCCATTCCTCCTCTTCCTTCCTTTTCAGGAAGCCAGAAGAAGACCAATGACCGTCAGAAGAAAGTGGACGAGCAGCCGAGAAAGACTGATTACCCTGTCTTCACAGGATCCCAGGTTCAATCTGTTGATCCTGTTATTACTAACAATGATTTGTTTTCCTTGATTAAGCAGGTGAAAAATCAAATGGATCAGCAAGAAAAAACCAATCAAACGGTAATGAAGGAGATTGAAGAGCTAAAGAAATCTAGGAAGCCCATGGAAGAGCAAAGTCCTCTGTTTCCCAGGCATCTCGATTTCAATGCTTCAGGATCCTCAGATCCGTCTCGCTACAATTACAAATCAACATCAGGCTTTACTACGGCTCCTACAATAACTTCTCAGGCCGCTGGAAATGTGGAGAGTACCGCTGGATTCTCAGGAGCTGTCCCACCAGAATCCTCACAGTCACGCTACAAGGGTCCATGGATTCCACCATTGTTGGGATCCTCAGCCTTGCCGTCTCAAGGATATCCTCTTTCTGTTGGGAATCCAAGCCAGAACCCCCAAGGATATCAATACTCTAACCCTTCTGTTTCTGCAGGAATCTTTAAGACCAGCTCCTCGGAAGTGCATGATGGTGACGTCATCCCCATGCAAACAGCGACCACCACAGAGCCGAGCTTTCCAGCGGGCTATGGATACGGTTCCGGGATTCCAGTCCAGAATCCTGACCCAGGTAACATGTCCAATTCAATCCCTATCGTTTCTAACCAGGGTGCTCCTTATGATGCAGGTATTCATCCAAGTATCGCCAGGGAGCTCCAGAAGTTGAAAGAAATGATATCAAATGTTCCAGGGATCCTGAAACCTATCCCTGAAGTTCCTTTGGAAAGCCACAAGATCTCTAGATTTGCCTGGCCAATATCCCAGGTGGAGATCCCGAAGCGTTTCCAGACTCCAAGCATGAAGCTTTATGATGGAACCACAGACCCTGAGGAACACGTGGCACATTACCGGGAGCGTATGGAGATCAATCCCATTCCGACAGGAATCAAAGAAGCCTGTCTATGCAAAGGCTTTGGATCAACCTTAACAGGACCAGCCATGAAATGGCTACTGAGCATTCCTCCTAACACTATTACATCATTTTCTCACTTAGTTAACTTGTTTAACAATCAATTTTCTTGCAGCAGGACCTTTGAGAAGCTCACAGGTGACCTATACCGAATAATTCAGAAGCCAGATGAGCCTCTCAGAGAATATATTGCCAGATTTGGACGAGAATCTCTTGAGATTCCTAATCTGGATATGGCAGCAGCCGTGGAAGCCTTTAAAATGGGGCTCTCCAAAGATTCACGTTTTTATGATGACCTTGTCATGGCTCCTTGCAGGAACCTTGACGAAGTACGCAGTAGAGCCTTGAGATTTATCCGTTTGGAAGATGACAAGAGGATCCACCAAAGATTGGAGGTTCCTAAATATGATCCCAACAGCAAGAAGGCGGAATCCCCCGGGAAGCCATATAGATCTCGTCCATACTCCAAACCGGAAAATCACAAAGTCAATGCCGTCGACCAAGATGATGATGATGAGGAGTATCCTAAGGTATCTGAATACTGTTTTTCCGTTGACATTGGTGGTTTGATGTGTGCTATGCAGGATCTAGGTGAAAAAGCAAGATGGCCCAGGAAGGATACCAAGCAAGGATCCTGGAAAGACAAGACCAAGTGGTGTGCCTTCCATGAAGATTTTGGCCACCTAACAGATGAATGTATAGCACTCCGAAAGGAAATCAGCTATCTACTCAGCAAGGGGCATCTTAAAGAATTGATTGGCAGAAAGAAGATCAAGACTCAGGAAGCCGACAAGGTGCCTCAGAGAGCAGCTTCTCCACCACAGGATGCCCAGATAATCAACTTCATCTCAGGAGGTTCAGACATCTGCGGCACCTCGTATTCCTCAGCCAAGAAGCATGCTAAGGAGTCCAAATCTGAACAGGGTGACAGACCTGTCCGGACGTCCACCCTAACTCAGGACAAACTTATATCTTTTGATGAGAGTGACCGTTCTCATGTTCAGGATCCTCATCATGATAGTCTTGTGGTTACTTTATATATTGCTAACCATTTTGTTCGCAGGATCCTGATTGATAATGGAAGCTCAGTAAACATAATCCGTCTTGATGTACTCAAAAAGATGGGGATCCCAGAAACTGAAATAGTTGCAAGATCCTCAGTCCTAGTTGGCTTCAGCGGTGAAACTAAAAGCACCGTTGGGGATATCAGGCTGCCGGTATATATAGAGGGGGTAAACTCTATGCAAAAATTCTGTGTTATAGATTCTCTCTCTTGCTGCAATATTATTCTTGGCAGGCCATGGATTCACGAGATGAAAGCAGTCCCTTCAACTTATCACCAATGTATCAAGCTTCCTACACCCTGGGGAGTTGTAAGAATTGAAAGCGACCAGCAGGAAGCTAAGAACTGTTATTCAACTTCGATGAAGAACACCACTAAGGTGACGAAGGGATAGCAATTACAGAAAAAGGCACCTGAAGTGCAGGAGGACAGGGAGCTGGAAGTCAAAGAAGTGCCTCTAGACCCTGGGAATCCTGAAATCCAGGTGCTCGTGGGAACAAGCATCCCAACAAATGTTGAGCAGGAATTATTCCAGCTTCTCAAAGCCAGAACTTCAACTTTCGCATGGAAGCATGAAGATATGACAGGTATCCCTAAACATGTAATTACTCATAAACTTGGTTTAGATCCTTCTTTCAGGCCTATACAGCAAAAAAGGAGGAAGTTCGCTCCAGAAAAGAATATAATCATCCAGGAGGAAGTCGACAAGCTTCTCAAAACAAAGATGATCAGAGAAGTCAAGTATCCTAAATGGCTAGCAAATGTGGTGGTGGTCCAAAAGAAGAATGGAAAGTGGAGAGTTTGTGTCGATTACACAGACTTGAACAAAGCCTGTCCTAAGGATCCGTTTCCACTTCCCCATATTGATGCTATGGTGGATGCCACGGCTGGTCACGAGATGCTCACCTTCATGGATGCCTCAGCAGGATTCCAACAAATTCAGATGGAACCATGCGATCAGGAGCATACGGCATTTATGACTCCAACAGGTATATATTGTTATACTGCTATGCCCTTTGGTTTGAGAAATGCAGGTGCCACCTACCAGAGGCTCGTCAATATGATGTTTAAAGAGCAACTGGGGGACACGATGGAAGTCTACATAGATGACATGGTAGTGAAATCCAAAAAAGCTGAAGATCATGTCAGGGATCTCCAAACGGCCTTCGATATCATTGATCAGTATAACATGAAGCTCAACCCCTCTAAGTGCCACTTTGGGGTGCGGGCTGGAAAATTCCTAGGTTACATGGTTACCGAAAGAGGGATAGAAGCAAGTCCAGAGCAGATCAAAGCGATCCTAAATTTGAAGTCCCCATCGAATGTTAAAGAAGTACAAAGGTTGACAGGAAGAATCGCAGCGCTCAACAGGTTCATTTCAAGATCCTCAGAAAAAAGTAAGGATTTCTACGATATCCTGAGGAAAAACAAGAAGTTCGAATGGACTGAGAAGCATGAAGAAGCCCTGAAGTGCCTGAAAGACTACCTGTCAGCAGCCCCATTACTAATGAAACCAGAAGATGGGGAGCCGCTGTATTTATATCTCGCTATTTCCGGAAGCTCAATCAGTGCAGTCTTGGTAAAAAACCATCAAGGTCAGCAGCATCCGGTATATTATGTAAGTAAAACTCTGCTAGACGCAGAATCCAGGTATTCTCACCTTGAAAAGTTAATTCTAGCTCTTATAATGGCTTCTACTAAACTTAGACATTATTTTGAAACCCATACTATAATTGTGATGTCTAACTATCCTATCAAGGCAGTTCTCAGGAAGCCGGAAATGTCAGGAAGGATGGCTAAGTGGGCAGTCAAACTGAGTGCCTACGACATCAAATATGAACCAAGAACAGCAATCAAGTCCCAAGCATTAGCTGACTTTGTGGCGGATTTCAGCAGTGACATTGAATCAGAAGTTGAAAAGGAAGTCCAGCAGCTTGAGAAGCTCAAGGAAGACTGGATCCTCTATACCGACGGCTCCTCAAATGTCAGAGGAACAGGGCTGGGAATCCTGCTAAAATCGCCACAGGGGGACATAATACCTCTATCCATATCCTGTGAATTCCAGGCTACCAACAATGAAGCTGAATATGAGGCTTTAATTGCTGGATTACAGCTGGCTAAGGATATGGGAATCCTATCTATACAAGTGTTTGTTGATTCTCTCTTATTAACTAACCAATTTAATGGCTCTTATGCAGTGAGAGGGGAGAATCTGATCAAATATCTTGAAATTGTTAAAAAATTGTCTCTATTTTTCGAAAATTTTAGCATTTCCCAGGTACCAAGAGAAGATAATGCAGAAGCCGATGCCTTGGCAAACTTGGCTTCATCGCTCAGGATCCCTGAGGATGTCAAAATTCCAATAACTCACATCTTGACGCCAGCGATAGCTCTACAGGAAGCTAAGGCTGTTGACGATGAGGCAGGTGCAGATGTTGAGAATCCTGAAGATGCTCAGGAGTCCTGGACATATCCAATCCGGAAGTATCTCAAAGATGGGGAGATTCCCAAGGACGAAAATCCCAGAGCTTTTCGCACAAAGGTAGTACCTTATATTATAATTAATAATATCCTATATAGAAAATCTCTTGCAGGTGTCTACTTAAGGTGCTTAGAGAAGTCAGAAGCTCTAGAGGTGCTTGAAGACATCCACAGTGGAGATTGTGGGAACCATACCGGGGGCAGGGCACTGTTCTCTAAAGTTCTCAGGTTCGGATATTATTGGCCAACCATGAAGAAGGATGCCGCGAGCTTCTCACAAAAATGCGATGCTTGTCAAAGGCATGGCAATATCCTCCACCAACCTGCTGAGCATCTGCATCCTATAGTATCCCCATGGCCATTCATGAAATGGGGCATGGATATTGTGGGTAAGCTGCCAAAGGCTCCTGGAGGAAAGGTGTTTATGCTTGCCATGACAGATTACTTTTCCAAGTGGATTGAGGCAGAAGCCTATGTTCAAGTGAGAGAAAAAGAAGTGATATCCTTCATCAAAAGAAACATCCTCACCAGATTTGGGATTCCGGCAGAAATCATATGCGACAATGGCTCCCAGTTTATAGGCAAGAGAACTACAAGTTTTTGTGAAAGCTGGGGCATCAAGATGATCACTTCAACACCTGTCCACCCTCAGGCTAATGGACAGGCAGAATCCAGCAATAAGATCATAATCAACAACCTCAAAAGGAAGCTGGGCTCCAAGAAAGGGAAGTGGGCTGAGGAGCTGCCATTTGTCCTTTGGGCAGATAGGACCACACCTAAAAATGCTACCGGCCAGACGCCATTCTCGTTAGTGTTTGGGGCAGAAGCTGTGATCCCTACAGAAATGGTACTCCCGACAGCCAGAGTCAACTGCCAGGATCCTGAAACCAATAGCCAGAATCTCCTTCAGGATCTCGAAACAGTTGAGGAGCTCAGAGATATGGCCAAAATCCGAATGGCTTCTTACCAACAGCGGATAGCAAAATCTTATAACAAGAACACCAGGTTGAGAAGATTCCAAGTAGGTGACTTGGTCTTGAGGAAAGCTTTTCAGAATACCACCAATCCTGCTGATGGGAAGTTAGCACCCAAATGGGAAGGCCCTTACCTTATAGATTCTGAAGAGGGTAAGGGGGCATACCGTTTGGTGAATATGGAAGGAGAACCTCTACCAAGAGCCTGGAATGCCATACACCTCAAAGCTTATTTTATGTGAGAATCCCGGGCAGAATTCCAAGGATCCTCACTGTCTAAGTATCCCAAGGTACGTATACTAATCCTATTTCAATCTATTTTTATTATTTTTATGACTCATTACTGACTTAAGCATCGGAGTGGTGTTAGCTAAGCTAACACCCACCCCTCACCAAGTGTTGAGTGTTTTGCAGATTCTCAGAATCATAACTAAAGTAATTTGGGTATATCCCCAGTTAGAGGCTGATCACCTCTCTTCCGTTTAAGGTATCCTGCATACCTTCTAAGGTTTAAGAGGAATTCACCTCTTCTACGTTTGGGTAATCGCCAGTAGCGCACGACCCTCGCCAGGAGCGCACGTTGTCCACCAGTATGCTCAAGGTGGCCGGACCAGTCCACTCCAGGGGTGGCTGACAATCTTGTCACTAAAGGCTGCTGGGAGGATTCTCAAGGTTTATAACACCGACGTGTTATCTAAGGTTTTGGCATTATCATGTCACATACGTACGGGCTTGTCCCCAGAATTGCACGGGCTTGTCCCCAGAATTGCACGGGCTTGTCCCCAGAATTGCACGGGCTTGTCCCCAGAATTGCACGGGCTTGTCCCCAGAATTGCACGGGCTTGTCCCCAGAATTGCACGGGCTTGTCCCCAAAAATGCACGGGTTTATTCCCGGCTCATTTTTAAACTTGACTTGTTCTCGGAAACATAAGCTTCGGCCGAAGGCCAGGAAGCTTCTTATGATTATTTCAGGTTCTGGAGTAAGTTGAGACGAACGCTGAGAAAGGTGTATTCAGGATTCCTGATTCCTGTCAGAATACTAAGGAAAGGCCTTCCCAAGGTCACGAGTTCCAACGTAAATGAGATTCTCGTCGGAATCCTGAAGCCAACGGTCTGAAACTCTATAAGGTAACCTGTCAGGATTCTGGTGAGGTTTCCTGATAGGATTCTCGATTTTATAGAAATTGTTATCTAAGCGAAATTCTAAAGGCTAGAATAATATGCTTATTCAATTGACCTTAGCCCTATAAAGATTTTATAATTAAGTTAGATGGATTTTTGTCACCAATCATATTTCAAACTTCTAAGAATATGCAAAGTAGATGCCAAACACTTTCAAAATGATCAAAATACGATAATATTATTAACCACTACGGGATTTGAGCTTCCCAAAGTTCGTCCTGAAAACCTCAGGATCCCTCCCCTTGGGAAGCTCATAGGTCAAAAGTTTATTGGGAACCCTGGCTTCGTCTTGCAAACTGCAAGATCCCTCCACCAGGATCCCCAACCATTGTTGTTACTTGTTCTAACATTGTTTCAGCAAAGACAAGGAAAGGAAATTGTTTAAAGACATACACCAAAACAAACTACAGACTAAAAAAGAGGGCTCAGACCGTTGCATCGTCCTCATCGCCCATCGCCTTCTCGGGAACCTCCAGCTTCCCGCCAGCATCTTCTTCGTCTGCCTTCTCCACAGACTTCCCCTTCTCACCCGCATCAGCACCAGCAGCTTCAACCAAGGGAAGCTTGTCTCCACTAGTCGGAACCCCAGCCTTCTCCAGTTTCTCCAAGGATAGCTTCCAGGCATCCACCGTCCATTTCGAGCAAGTGACCCCCTCGGCTTCAGCTTCTGCTGCCATTTTCAGCATTGCCTGGAGCACACTGCGGGCAGCTGACTGCTTGGAGATAGCATCCTCCACCTGCGCGGCTACCTGGAACTTCAGCTCCTGCTCTCTCAGCTTGTGCTCATAATTACGGGTCTTGCCCTCAGCTATCTCGCCCTGGATGCGGATGGTGTTCCTTGCCTCATCAAGCTTCTTCTGGACCATTGCCAGCTTGGTCTCAGCCTCAATGCACGCAGCGCTAAGCTGCTCGATGCCCTGTGAAAGAAAGACAATGGGAATCTCAGCCACTTGCCGGATGCCGCTAAGGTATGAGAATCCTATGTATACACTTACCAGTTTTGTCGTTGTATGCAGGCTAAGAAGCTTGTTACCAGTCTCCGCGGGGCTCAGTCCATCAAAGCTTTCCAGGAATACAGTACCCTCCGAGCCCTTCCTCTTCTTGCTGGAGGAAGCTGTTTTGGCTCTGGTAGTGGGAGGTCGGATGCTGGCCAGGGGCTCGGGCTTCTCCTCTTTCATCTCCAGGTAGGAGGTCAGGTCATCCAGAGAGAATCCAGTTGCAGGTTTGGGAGCTGTTAGTATGAAATAAAGAAAGCAGTCAGGATTGGGAAGCCTAATTCAAAACATATGCACGAGAAGTTCAATTACGTACTAGACATGACGGCTTCCGAATGGTCGGCTGAGAAGCTCTGTTCACTGTTAGCGCTCTCGATAGCGAAGGTTCTGTCAGCAGGTGGGATATCCAGAAAAGAGGCAGTCCTCTCCACAGCTTCTTCGGTCACTTCAACAAGATCAGAAAATTTGGGAGCTGCAAGAAACATCAAAAGATCATTAGCAAAATTCAAAGAAACTCAAATACAATGCCTAATTCAGTTTCCTACCCTTTAAAACCCACTTCATCGGCAACGAATCACCCCCAACAATGGATTCACGTTTGACAAAAAAGAACTTCCTCTTCCAATCGTGATCATTGTGTGACGCACGAGGAATCAATTGGGAGTAGGAAGAGCGGGCTTGAAGAACGAAGCGACTGAACCCGTGGGTTCTCAGGTTGTAAGCAGCACAAACTTCAGGAATCCCCATCTCAAGCTTCCGGGAATTGTTCAGGTTATCAAGAGAAAAAAGAATCCTCCATACCATCGGCATTGTCTGGGAGTAAGAGAGGCCGGTGATTTTGAAGAATTCGTTCACGATGGCCGGAAAGGGGTAGGACATTCCAAGGAGGAAAGGGTAATAGAGAAAACAGACCCAGGTGTTGGACATGCAATCGGCCTTCAATCTGGAATCGAAACGCCGAATGATGGCCGACGACGGAAAGAGACCGGATTCCTTCAACTGGCGAATGTCGCTATCCGAAAAGTTGCAGGTTTCTTCTTCGTTAAAGGGGAGAATCCCCTGATCAACGAAGTCCTCGATGTTTAACGAGGAAGAAGGGGCGGCGGAACGAGTGTTCTTCTTCGCCATGACCGGAATAAATTAAAAAGAAAAGATGCCGGAGAAGAAGAGGAGGAACTGACCTGAGACGACGAAGAAGCTCGAAAGGGTTTTTTTGGGAGAAGATGATGAAATTGTGATTTCGGAATCTTGTATTTAAAGAAAAGTAATGATGGTTATCCCATCAATCGGACGCCGAAAAAAACGTCCCATCCAACCGTTTTTACCGTGATAACGCCGTAAGTTTCTAGGCTAAGCGAATCTCGCCAGCTGTAAATCTTATCCACAAGCAGCCGAGATTCGGGGGCAATTGTTAGGGGTCAATTTCAGGATGCTCACAGAGAAGCTGCGTAAGACTAGGAATCTCGCTATGGTTTGGGAATCCCGTCCAGTCAGGTATCCTGAAATTTTATTATCGACTAACCCTTATTTTTGCCATGTGCTTTATTTGTTTTCAGGAACGTTATGGAGCCTAACCATCTCCTGAAGACTCGGTCTAAAACTAACTAGCACGTGGAAGAGTGGGTCGTATCTCCTTCAACGGTCACAGAGAAGTGGAGAAAGAGGATCCCGGGAATCCCGGATAGTTAGTTAGTTGTTAGTTTGTTATATAAACGAGGACTCGATCAATAGGAACACACAACAACACACTTACATTAGCTTGCTTGCGAGTACAAATCATTGTAACACTTAGCTCTGATCGATCAAACCTCCAACCCGTTGTAACGAATTGCTTGATCATTAATAACATTGACTTGGTGGCGGTTTTTCAGCCGGCACCCGAGGTTTTTATCCAGGATTCCTAGAGGCGACTCGAAGGATTCTGGAGTTTTCCTCGCTAAAATCCTTGTGTTATCATCCCAACTTGGATTACTTGCTCATTTGATAGTTAAGCACACTACCTCACAATCTAAGTTTGGAATACAGGTTTCCTAAGTGAATTTTTGACCAAAACAGTATGTCGATGACATTCTATTATTTGGAAATGACATTCCAACCATGGAAGGTGTAAAAGCCTGGCTTGGAAGTTGCTTTTCCGTTAAGGATCTAGGTGAAGCCGCCTATATTTTGGGAATAAAGATCTATAGGGATAGATCAAGGCGCTTGATAGGTTTAAATCAAAGTGCATACATTGACAAAGTCTTGAAAAGGTTCAAGATGGAGAACTCTAAGAAAGGTTTGGTACCTATTCAAAGAGGGACAATATTGAGTACGACTCAATGTCCAAGCTCAAAGGTTGAGCAAGACAAAATGAAAGGAATCCCATATGCGTCTGCTATAGGATCAATTATGTATGCTATGATATGCACTAGACTGGACGTGTCATGCGCCTTAAGCATGACAAGTAGATACCAACAAAATCCAGGAAATAGTCATTGGATGGCTGTCAAAAGTATATTAAAATATCTTAGAAGGTCTAAGGATATGTTCTTAATATATGGATCCGATGAGAAGGAACTCGTTGTAAGGGGTTACACGGATGCGAGTTTCCAAACGGATCGAGATGATTCTCGATCACAATGGGGGTATATCTTCATTTTGAATGGAGGGGCGGTCTCTTGGAAGAGCTCAAAGCAAGAGGTGGTTGCATTGTCCACTACAGAATCAGAGTACATCGCCGCATCTTTAGCCGCGCAAGAAGCCGCATGGTTGAAGAAATTTATTACCGAACTAGGGGTTGTTCCTACCATTCAAGGACCCCTAGAGATCCTTTGTGATAACGAGGGAGCGATTGCTCAAATCAAAGAACCTCGTGATCATAAAAAAGTGAGGCACATCGAGCGGAGATTCAACTACATAAGGGATGAAGTTGCAAAAGGAAAGATATGTATTCGCAAAGTTCACACCGATGACAACGTCGCCGATCCACTCACGAAGCTCCTAGAACGCCCAAAGCATGTGGGTCATGTTTGTGCCATGGGACTTCGACATTCTAGTGATTGGATATGATTTATGTTTTGTATTAGGATATCGGAACAATTGTTATTCTGACACTTTTATATGAATGTGGGATTTCATTTAAAATTGTGTAAAGTTCCATTTTTGCATGTTTAAATCCGTGAATAAGTTACTTGTTCTAAATGTCCGTAGTCGATCATATTTGTGGTAACAAATATGAAGGTAAGACTATTATGAACTTGGATTGGTGGATATTCAAAGGTATGAATATGGAGCAATGGGTTGCTACCAAAGTTCATAGATATTTGTGGGAGACAAATATTGGACGACCCGCTCTCAAGACTTACCCCATGGAATCTTAATTGATTGATCATAAGTAAGCTTGAGTAAAGGAGAATATCATTTGTATCCTCTGACCTGAGATACATATTGGGTCTTGATATTCACCCAGTATTATGCTTTGACTTAGTTCTTCGCTGTTCAGAAACATGGCAGTACATAAGGCTAAGCTCAGGCATAGTACTAGGTGTTTGTGAGAGACGTATGTAGTCAAGATGGAATTTGTCCCTCTTATTCGTTGAGAGTTAAATACTTAAATGTCTAAGGCCTGAATTAAGTTAAATCTAATAGGGAGTGATCACCCTATGTCTCTAGGATTTAACATGACATTTGTGACAAAAGCATAAATGATCGTTTCACCTAAAACATTTCAAGTGGTGACTTGAAGGAGATGATGTTATTGAATGGCACTAAGTCATACGTATTAGGGGTAACAAACCGTTGTTAGGCAGTATTTTTTGCTTGCATCAATCTTCTATGAATCTTGTGCAATTGGGAGATTGTTGGACTCGGTCTGCCCAAGACACATACTAGATTGATGTGGCTAGTACGTTATGATCCAAGACGGGTCATACCCAATAACGAGCTAGACAAACACCCAATGGATATTTATTTAGATATGATCAATTAAATAAATATCACCTAAAGAAGATATTTAGAAATGGGTTTCTAAATAATTGAGCTTATGATTAAATCATATGGATGATTTAAATTAGAGAAGTATGGTAACAATATTATTTAAGTGGTTAAATAAATTGTCAAGCAATATATAATAAGTTATATGTTACATTGTGTTTTAGGACATGTTACATATAAAATAACATGTTACATGGGTCATGTAAGACATGACCAAAATGTACCTTGAATGAGAACAAGACTAGATGCATTGGAGGGAAGTTCAAATGGTTTGAAACCCCATTTTCCCCCTTTTTTCTCCTTGAGTCCGGCCAACCACTCATAATGAGGTGGTTTGGTGTGTTTTTCGAAGGCTTGCATCTTTAAATGTGCCTCCCATTCATTGCCCTAACTGGTTAGACACACCACTCCTCTCTCTCTCTTTAAGATCTTTATGAGAGCTAAACCACTTCTATAGAAGAAGACTCTTGAATTAGGATTCAAGATACATAGAAGAAGAACCTTGAATACGGATTCAAGCAAAGGTTAAAGGTGCATTGGTCTTCAAGAAATCCTAGCAACAAGGTGTTGTGTTGGAGGCTCGTGGGTATCACAAGCTTGAGGCTTCTTCTTCGAGGCTTGCTATTCGAGTTCATCATCATCTTTTTCTCAATCCCTTGCTTGGAAGAAGGTATAAATCTAAACACCCTATGGTTGTTTTAGTTTTGATAGCATGCATACATATTTGGATCCTTGGTTTTGGGTTTTATAATCAAGTGTTAAAATCCGTTTTAACATCAACTAATCAAAATATACATCAACTAATCAAACTATGGTTTTGATTTTCCCGCTGCGTTTTACATTTTAAGGAGTTAAAATGGCTTTGATAAAGTTCTTAAAACCCAACAAGATAATATGATACAAAAATATATATCTTTTGCCGTATATCATGTATATTGTAACATCCCGAAACTCTTATTATTTTAGAATTGATATAAAATAGTTGCATGGAGTTTGGGTAAGGATGTTTTAAAATTATAAACCAATAAAAACTAGTTGACATTTTGTTAGTTACTAAAAATTATATGCAACTAATAGAAAATGTCATGGAAGATGAGGGTGTTCTATGTAAGATAAAAGTTAGTGGTTCAATTTAGAAAAAAGGGGTATTATAGAGGGGGATTGTATGTAAATATGGGATTAAAAGAGAAATCTTGGACTTCTCCCATGGAGAAAAACACAGAATGCGTATGAAGATGGAGGGAGCCTAGGGTTGAGCTAAATCCATGAATAAAGCTCATCACATGTGCAATTGATGGGGGTTTTTGGTGAATTGGAGCTATAACACACCTTCTCCACGTTTTTCTTCCTTAAATTCGTGATATGGGTGCTAGGTATGTTCTCTTCTCCAAGTTGTTCATGTATGATACTTCTTAATTGGTTAAATTGAAGCATGAAATCAGTTGTAGAAGCATCCTAGATGTAAATGAAACCTAATTCTTGGGTTGCATTTGTAAGTTCTCGTGATTTTAGTGGATGATGAAAATGGGTTTAAGCCACCTCTTGAAATTGAAACATGATAATGGGGATGGGTTAGAATTGCTAAATTAAACCCCAAGTATGCTTCATTATGTGAAAAAGGTTGTCAAGTTTACATAGAATTGTGAATTGAGATGCAAGTATTTGAAGTATGGGTAAATTGGTATGTTAAAAGTGTATGTGATAAATTAGGCATTTTTATGCACACCAAGTGTTTGTGAAAATGCCTAAAAGAGATGTTTAACTTGGAAGTGTCTAGTTTTGACAACTAATAGTTAGTAAGATACTTGAGAATCAAGTATAACTATGTTGTGGATTATTAAGCTAAGTGCTCAATTAATTATAGGTAAAGGTGGTGGAAGCTCAAGCCATCAAGAATGTAAAAATTGAAGACTCGAGGTAACACAAGAGTGCTTAAAGTAGTATGTTGCAATATATTTATTATTATGTGGCTTGACTATGAACGGAGTGTTGAGTTAGTTAAATGTTATAATTGACTATATGGCGTTCGGTGTATAAAATGACGTAGGATGTTTGTAGCTAGATGAAGACTACAACTTCGTAAAGAAACGTAGAAAAGTGTGTAAAATGACTCGTTTGGGTTAAGAGTGTATGATTGAAGTATGTTGAGTGTGAAAGTGTGTAATATGACCCGTTTGGGGTTAAGAGTGTATATATGAAATATGTTATGTGAATGTGTGCAATATGACCCATTTGGGTTAAAAGTGTATATACGAAGTATGTTATGTGGATTTGTGTGCAATATAACCCGTTTGGGGTAAGAATGTATATATGAAGTACGTTATGTGAATGTGTGCAGTATGACCCGTTTGGGTTAAGACTGTATATACGTAGTATGTTATGTGAATGTGTGCAATATGACCCGTTTGGGTTAACAGTGTGTTGAATGACTCGTTTGGGTAAAGATTGAAATGAATGAACCGTTTGAATTAAGAGTGTGTTGAATGACCCGTTTGAGTAAAGATTGAAATGAATGATCCGTTTGGATTAAGAGTGTGTTGAATGACCCGTTTGGGTAAAGATTGAAATAAATGACCCGTTTGGGTAAAGAGTGTGTTGAATGACCCGTTTGGGTAAAGATTGAAATGAATGACCCATTTGGGTTAAGAGTGTGTTGAATGACCCGTTTGGGTAAAGATTGAATTGAATGACCCGTTTGGGTTAAGAGTGTGTTGAATGACCCGTTTGGGTAAAAGATTGAAATGAATGATCCTTTTGGATTAAGAGTGTTTTGAATGACCCGTTTGGGTAAAAGATTGAAATGAATGACTCGTTTGGGTTAAGAGTGTTGAATGACCCGTTTGGGTTAAGATTGAAATGAATGACCCGTTTGGGTTAAGAGTGATGAATGACTCGTTTGGGTAAAGATTTAATTGAATGACTCGTTTGGGTTAAGAGTGTGTTGAATGACCCTGTTGGGTAAAGATTGAATTGAATGAACCGTTTGGGGTTAAGAGTGTGTTGAATGACCCGTTTGGGGTTAAGAGTATGTTGAATGATCCGTTTGGGTAAAGATTAAAATGAATGACATGTTTGGGTTAAGAGTGTATTGAATGAGCCGTTTGGGTAGGATTGTAATAAATGACCCTCTTTGGGTAGGATTGTAAGAATGACCCGTTTGGGTATGAATGTATGGAATGACCCGTTAGGGTAAGAATGATAATACCATAGGGTGTCACAATAAATGTGTAAATATGACCCGCTAGGGTAATGATGGGTAAGCTAAGATGTGAGACGTAAAGCATAATTGTATGACCCGCATGGGGTTAAGATGAGTAACATAAGGTGTAAATTGAATATGTTACATGTTTTAGTAGAATTAATAGTATGAAATGGTTAGTGCCATAAAAGTGAAATGCTTGGGTTCATGTTCTTGATTGATGTAATAATAAAAATAGAAAGTAATTGACCCATTTGGTTTAGTCAATACGGTGCCCGTATAGGTTAAGTGTTATATTGAGGTATCCAAGTGATCTTGGATTAGAGGATGGTTAGAAATAACCAAGAAACCAAAAAAAGCACCTTCGGGTGAGTGTGTATATACTTGACACATAAAACTTGTGTCAAGAGAAGTTGAATTTTGTTATGTGAATGATTAAATGGTAGAATTGTAGAATGTGTATATGTGCAAGTTTGGGTAGTGAAATAACTTATGTTTTGATGCATGAGATATTGTTCATACGCAAGGATGTTCAAATTGAATCATCAGATGGCTGGAAATGATAATTAGCAAAAATGGGGCTTAATGGGTCACGGGTTGGCTTTTACGTCTATATGATGTAAATTTCAAAGTCTGAATCAAGTTGTGTTTATATTTGTGTTATTGAACTGATGATGAAGTTAGAAATGCAGGAAATGAATCTTAGAAAGGTTGGTATGAAATGTGGACCTTTGTAGGAGAAATCTGGAAATGAGCAGAATTTGGTTAGGTAAATCTTAGCCTAGCCGCTAAAATTATGGCTCCAAGCGTATCGCTTGGAGAAAGAGATGCAGCAAGAGGTACGCATGCCATGGCAAGCGTATCGCCTGCCACAACACTTGTTCCAAGCGATACGCCTGGAACTTGAGTTCGATGATTGTTATTTGTTTTCAGTTTGTAACCTTAGTTGGGGGTTATGTGGGCAATTGTCATTAATGCTAACGTATTACTAGTGTTAATGACAGGTACCAAGCGGAATTGATAGGTTCGGGTCGAGCATGGAGCCTTTTGAAGGAACCGAACACCAGTTTTTAAAAGTTATGGTTGTTTTTGTGGTTATTGTAATGTTTGAAATCTGTCGCACTCTGATAAGCAACCGAGGTTAATCATTGACTTGTTTTATAATTATAGTGTTATAACCCGATTTAGAAAGTAATCTAAACAAAATTTTCCGACTCGTACTTTATAAACATTTAAATGGTGTAATCAACGGTAAGGGTGTTACATATATATATATATATATATATATATATATATATATATATATTAATTTGCACCTAACTAATTGTCACACACACACATATATATTTCAAATATATATATTTATAATTAATTTTTGTCTATATTTCAAAACGTTCACCATAATAAATCCAGTCATCTACTATTATTTCTAATAAATAATAAGTAGATGTTATACTTATTATTTAGTCGTGACTAGATAATTAATAAATTAATTATCATACTTGTTCGTTTCCCAAAATGTAACCCTTTATATCTTACCTTAATAGTAATGTTGATATTATCTGACAATCGAACACCTAAATCCAACAGATTAATTGTGATATGGCATCAAAAGCCTGGAAGTTAGTTCAAGAATGGCGCAACTCTTCAATAAGATCGGAACACAAAACAATACTCTCAATACTCAATAAAATATTTTGTTAACCGCATGTTATGACACAACTTGAGTCATACCGAAAGCGAGGAATGAAAATGAATTTCAAAACAAGAACACTCATCCAGGGACAATCATAAAAGACAATAAGTCAGATACTTCTAGTGGCTCAAATATAGATCAAAGCACCTAGATTTGGATTGGGACATTTTTTTCTGTAATCATGCGTTGTATCTCCTTTAATTTCTTTTGTTTCTCGCTACTAGCTTCTCGCAAGTTTTCTAATCAAATTGTTACTAGCTTCTCGCAAGTTTTCTAATCAAATTTCATTTTTGTTGTTAAGGAAAAACTTGTTCTTCCACTCTTGAGACAATATACACTTGTAATGTTCATCTACTCTAAGGGCATGTGGTATATATGGTGTGATAATTTGATTTTATCATGTCACGTAGGTGATGACGGGATAACACCATTTAATCACAACAAGTGTGATATACATGATGTGATAATTTGGTGTTGAAGAATATTTTATTATTATTTTTTTGACCTTTTATAAATAAAATACTAATTAAATCTTTTTATTTAACATAAAAATAAAACATTAAATTTTAACCTAAAATAACAAAATAAGAAAATTACACTAAACATAAATAATTCAAGAAGAATGCTCTTAGATATCCTCGATCAAATTCGTCTTAAGTTGGTTATGGATATTTCGATCTCGTATTTCCTGACGATTAGGCCGTTTTTTCTCCTCGTTAATTTGTGGATATGTCGTATCCAATTCCACCTTGTTTAATTGACAAATCGCTTTGCCCTCATCCTCGAGAATCATATTCTGTAAAATTAGAACAACCCGCATAACATTGGCTATCTTGTCTTGGTGCCAAATTCGTGTGGGATGAGAAATGATGTGCCACTTCTTTTTTAACCTTGCGAATATGCATTTAACATCCTTCCTAACAACGATTTGAGCATTGGTGAAGACTTTACGTCTCTCGCCAATGGGAGTTGTGAATCCTTTCACAATAGTTGGATAGTCGGGATAAATCCCATCAGCCAAATAATAACCACGTTTGTAAGTGACATCCGTAGTTCAAATGACGAGTCGGGCTCACGCCCCTCTATGATATCATCCCAAATGGGTGATCGATCCATGACATTGATGTCGTTATTGGAACCTATAACACCAAAAAATTGATGCCATATCCACATGTCGTATGACGCAACAACTTCGACATTATGGTAGGATGACCGTGATCACCACGCATGAATTGTGTCATCCAAGCATTGGGATAATTCTTCCACTCCCATTGTGTGCAGTTAATGGTACCGAGCATTTCACGAAATCCCCATTTGTTTTCATGAAACTCGTAAAGTTGTCTGATGTCACTTGCGGTAGGTCGTCGTAAGTATTTTCTTTGATACAATTTAAAGATACCGAATATAAATAATTAACCTATTATAAATAATTAAAATTAATAATGAAATTTGATATTGAAATTTAAATAATAGTAGTAATAATATAAAAATAATACCTTTGAAAAACTTATGCAAACACGAACTTAGTGTCCGATCGGACATCCTCAAATATATGTCGAAGCCAACGCCCGTAGTACTGTACGCCATCATACGAAGGCTGTCGTGCACTTCTGCAAAGGAGTAAAACCAATCTGACCTCTCGCATCACTTCTTTGTGGGAACCATGGTATCTCGCGCTCTAAATCGTTCACTATTCTTAAAAATAGTGAGCGATTCATACGAAAATATTGATGGAACAAATGTGTCGGATACACACAACCGTCATTGAAATAATCTCTCATCAACATTTCTTGCCCCATTTCACGGTTTCTGTTGAGACGAGCTCTTCGAGTTAGTACTTGGTTTGCTCGAGCGTTGAGCCAACGTTGATGATGATGTACCATCATTTGAAAAAACATAGCCGAAGCCCGGTCGGATGATTCGTTCGATGAATAGTGGGATATAACGTGAGTCGAAGAATTAGATGAAGGAGATGAAGACATATTTTATAGAATTTTAGAAAGAAAGATGGAGGAGAAATGGTGAAATTGTGTGGTGTAAATTATGGTTTAAATAGGTAAAGAAATTGAAATTAAAAAAAAAATCCTCCAACGGCTCGAAATTGGACCGTTCAACGGTCCTTAACCTCAAAAAATACACCAAAAACAACGTGAAGATGTGCAGACCTCCGAACCACGCCAACTCAAAACGCCCAAAGGACGTGGTGTACCACGACGTTATCACTTAAAACACCCCCCTCACGACCAATGTTAAACTGGGGTAGAGGATATATATAATGGAAACCTCTTTGAGTTGGAAAAACCGTGAAAACTACCACAAAACGATTTTTTTTCTTCAAACTTTTTGTAGTGATTATATGCGTTAATACAAGCCCTATGGTGAAAAAAAAATCAAAAAACGCCTAGTAGTTTTTTTTTAAAATAAATTTCCGAAGTTTGACGTTACGTCATGTTACATATGTAACATTTACGTGTTACATATGTAAAATGCCTTGTTACATATGTAACAAAAGCTGTAAATATTTTTTTTAAAAAAAATCTCTAGGCGCTTTTTTATGTTTTTTCACCAAAACCATCAAAAATGAATGTAGAATCTATAAAAAAATACATCTAAAAAAATAATAAATTTGGAACGTCTTTTTTGGCCGGTTAACTTCTTTTTGCAAAAAAATCGGTTCTTAAATATTTTTTTTAAAAAAAATTACTCGGCGTTTTTTTTATTTATTTTCATAAAGGGTGTTTTTTTAAGTTAGAGAGTCACCATAAAAAAAATCAGAATAAAAAATAAATCTTTTACCTTAATCTTCACGATTTTTCCTACTCATAAAGGTTTTCATTTCATCCTTCTCCATATTAAATAGTCAATGGAAGTTCCTTTTTATTTGTTTACAGGGGAATATATAATAAGAATAAAGAATTAATAATACTAACCCATCCTATGTTGTTTTCTCAAAAGTCGTTCTTTATTTATTTAACTGTAAAACAGACAAATCATGAAACAGCAGCCATGGAGAGAAGACGCTTACGGTCATCTGTGTTCCCTAAACTAATCTGGTGGAATCAGCACTTGCCAGGGGCCACTTCTTTTGACCTATCCGTATATTCAATGACTCTTTCTTCGCTGTTTTTTCAAAGGTAGTCAGTCGTTTATTATTCATTTGTTAATTGTCATATACAATTCTTGAACTTGATGATAACCTAAAACCCACTGCGTACAATCTTGCACAGAGACGATGATGATAAAGAAATCAGAGTTCATAGTGTTTCTAGCACTCAACTTCATCACGTTCTTAAGATTTGCAGACTCTGTGGTTCCGCAAGATGAAGGTACATCTATCTTGATTTTGTAATGAAATTGTTAGTTTGGGGAGGAAAGAGGTGATTTCAATTCCAATTTGATGTCAGTTAGGTTAAACATGGGTGATTTCATTTTGATTAAAACCCTGAGATGTGAGTTGAATTTGATATTTGTTGTTATCTTTGGTGTTACATGGGTTGTAAGTTTGAATTGATAGTGGGTTACTTGCATCTATTTTAGTTGTTTGGAGGTTAATGAGGTTGGTTTTGAAATTCATTTTGGGTTTTATGAATGGTATCCAATATCTATGAAGAAGGTAGTTTTTAAAAGACTTAGTTGTCAGTTGTCCTATCTAAACCGTTTATCTTATATTTCGATTTAAACTTAATATAGAAAGAAGAAAAATCTACTTAACTACTAGCAAACAAGAAGTTATCAAGTTGAAGAAAAAATGATATCAAAGCTCCTAATGAGCTTTAGCCCTTTAAGAGGTAATAAGTCACTTAGACTCATCCTAGAGTGTTTATAGTGGAAGGGTAACTTTGCGGAGTAGTAATCAAGTTTCTCAACTGTTCTACTAAAGTCACGTAAACTTTTTTTGTCCCACTAAAGTCACTTAACTTTCATTAAGTGTTCCAATTAGATACCCTATTTTTCTTTTACAATTTTAAGTTATTATAAAATTAAGTGAGACAAGTAAAAAATATATGAATATTGGTTAATATTTAGTGATTAATTTTTAAAATTTAACTTGGAATAGGAGGTAATTGTAATGGAGCGGAAATTACTAAATCATAAATAAGTCTTAGAATTGTTCACTTCAAGTCAAACTGGAAAAAAATAATCAATAAATATTAATCAGTATTCATATATCTTTTATTTGCCTCACTTAATATTATAATAACTTAAAATTTATAAAAAATAGGTACCTGATTTGAACACATAATGAAAGTTGAGTAACTTTATGAGGACAAAAAAAAGTATGAGTGACTTTAGTGAAACAATGGAAAAACTTGGTTATTATTTTGTGAAGTTTTCCCTTTGTGGTATGACGGTATCCCATGCCACATAGGTTGCAAACCTTGAAGTAAGAAGAGATTAAAACATGTCTACATAGGTTTGAATATAAGTGTTGGCATAATTTAATATGCAAGATCGGATAATCACTCTAAATTGTTGTTGATTTTTGAAAGGAAAACCGGCTTACTCGCTTAGCAAGTAGTGGTTTTTTAATCCACCATGTGTCTAAAGAATGTTATACACTGTTTAAGATATATAGTTGTGAAAATAGTATATTGTTGATGTTTTTCTTATTGGAATGAGGTTGTATGTAATTGTATTGTTTATAGTTAGCATTCTTTATAAACGTATAAAAATTACCATTGTTTTCATGCAGTGGAAGCTCTTGAACAAATTTTGACATTAATGGGTGCATCGAATTGGAGGTTTAATGGAAACTCTTGTGAGCTTGAAGAGATTGCTCAAGTGCCAAAACTCCACCCTGAAGCTGAAGCCAAGGTCAACTGTGACATAGACTGCAATGGTGACAACTCGAGCAACTGTCATGTCATAAGCATGTAATGGTCTCATTTTGCATTTCATTTTATTGCATTCGGTTATCTTGAAATTGTTCTCCATTTCTGGGTGAATTGTTATGAACAACTGTTTATCATAGTTTTAGAATCGAAAATTAGTTGAAACCTACGTCTGTCCAGTGTTATTTTATTAAGTATCTTTGTTATTGATTTATAGGATACAAGCTCGGTTCTAGTTTACATGTAACCGTTAACTACAACAACATTTTATTAAACCGCAAATCCAATAAAGATATGAGTTTTGCCTAGTGAGATCAAAGGTGCTACTTCTCACTCACAAAATTGATGCCCACTCTTCAAAATCGTCTAGGGTTTGAACTTTATATATAGATCACAAGTGTTGCCCTCAAATTTCCTATAAAAATAAAATCTTGATTTTGATTTTCGGGAGCAATCTATTTGATAACAATGCTCAAACGGTATGTATTTTTTTTGGAACAAGAATAAATTGCTTCATCAAAGGATGACTTTTATTATTATATGATATATAACTCGTTTGCTATGGGAGGATCATTCACTTGTGACATTACTTAAATGAAAAGCTTTCCTGTTTTGTTTTGATGGAAAGAAATCTCTAAACAAGAATATGTTTTCTTTGAATGTTCAGTAATCACCATAATAATTTCTGCTGCACATGCTTCTACATTATTGTCTTTCTCAAAGGGTAGTTTTGTCAATGCAGCATACATAAATATTATAGTCTAGGTGGTGTGCTTCCACCTGCACTTGTAAAGCTTCCGTACCTTCAAACTATGTAAGTGCTGGTAGCTGCAGTGGTATGAGTTGGCATATTAGCGAGACTAAAATGCATTTGATTTTTGCAGCGATTTTGCTTACAATTACCTTGGTGGCACCATACCTTCTGAATTGGGTTCAACACAGTTGCTATCAATGTAAAAATCTGTTTATGTACCCTTTTTTTAGTTGATTAACCTAAACTGTGAATCTATTAGTTTATGTTTTCATAGCATCAAGCTATTGACTATGCAGCTCTCTTCTTGGAAACCGCTTTTCTGGAAAAATACCAGGGGAACTGGGGAATATTTCATCTTTGACATATTTGTAAGTCTTAATTATTTTGTATTTGGTATTGTTTGTTACTAACACTCAAACTATTTATACGATTATATACATACTATTGAGGTGGTAGAATATCAGGTCAACTTTATTTTATTTGCTCTTAAATAGCTTCCACAAATATTTGTTACTCATGTTCCGTTCATGGGAAGTCCCACCAGATATCTTCATCTCTAGCTACTTATCACCACTTAATCAAGAAAAACATATGTATAGTGATGTAACTATGATTTGTAAACAGGAACCTTGAAGCAAATAAATTTTCTGGGACTATTCCTTCTGACCTGGGGAGATTAATTAATTTACAAACATTGTAAGGCTGATTGGCTCTCATTTTCTTTCTTCGTTCTTTGATTGATTATGTAATTTTAATTTGTTCTGTTTCTTGATACTTTGCTCCAGGATTTTATCCTCAAACCAGTTGGTGGGAACTTTACCAGCGACTCTTGTTGCATTGAGAAATTTGAAAGATTTGTAAACACTGTCACATTGCTATTTAGCTAGTATATATTCAATATGTAGCTTTTGTTATCAAGTTGTAGAGCATTTACAATAGGTTTCTCATCCTCATCCCTATAAGTTAACCAAAGATCACTTTTTTCTAAATCAACCCTCATTTTGTATAAAAGTCCCACATCTCAATTCCCATATCTAACCCCATTTCAATTAAATAGTACCTTTTTATTTATTTCTCTCTCTCTCTCTCTCTCTCTCTCTCATACATACACACACACAATCACTCATATAAAAATAGGAGTTGATGAACCCCATAATTTGGGGTATGGGGATAGAGAACCTGATGTAGAAGGAAATATACATAAAATTAGTGATTTTCCTTAAATTATAGGGATGGGGATAACATGGGGATCCTAGTGTGAATGCTCTTTACATAGGAATATAAGCTCATGTAAATTATAGAATCCGCATCACTTAAAAGACGAGAAGTGGTCAGCTTCATCTATGCACACTTTGATTTAAAAAGAGGAGAGGGCAATTTATCTACACAAATGTGAGAAAATTTTCTTTTGTTGTACAGCCGGATAAGTGACAACAACTTCAGTGGGTCTATACCTAATTTCATAGATAAATGGATACAACTCACTAAACTGTAAGTGCAGTTTCCAATCATAATGCATACTCAACCAAAAACTTAAATATGCAATTCTGCAGCATATTTATTCTCATCCAACTTTTTTGTATCCTCTTTTTTTGAAGAGAACTAATTGGGACTGGACTTTCAGGACCGATTCCTTCATCCATTTCCCTTCTGAATTTAACTGATTTGTGAGTGTTGATAACGTTAACTTCATATGACTCTTTTCTTTCGATCTTTTTCCGTTTTGTGTAATAGGAAATGACTTACTCTGCAGGAGAATTTGTGAATTAAGTGGACCGACTCAAAGATTCCCTCCGTTAGAAAATGCTATTGGCTTATTAACAGTGTATGTAGAAGGTTCTGGTCTATACTTTCTGTCGAGTATAGAGGGTGTCAATTTCGACCCATGAATTGGTTGGTTTGGGCTATGTATTTAAGAGGTAGATGAGAAAAGTAGTTTGAAAGAAAACAGGTCAAATGGGCTAAAAGCTACCCAAAATGTATTTGAATACTCAAGCCTAAATCATTTTAGTAAAGAATTAGATCATTTACGAAATAATATATGTTTCTAAGATCATCTGATACAATGAATATTCATAAACTCTGGACAAAAAATGTTGCTCGTAAATCCAACCAACACTACCCATACTAATAATCTCCCATTTTGGTATGTTACTGAACTTTGTCACTTTGCCACATCTAATTATGGATTGTGGAATAGTTACTCACCGTACAATTGGATGTCTTTTTGTTCTGCTGTACAGTGTATTGAGAAACTGCAACATTTCTGGGGAGATACCTCCTTATATTTGGCAAAGGCGAGATCTTCAATTATTGTAAGTCGCACATGCAATGATTCCATCAATATGTATAATGCTCAAAAAACACGTGTGGACTCACAAAATGAGCAAGTGTAACAGTAATAACTTTTGTATGCGACATAATCTGTTATTGAGTAGCTCATATTAGCGTTTATAAAACACGGGTTGTGATATGTAAGTCAATATAATTATTGACATCTTTTATACTGTAAATTGAACAGGGACGTGAGCTTTAACAAGTTAACAGGGGGAATATCGCGTGACATCATTGGTAGGAGCTTGCGTTACGTGTAAGTATATAACCAAATTATATATGTATATATTTATATTTATATATATAGTATGCATGTATTTGTATTTTATATGCATATGCATATGCATATGTATGTTTCTCATTTATTAGACGTGTGATGTGGTCTGAATAGGTTTTTGACTGGCAACATGCTAAGTGGAGACATACCAGACACACTTTTGATAGAAGGAGCTACCATGTATGTCTTTTTCATGGATGTTTTACAGAAGAAGGGTTATCGTTTTATTTTGAAGTGTAATGGATTAACTTTCAGTTTCAAAATTGTTGTCACCTCGTCTAATCTTAAAAAAATGTTAATCTGTTGATTTTTATAACAATAACTAGAGATGGAAATTACGACCAATTTACTTATGAGTGTGTGGATTTGGGTTTTACTTTATGTCAAATGGGTCATAAAAGAAACAACTAGCTAAGAGAGGAACGGGTTGAAAATCTCCTAGTATCTATTTGTAACGCCTTCAACCTAAGTTGATTTTAGTCAAATATTTACATTGTTTTTAAAATAAGTTTGTGTGATCATACTTAATGCATAAATATTACTGCATTTTTTAAAGATGGACAAAAATATATTGCAGATCAACCTGACCCTACCTGTTGTGATCGGTACTAAAAATGTCCTTTTTCAGCCTAAATCTGTTTTGACCTGTACGAATGTCATAAAAAGGAAATTTTTTTTTGATACGCAACACGATTCAGGTGGATTTGAATTGAAACTTAATCCGTTTTACGTGTTCAGTCAAATCCATATCTCTATGGATGGAGTAGTGATGATGATCTATTTTTATCACTTGCACATCACATGATTAACCACTTGATAAAATAATATTAAAACAGCTTTCATCGTATTTCATTTGATTCAGTGACCTGTCCTACAACAATTTTACTTTGCAAGGGCCTGATCGACCTACATGCAGACCCAACATGTGAGAAAGCTTATCTATAGCCTTTATAATTTTCTTTCATATGCAACTTTTGACAATTTTTTTTTTCAAGTTGGTAATACTGATCCATTTTAATGTTGGTATTTAGGAATCTATACCTTAACCTGTTTAAGAGTTCTTCATCGGGGAACACATTGTAAGTATAACATGTTGCTTTAGTTTTATGAGGGTGTTTCGATTTGCTTTTTGGAACCGGTACTGGTGACTTTGAAGTCACGGTACCTATTTATCGTTTTTTGCATGAACAGATTCTGCTTCTCATTTTTCTAAATCTGTCCATCATAATGGTTTTATTATCCGAGGAGTCATGCATTTTTATGTAATATTAATGTGCATCTTATCTCTTACATTTTTACCATAAATAGACAGGATATACTTCCATGCATAGAGGATGCCAAGTGTCCTAGATGTAAGTGGTTTACATCTTTGAATTTATCTTAATATTATATTAAAATGTAATTGTTTCCCCTTCTGGTTTATGAACCCTCTATGATGAAAATTGTGACGCTTTCTTGAAATTCCTTTTTAGGAGTGATATATATAAAAGCATAAAATCCCTGCTATTACTCCCTCTATCAAAAGTTCAAAACAAGTTAGAGCGGTAGATCTAATCCATGTTGGTTATTTAAGATTGTGTTAATGGATCCTGTTTATGTGATTTGGCATTTACTATTGTCAATTGATTTATTCATGGCAGATGAATGTTCCTTACATGTTAATAGTGGGGGAAATGATTTGAAGGTCAAAGAAAGCAATAAAGATGTTGTTTATGAAGGAGATGCCTCATTTGATGGTGGTGCAGGAAGTTTCCATAGAAGCCGTAATAATGTTTGGGGACTTAGTAGCACTGGGGACTTCCTTGATGACAATATTCAAACAAATCTTTACGTAGAATCTTTGCAGAATAGTTCAGCAAACAACCTACCTTCTCTTTACACAACAGCCCGCCTCTCTCCTCTTTCTCTTACTTATGTCAGCTATTGTTTGGAAAATGGCGATTACATTGTTAATCTCCATTTTGCCGAAATACAGTATACTAATGATACTACATACAGAAATCTTGGCAGGCGGATATTTAATATTTATATACAGGTGATAATCTGATTAAATTTAATTGTTTTACATCCAGCCTTGGCGCTGAGTTTGTTTGTAATTCAGGGACAACTTGTTAGAAGGGACTTCAATATTGAAAATGAGGTTGGGATAGAAAGGCCTCTTGTAGTACCCTTCAATGCCAGTGTGACAAATAACATATTAGAGATACGCTTTTACTGGGCGGGTAAAGGGACAGCACGTTTTCCCAAGAGAGGACGCTATGGCCCCCTCATATCAGCTATCTCTGTCAACCCATGTGAGTATCATACTTTCTACTATATTCTAGGTAGAAATGTGACTTATAGAATTATTGTTTTAACAGCTATTTAGAAGTGGCAAGATGGGTAAGATGAGTGGCTTTGGGTAATGAATCCAAAGAAGTTTGTGTTCAATTGAGTCATTTTTTGTTACAGATCAATTGGCCCGGGTTCTGGTTGGGATTACTCACAAATACCATTTTTTCATTCTTTTAAATTGCTTATATAAAAATTAATATGCCAGGCATTACCACAAAATCATTATTTAGTCATATTAATAAATGGGAAGTCTTTGTATAAGATGATTTATGAGTTTGTATGCAATCAAAATAGGCTACCGGTGACTTTTAACCTACTTGAACCATTCTCCTTTTAAATAAACATTTTACTTAGACCCATTTAAGGTTTGAAGGTGTTGTATATCCGGTTATGCTACAGCTAAATTCCGGAATTCAAAATAGAAGGGATAGGCCACGGTCGATCGAGATACAGATTCACCACTCGATTCAACTCGAGTTGTAGGACTGTCTTAGGATAAAGAAGCACTACTTAAGTTCAATATTAGAATCCACATGACACCATCCAAGTTGCTTATTTGGATTAGCAATGGAGAATCCAGTTACTCCTGAGAGAAACTCAGCAAAAAATGTTAAAAACTCAAATTTAATACCCCCTTTCAAACATGCATACGTGCAGATAGAAATAGAAAAAGACCTGAATGCAAAAATAGAATAAGATAAATATGACAAGTCCCATTGAACGACAAATAAAGATATACACTTAACACTTTCAACACTTCAAACACTCTAAGTAGATTAGCTTCACACATAAGTTGGGATTGTTGACTATTGTTTTTTTCTCTTAGTAATGTGGAATTTACTTCAGTTGGTAAGGATGGTATTTATGCCTGAGTTTTTAGTGACCTCACCCATTATTTACACATGCAAGACTCATCCTACATGATATGCTTTCTGAAATGTTGACTCATCCTACATGATATGCAAAGGATGCTTCATTAAAGGAAATAAGCAACTTAACATCACGATTTTATTGTCTTTGATTTTTTAAGGAGATATGATCTCTAAATCTTTTTAGGTGATAAACACAAAGATATTTAGGTAGGAATGCCGAGATACAATATCTAAGATAGAACATTTGTGAGACGAAGTGTCCCTGTGCATCTAACTAGACATTAATGCCACTTGGTGCATTAGTTCTATCTTTTGCTTCATCTTAGAGACTTAGACTAATAGAATGATCTTAGTAGATCATAATATGGAGTATGTTCGTTTCCATCTGCATTACTTACACAAATAGGTTAAGGAAGCTAACATTGAAGAGATTCAATCAATGCTATACATAACATGGCTTATTGACTTTCATGTTGCTGACAAACAAGCCGCCTGATCTCTAGAGATCAGACCCAAATATAATCGAAATAACAAGTATATGTTAACTAAATCATTAGCAGGGAAAACTAAGTCATGGTCTCCTAGCAAGAAGCAATCTCTTCTATTTGATGATGACAAAACCTATCATATTTCAAAGATACTTAAGACTTTTGGGTTCTTTTGATTTTTTTGTTTACCTTTTTTAGTCATAAGCCAATGAAAACATATCATTAAACTGTACATACAAGATAAGGAAATTACAACCACATATAAAGCTATTTATAATAGACTCTTGTCCTGTTGGTATCTCAATTTTTAGTAAACTCTTGCAAGCAGATTCGAAAACTTGTTCAATACATGGGGCCAATGGGGGGATAAATAAAGTTGCTTATGCTGGCTTTGCAATTACGGGGCTGTGTCTAGCGTTGATAATCTTGGCTGTCCTCTGGTGGAAATGCTTTTCAAAAGGCAGAAGCAGAAAAAGGAAAGGTAGCGGTATGGCTTTTCTTATAAATTTCAAATATGCACAAGCAATAGGATCTAGGGCCTAGGGGTGTTGAAAAACCATTGAGACAGATAGAACCACCCAAATTAAAGAAAATCAGCCGGTTTGATATTCAAAGTTAACGCTCCGGTTCGGTTTCTGCAGTTTGGCATTTTTAATGGTTTGATCCGGTTTGAAACATGGAACCCCGAACCTGCCAACCGAACCTGTCGTTGGACCTTTATTTTTTTACATATTTCTTTTCATTTTTGGAAAATGTAGTTATGTATATGTATCATAATTATTATGCATCTTTATCAACTTCAATTTTTTATTAAAACTGATGATTTTAAGAAAAAATATAAAAAAACTTTAAACCACCAAAACCGAACCATTAAACCGCCAAACCGTTTTGGTTTCTGATTTCTTGAAACCAAATTAGCGTTTCAACCTAAAATTTTCATAGTAACCGGCCCAACTGTACTATGAGTATGATCACCCCTTAAATTAATTGGAATCCGTGTATGAAATGTTTATATAATGCAGTCTTTGTTTATGTAAATGATTTGCTCTTTACAGATTTTGAGGGGATGGAACTGAAAACAATATCATTTTCTTTTAATGAACTAAAAACCGCCACCAGAAACTTTAATGCTACAAGCAAAGTAGGGGAAGGCGGCTTCGGACCTGTTTACAAGGTAATAATCTAGCACATGGTGGATTTGGTGGTCGATTATTTTTAATTCTGTGTATGGAAACTAATTACGTGGTATTACGGTGCAGGGTAAATTACGCGATGGCACCGTAGTTGCTGTGAAGCAGCTTTCATCTTATTCAAGGCAAGGAAATCGTGAATTCTTAAACGAGATTGGTGTGATATCTTGTTTGCAGCACCCCAATCTTGTGAAACTTCATGGATGCTGTATTGAAGGAGATCAGTTGTTGCTTGTATACGAGTACATGGAAAACAATAACCTTGCCAATGCACTCTTTGGTGAGTGTTTTCTTTCTTCATCTGTCATTGTCGATATATTATTGTTTAGAATTAATTACAAAATGGTCCCTGGATTTGGTCCCCAAGTATAAAAAATATGGATCGGTCCCTAGTGTTCACTAGCTTGACTTGTAACACGGATAGTCCTTAGAGTAGATATATGTTAACTTTTTCTATCAAGTGTGTGTGAATGACCAAACACAAAAAAATAAAATAAAGTAATAATAACAACACTAATGATAGATAAATAAATAAAAAGTATAAATAAGGAGCGAAAATGAACATCCTACGTCTTAATCTTACCCCCTATTACCCAACCTCCTCTAGAGATCCTCAGCCTTAATCCTACACCTCCACATCGTCCTATCCTCTACCATATCCTTGCAGAGGTGCAAGTCCAACAAATCATGTCTAATGCGCTCGTCCCACGACAGCTTTGGTTTGTCTAATGCTTAAATGATTACAAAAACCATCAACCAAATTTACATTCAAATAAAAGGAATCACCCCAAGAAAATATGCCATCAATTTAAAACTGAAATACATGTATATTTGTTTAAAACTGAAATACATGTATATTTGTTGGCCCAGATACGACCAAATACAAGAACACCAAAAGGTGATTTGTATTAATCAAAAGAACACTCAAATAAATATAGCCCCCATTAATCCTTGCAAAAGAAGACTCCTAAACCTACTTAAATATGTACTCAAACTCAAACAATTACTATAACTCAAGTCTCTATACGTAGCCCTAAACATTTGTTAGAGAATATTATTATTAGTAATATTACGAGTGTTTTACAAGAAAGTAGTTGGGTAGCTATAAGCATTTATATGGGCAAGTGGGCAAGTGTTTGTGTGCATTTTGTATCCCTATATATATTCATGTAATAGCAAGTAATCTAGTGTGAAATACAAATATATTTCTCCATCTCTGTTTACTATCAATGTTTACTATGAAATTATCTGGTTCCATCTCTGTTTACAACATTCAAACTAATAACTCTAAACATTCAAACTAATAACTCTAAACATTCAAACTAATAGTTACATACTCATTCAACTTGCTCACTCTTTTCCAATTCACCCATTGCACTTCTCGTTCATCCATACCTAGCCCTCTTTCAACTACGAAATCAAGAAACTCCTTCAATATTGTGAGAATTAAAATACCCCAAATTCTTTTATTTGGATATGATTCGATGCATAAACATCTGCAAGAAGATATAAACTTGAATTAATCATCAATAAAGTCAATTGCAACAAGAATCAAGAATCGATTGACAACCAACATGACAGAAATTTATATTGAATGCATGTTATGTAGTTGTTTCGGCTCTCCTGGGTTCATGATCATGAGAAAATCATTCAGAATTCTTAGCCCAAACAAAGTGACGATGAATGCTTGTCTGTTTGACGTGGAAATTTGTGGGCGCCAGAAATATTGTAAGGAATGAGAGGAAAGATGAATAGATGTCTGTCAGCATCTGATCACGAGAAACACCTGACCACTTTGATATAAAGTGGTTTTTAGTGGTAGCGCGACAACAGTTGTTTCTGGTGGGTTTAACAGGCTGCAGTAGTGGTCTCATATCCGTTGATTCCTGGTGAATTGAACGAAAGAGTTGGTGAATAAAACTTAAAAATTTGATTGAAAAGCTGGTCCACTTCAGGGATCATATATGTTACAAGTTGCTGTTAAAAAAATTATATATATATGTGTTACAAATTAGTGAACAATAGAGATGAAATCTGTAATTTCTTATACGTAGAGACCAAATTCATAATCCATGTAAACCGCATGGACTGTTCGTGTCATTAATTCTTATTATTATTTACATTCAAGAATATTTGCAGGTAGTAATGAAAGTGGAATGATGCTGGATTGGCCAACAAGGTTTAAAATTTGTGTTGGGATCGCCAGAGGTTTAGCTTTTCTTCATGAAGAATCGAGACTTAAAATTGTGCATAGAGATATCAAAGCTACTAATGTCCTCCTTGATAAAGATCTTATTCCAAAAATATCCGACTTTGGATTGGCTAGGTTACACGACGAGGATGACAAGACTCATGTTAGCACACGAGTTGCTGGGACAATGTACATTTCTTGTCATTCTTTTTTTATCTTAAAAACTACGGTTGGAAATTTTGAACCCCTAATTCATACACGAGTCAAGTTGGGTTATGTTTCTGTCTCTAACGAGTCAAACGTGCCAAGTAAAAGATAGCTAGAAAGAAAATGGGTCAAAACTCAAACGTCACCCAAAGTGTATTTTATTGCATGGCATTTTCTAATTCGCTTATATAACTATCAAATTCTCTTCGACCAAACCCATCTTGACCGATGCAAAATATACTTGTGTTGAGTTTTGTATTGAAAACCCTGACATGGTTGTTGCAGAGGATACATGGCACCGGAATATGCACTTTGGGGTCACTTGAGTGACAAAGCAGATGTATATAGCTTTGGAGTTTTGGCTTTGGAAATCGTGAGTGGAAAGAACAACAACAAATACATACCAAACAATGAGAGTGTTTGTCTTCTAGATTGGGTACTAATCCATATACACACACACATATGTACCTAGCATATTGAGCAATAACTAGGGCTAATAATGGGTTAAGGGCCAGACCGAAACGACCCATGATCGAAACCAAATAAGGTAAGAAACAAAGACCAAAGGCCAGACCAATTTCATGTGTTTCGTTCCTGTCTCGGGCCGGTCCATCGTCAGATGCTTACCTCTACCAATAACATAATTTCCAATTAGTTATATATTTTTATTATTTATAAGAATGGCAAGCGCCACTATTGTTAACTTTTATTAAGTTCCCTTCTTTATAAACTTTAATAACGTTTTTATATTATTGTTATTATTATATTCTTAAATTACACCATAAAATCCAACCTTTTTATTTTTATTTTTGTATATAATATTGCTAAACATGTTGGAATTGGTTGCAGGCTTGTCGTTTGCAAACAAGAAACCAGTACGATGAGCTATTTGACGAGAGGCTGGAGTCTAAGATCAAGAAAGAAGAAGCAGAATCTGTGGTGAAAGTGTCAATCTTGTGCACAAATGGATCTCCTGCACTCAGGCCTACTATGTCTGAAGTTGTCAATATGCTTGAAGGAAGAATTTCTATTCCTGATGCACCGCCACCAGAATTGGGTTCCCGTTTCGAAGATTTGAGATTCCAAACGATGAGAGCGAGTCTTGAAGAAAACACCAGAACTCAGTATTCTGCTTCATCTTCAAACGATCAGTTTGAAGTCGTTTCTGTCGACACAAGATCATATTGACTTAAGGCCGGCGGCCTGCAATGGCAACATATATAGCACACTTTGTAGTGGTTTTTGTATGCATTTTAAAGTTATCTGGTCCGTTACTTTTGCAAAGAATGGTAACTTTGTGTATAAGAAGAGTTTGGGTATTAGCTTTGTAAAAATAGGATACTTATATTCTTGTTTTGCACAGCAAGGCAATGAGCTTCAAGCTGGATTGCAAGTCAGTTATGTACCAAGTAAATTTGATTTATAGCAAGTGATCGTTTTCTTTTCTTATGATTAAATTTACATGTCACTGTAGATATATTCAACATTTATGGTTTACAATATGATGGAGGTTTGGTTGTGTATCAAGGGGCTAATAGCAAGTATTAGATGAATTAGTTGTAGCTACCTAATTCACATTCACTAATAATCTTGATTGTACTTCAACAATAACCACCGGTCAGTAATACGGTAGCTAGTGATTTGATGGATGCTCTCATCTAGTATACTTTCGCTCAATTTGCCACCTATCACTGTTATTAGGGTTTGTTAGTTTTCTTGTCGGTTAACATTATAAATACATAGCCAAGTCATTAGGGTTATTTGTATGAAAGTTATTGTAATTGTGTTTTGTTGAGCAATATTTTCGGGTTATAATTTTATAATAAAAACTATGTGTTTTTTTGATATCAACTCACAAACAAAGTCATTAAGAAATTAAGAAATTAGTTATTTTTTTTTGAATTCTTAGACGAAGTTGATAGATGTCAAATCATATGAATTTTATTTCAAATCAAGTTTTGTTCCGGCCTCAGCTTACCTCGTATTATACTAGTAAATATATATGTTCTTTATACTTCTTTTTCAACTTTTTCATTTGATTTGTAACGTTATTTATGTGTTTAATCTATATTTTAATACAACTTTTGTTGAAAACAAAAGTCGACATCTGTCGTGTAATTCTAATTGCGATCACATTCTATTTTAGCCTATCTCTCTTGTATTTACATCAACAATATAATCTATTATCAAATCTCTCTCCATTAATTAGTTTTAGGAGAATGAAAATAAATTTAACTCTAACTTAAAATGTATTTACCTAACATTTTTCTATTGAGTTAATTATTAACTTAATTTTGATAGACTAACCTAACCTGAAATCTACAAATCGAGTTTATGCATACACAAAAGAGATACAACAATCCTAACCATATCTCTGTTGAAACAATAAGAGACTTGTTAACCACATTCTTCATGGTTTCAAATCCCTCTCCAAAGAAGATACATATGATATATTCAAACTTACATCACAAACTAGAAACTAGAAAGTATCATTATCACAAGTAATTTGCAAATTTGACATCTATATATGTATTTAGCATGGAATGAAAGTGTTAGAATGAATGTAAATCCTAATTATGTACTTGAATTGATGTTTGACTACAAAAACTCAAAATCAATTACTTTGAGGGAGGAAACTTTTTATCGCTGAGTTCATGGAACTGTATGACTTGTATCCTTCGTTTCTTTCTCAACTTTTCTGCTTCCTCATAAGCCTCTCGCAACTTCTGCTTTGCTGCCTTAAGTTTCTCTTCAACATTACATGCATCCTTTCCGTTGTTCTTCGGTGCAGTCTTTGTTTCCGTATTCAAACCGGTTGGCTTCAATGCAACACTTGATTCTTTCTCAGTATGATCCTTCTTCAACTTTATTCGCACAACCATTGGTCGGCTTTCTTGGTTGTTTCTGGGTACGATTTGCTGCTTCTCTATCTTCGGTGGGGGGATCTTTTTAGCGTCTTTAATTATCCACCCATCTACCATACATCTCCATTCTTTGACGAGTTTTCTTGAAACAATGGCAACATTTTTCGACCCATGATCACGAAGAGCATTAACAGATTTTCCTATACCCGTTAACTTGAGAACATCGACTGATTTTACCATGTGTTGAAGCTTCGATAAAGAGTTCAACAATACCGATTCAGATTCATGGCTGCTCCTTTCAAGAATCGCTTTCATCTTCAAGACCTCGGCAACTATTTTTGTTTCACCAGTAACACCACCCACAATATCGTCATTAATGATGATGCTTTGCAGATTACAGTTTTCACGTCCCTTAGTTAACTCACCGGAGGAGAAGAGGGTTTGAGCAATCATATCTCTTTTTTGTCGAAACTCCTGCGGGTGATCAGAAGCCGCCACCATGATCGCACTCTTGATCATCTCAAATATGTCGCCATTGAAGTTTTGTAAGCAGTTCCTCATAAGTTCATCCATGATCCCAGATCACCGTAGACGATTAATTCGATTCTTATTGTTTTTTATTCAAGATTTACAGTACAACTTGAATTCTTTTTATAGGACTTAATTGAGGAAATTAAATTGGGAGATAAGAAATCAGAGAAGGCACTAGTCGGTTAAATCATTTAAAACCATCGAGAAAAAATCGAAATATTATCTCGCTTTAATTATCGGATTACGTTTCCTTCTTTATAATTATCTATCTTTTATCCCTAATTTATTTTTAATTCCTTAATGTAAGAGAAAATGGGTAAAAAAGAAATAGGGATTTCATGACTAGATTCTTCTCTCTCTCTTTTATCCGGGTTATTGGATTTAAATAATCCAAACTATTTTTTTTTGAACGGCTAAACTATTACAAACTCCTATTCTAACCCCATAAATCACCAAATAACTGTCAATGCCTGGGTTTGAACCCAGGACCTCCAGGTAGGCAAAGCCTTACCACCTCCCCCTTGACCACTAGGACAAGGGCTCATTGGCTCCAAACTATTAATAATTGGCTGATAATAATCCCAACTGAAGAAATGTTTTATAAAAATCCCAACTTTCACACTATTTTCTTTCAGTGAACCTTTTCTAACGAAACCCTAACTCCGTTAGTTTTTGCTGATGTGGCAATGATGACGTAGCTTTTTTTCATAAAAAAAATCCCTTTTTAATATTATTTGACAACATCTTAAAAGAAGGGGGGCTATTTATAAACTTTATAATCAAACCATTAAACCAACCCACCCCACCCTGTGTTCATACTTCATACTTCACCACCACCACCACCATAATCCAGCCATCTTCTGACACCGTCACGCAACCACCACCATCACTAACGGAAACCACCGTCAACACACCACCATCTCCTCCACACCCCCAACACCAATCCTCCACCACCACCACCATGCACCACCGACCACCACCAGTCCGCCTCCACCACCACATCTCCTAAACCCAAACTACCACCACCACACAGGAACCTGCCACCACCGGTCCACCAGCACCTCCCACCTTAAAATAAAACCTCTTCACCATTAGGTTTATAAAACATTACTACACTTCATCTTCTTCCCCGTATCCAACCCTAATCTTAAAAATCAAAAATGTATTTGCAGGTTTTCAATCTTAGATTTCAAAACAATAACCCAACCAAAACTTAAAAATCGTTACCTAATATCATGATTTAGTTCCAAGATCTGAAATAGATTGTGTTCTTCGAAGTTTCAAACGAACCTGAACCAAAAAAGCAGAGGTTAAGACGTGGTTGCGTGACGGCGGTGGAAGATGGTCGGATTATGGGAGGGTGGTATAGGAACTGATGGTCGTAGGGGATGGCGCCGGAGATGGAATCGCAGGTGACGATGGTGGTGGCGCCGGAGAAGAAGGATGGCGCCGGAGAAGAAGGGTGGTGCCGGAGAAGGAGGGTGAAGCCGGCAGCAGAGAATATGGAGTTGGGGTTAGGTGGCTGAAGTCTTAAAAGGTTTTTTTAAAAAATTACATATATGGCCCATATCTTTTATATTTCTACAGATACTTCCTCATAAGTTTAAGAATGACATTGAAATTAAAAAGAAAATTAAAAAAAGCCACCTGGATAGCCACGTCAGCAAATCACTAACGGAGTTAGTCATCCGTTAGTTTGGGATTGTTGTAGGAAAATAGTGTGAAAGTTGGGTTCGTTAAAATACATTTACTCAGTTGAGATTATTATCGGCCAATTAATGATAGTTGAGATTATTTAAATCCAATAACCCCTTTTATCCAGATTTTATTTTTAGTTACTGCAATAAAAAAGAAAAAGAGATTGTGATTTAAGGTCGGTGTTACTAATTCTACTCATCTAACCCCTTTCAATTTAAGGATAAATGCAACTAAAACACTTTATTATTTTTTTTAGTTTTTAAAGAAACTTTTTTTTTAAATATCCATCAAAATAGTTCACAAATTTTGTTAACTAAAGTTTGTTATTCAAAGATACCATTATCGTTTTAAAAATATTTTTATGTTTACGATCACTATATATTCAAGATTTCATTAAAAAATTTCTACAAATTCAGTATAATCAAGGTATTTATAACTCTCGATTCAAAATTAAATTAAAAGTAAACTAAAAAACCTTTTTATCGGTTTATAAAAAATAGTTATATAGTTATGATTTTTACCCATTTAGAGTACGAGTTTTCATTTAATTTTATAAGAATTCCTTTTATTCTGAAAAACGTATTTCCTTTCTTTTTAAAAGGATAAAAAATATTATTTTTGGTGTGTTTTAAATCTTTATTTTATTTTCTAAAAAAATGTTTTTATATTATATTTAAAAGATGGTTTTAATAACGATTTTTTTTTCTAAAATTCAGCCGCCTTTATACTGTTTTTATAAAAAAAGTTATATAATTATTATTTTTAACTTTTAGAGAAGATATTTTTATTCAAGAGACGATTTTTCTTATTTTAAAAATGCGTGTAGTATTATTTAGGTTTTTTAAAGATGTTTCATTTTATTTCCATAAAATGTTTTTGTATTTTTTTTATAAATGTTGCTTGTGATACTCTGTGGTTTCCTTGCAATTTCAGTCCATTTTTTTAATCTTGGTTGACACCATTAGGGTTTATCTATTAAGTTGTCATTTTAGTTCATTTCTATCATCTACTTGTTCTTCTTTTGATCAGTCTTATTTTATTTTAATACTTCTATCTGTTATGGATTGTTCTACCAGTTATACGGGAAGATGTTGATATAGTTATACTAATTGCATTCATCTTATATGGTATGTGACAAAATCGATGTATTTTTTTTTTGAACGGCAGTAAGATTATATAAAAGCTCAAAGAGAGCAAACGAAAATTACAAATAGAGCATTGGATTTTTCATCCAGTCGGTCCAACTAATAACAACATTATTTTGACGAGAAAAGAACCAAGAAAACGAAGATAAAGTGATCGCATCCGTTATACTGTCGTTCCCATTATCAATGGAGTGGAAGATCTTATCATTCCGATATTTCCAAATGTGCCACCATGAGCAATAAGCCACCAAGTGAAGAAGACCTTTTTTCGCTCTTGACATGTTGAGATCTTCGATCTTAGTAAACGTATCTTCAGGACTTTCGCAGCTGAAAACGTCAACCCCTAACCACTTTCGCAATCGGATCATAATCCTAGTCGAGAAGGAGCACCCGCCGAACAGATGATTGATAGTTTCAGGACGATCGTCACACAAAGGACATAGAATGTGATCAATTGCCATTCCCCTTATGGATAGATTAAATCGAGTAGGTAACCTGTCTAAAAACAATCGCCAAACCATAATGTTTACCTTTTTCGGAACATTTTTCACCCACCTCGTAGGAGTGTTGGTGGAAGGAAGATGTATATCATCAATAAAATTACGTAAACCTTTCACCGTGAAGACCGCGTCGTTCTTCAAATTCCATGTCCAAGAATCAGACTCATTGCTAAGAACCACGTCATCGAGGATATGCATTAGACCCGCCATCTGTTCTTGTTCCACCCCCCCACGAGGATCACGACGCCAAGTGATGTTCCATGAGTTGTGTTCGCGAACATCACTGATCGTGCAACGTTTATTCGAACAAAGAGCAAACAGCCGGGGGAAGGCAATTGACAGAGCAACGTCGCCCTTCCAAATGTCGTGCCAAAAAAACGTTTCATTCCCAACACCCACCTTTTTTCTAATGACATCAATCGGAACGAGATTCGACCTGTGACATAAGTCCCAAGAATTAACAATACGAGACCAAGTGGATGAACCTTTACCAGAGAGCGGATTTCCATGGATGGAAGTGATAATTCTAGACCAAAGAGCATCCTTATTGTTTAAAAAACGCCACCTCCACTTATAAATGAGCGCCAAATTCATCCCGAATAAACTACCAAGTCCCAACCCACCGTGATCCTTCTTGGCCAACACAGTATCCCATTTAACCCATGGTGTTTTTTTTTTCCAAATCCTTGAAACCCCAAAAGAACCTGGCACGCATAGTTTCAAGGTTATGCAAAACCCGCTTGGGGGCCGGAAATAAGGAGAAAATATAAGATCCGATAGATCCCAGAACCGAAGTAACTAAAGTCGCCCGCCCGCCAATAGAAAGGAGGTTTCTTTTCCAATTGCTAAGCTTTCTCTTAAACTTATCGATCAGTAGGTCCCAAGATTTAATTCTATTCATCCTACTGCCGACCGGAAGGCCAAGATAAGTGAAAGGAGTGTTTTGATACTTACAACCAATAAGAGCCGCCAACTTCAAAGAATCTGTCTTGCCAATACCGATGCCGAATAAAGAGGATTTGTTTACATTCAAAGCGAGCCCCGAGACTTTATGGAACACATCCAGGATATCAATGAGAGACATGGCGTTATCTTCACTCCATTGGCCGAAAAAAAGAGCGTCATCTGCATAAAAGAGATGAGAGATATATATATCCTTAATCCGGAGCCCTCTGAAAATACCAGCTTCCGAAGCATCTTTTATGAAGACGTGAAGACCCTCCATTACAAGAATGAAGAGGAAAGGCGCCATGGGGTCGCCTTGGCGAAGACCCCTACCAATGTTAAATTCCTCCGTAGGGCTACCGTTAATTAAGATGGAGCTTCTCGAAGAGGAGAGACAAACACGAATCCAGGCACGCCACTTAGGACCAAAACCCATAAACTTCATCATAGCATCTAAAGAATCCCATGAAACGGTATCGTAAGCTTTAGCAAAATCAACTTTAAATAAAAGAAGCTTGAGTTTTTTGCCATGAGCATAATCGAGGATCTCGTTGAGGAGAAGGGGGCCATCCAGAATTTGACGATTTTTCACAAACGCCGATTGCTCTTGGCTGATCACAATATCAATAACACTTGCTAACCGGTTGGCCAAAATTTTTGCGATGACCTTATATTGAATCCCGACGAGACTGATGGGTCGATAATCAGCAAACGTAGAAGGACTATGAGATTTCGGGAGGAGAGTAATAAAGGAAGAGTTGCACCCTAGCGGAATTTGAGAATTTCTGAAAAACTCATGAACGAAGCCGATAATGTCATTTCTCAGAAGCTCCCAGAAGTGTTTAACAAAGCCAAAAGTGAAACCGTCCGGTCCGGGAGCTTTATCAGAACCACACTCCCAAATGGCATTTTTAATCTCAATCTCCGAGGGAAGGGTCTCCAAAGACAAACGCGAATCATTAGATAACGATTTGAAATTGTTGCTACGATGAAGGACTCTAAGTTCGTTCCCTTTTTTGTATTTAGATGCGAAGTGGTTAACAAAACACCTTTTAATCCCGGCCGGATCATCGACCCAAACCCCCTCGGATTTGATCCCATTGATGGCCATCAATCTCCTCCGTTTGTTAATAATGCCATGAAAAAATTTTGAATTCTCGTCACCCAGTTTACCCCACTTGATTTTTGCCTTTTGAGCGAGGTCTTGATTCAAATTTTTCTCCAAGTCCTGAATAAGTTTGCGAACCTCCAATCTACGTTGAGACTCCGCATCAGAAGCAAAACCCCCATCAATAATAGTGTCGAGATCAACAAGCTCTTTGATAGCCGAGTCCAACATACTTGAATTCGGCATGCGGTTCTTTCGCCAAGTTTTCAGGTCCTCCTTGAGTCTTTTAAGTTTGTTTTTGAAAACGATAAACTTGGAAACATGAATCAACTGCTTTACCCACGAGCTAACCACCACCTTGTCGAATTCATTGTCATTTAACCAAGAATTAAAAAATTTGAAGGGTGTTGGGCCGAAATCCTTGGAGGATTGCCTTAAAAGAATAGGTCTATGGTCCGCAATGGAGCTATCCAACACAATGGCTTCCGGGTTTCTAAAAAAATCGAAAAAAGAGGGAGACACAAGAAATCTATCAATTTTGCTTGCATTCCTCCCTTTAGCGTCGATCCTTGTAAAGTTGAAACCACCTAAAGGGAAGTCGATAAGGCCGCTGTCATTAATAAAGTCGTTGAAGTTATTTGCGTTGGAAGAGGAAAAATACTTCCCCAGCTTCTCACTTTGATTCCTAATCGAATTGAAGTCCCCAAAGATGATATAAGTCCCCGGATTGGCATTCATAAAATCAAGTAACCCTTCCCATAAAGCTTTTTTACGAGACTCTGTCTGAGGTGCGTAAATGTTAATCATGAAACAATCAACCGAAAATTGGATCCAACTGCCCTTAACAATTAAAAGATGATCGAGAAAAAAAGTGTCATGTTTGCTGAAAATATTGGGATCCCAAATAGAGAGCATACCTCTAGAGAGGCCGCACGATGGATAGAAAGCATGACCAAAGTGGAAGTTGCCCCAGATGTTCTTAACCCTGCCGAGATCGAGAGTTTCCATGCGCGTTTCTTGCAAACCACAAAACCCAATACGATGCTTCTCCAAAATGTTAAAAATCTTTTTTTGTTTGATGATCGAACCGCTCCCGCAACTGTTTAAGGATAAAATATTCATCGATTAACAATGGAATCACTGACCTTGTTGACAAATAATTCAAAATCCTTGGAAGTGCCACTCATGTCAAGTCCCATAAGGTTGCCAAGTTGAATGAACTTGGAAAAATCTTGAACCATAGAACCCCCGTTGTTGGATGCCGATTTCGAAACGGAAGCGAACGATTTGCACTTCAAACCACCCTCGCAATTAGAACTTTCTAAAAAGTTATTAAGGTTGAGATTTTCAAAACCAGGAGGACGTGAAGGGTCCGACGAACCGTCCTCCTTGCCGACACTATACACCGTATCCGCCACTTTAGAATCACAATGAAGGGCTTCATGTTGAACATGTCCCTGATGAATATTAGTAGAAGAAAACCCAAGATTGCCGTTATCAATGTTTTCGCCAAATTTGTCGATAACAGTCTCATGATTTTCACAATTATCGTATATTTTTTCAACGACCACCTCATGATTATCACCAATCTCACCATCTTCACAAAAATCATCCCCATCCGAGTCGTTTGAGCTCGATACATCATCTTCGAATGCCAAAGAAGGAGCCCACACATCAAATTCTTTCGCATGAATACTAAAAGTTTTCCCACCAACATCCACATCCACGTGTTCGTCAATGTGGTTAGCCACTTTAGAAATAACACACACTTTGCCGATCGACAATGGCTCGTCCTTATCATTCCCATAAAAAAGAAACTTGTAGGTCCGAAAAATACCCGAACACACGATATCAAGATCTAACACGAGTGCGGAATCCTCGTGAGAGATTGAATCAAGAGAAATAGTAGAAGAATAGACTAGATCTTGTATAAAGATGAAGCCTTGAATGAAAACCGTCTACTAGAAGCAATCCAAACCAAATCGTGAACACAAGAGATGAAGAAGAAATCGTAAATGTAATTAGAAAGCTTAAAGATTACGATTACAATGAGGTGGTATTTATACCACCTCATACAAATGCTTGGGCCAATCATAAACACAATTCAAGCCCAATCATAAACAATTAAGTGGCCCACATGGCCTAATGATTAAACTAGACTAAGCCCAAACACAAAAGCCCACTAATGTTCATGCCTTAATAATAATAGCCCTACAATCTTCCCCTAGGCATGAACCATTAGTCCACTTCACGGCAGCAGCAGGTCAAACCTGAACGAGGTTTGAACGTTGTTGGACCACCAACCGTTCTCCACTATCTTCTTGGCAGCACCATCAAATATCCCAACCCTTATAGCATTAGCCATATCATTTTCGTCTCCAAGTATGGGTTGAGTTGCCAGAAGCTTGATATCCCTTTCACCAAAACGAAGCAAATCCACCGGGTCATAAAATCGGAATTGACGCATCGGCTTGCAGAGAACCACCACCTCATGAGTTGTCGGATCGTAATACCAGCAATCAAATTTTCTTACCAGTGTTTCGTCCTCGATCTCATCCAACATATTTATCACCCTTGTGCGCTTTGTTGGTGGCCTCCGTGCTTCCCCAACAGACTCCCCTGTCTCTGGGTTTGTTCCTGTCTCTCTCCATCTCACTTCTTTCAGCTCAAAATCCCTGAAATCATTCTGCATGTGGCCCAGCAGGTTATCTCTGATCTGATTTCCCTCTGGTCCATTCCATCTGTTAATAAAGGGAGCTCTCAGAAGGCTCCTGATCTCAGGCTCAGTCCAGGAGTGGAATTGAGCACGTGTTGAGTAGTACTCCACTGGACTATAGCCGTCACGGATCACGACAAAGATTTTCTTCTCTGTATCGTAATGCCAGCATAAGATAGCCTCACGACTCCCTCGTCTATCAATTGTGCTTTTACCAACATCAATGGTGTACTGTGTGGGAGCTGGTCCTTGGAAAAACTCCTTGAACCAGTTTTCGTGGAATCTTGGAGCCTTTGAGACGATCCTGCCACAGCGGGCGTAATCCGACATCTCTATGTTTTCATCTCCATCATCTGCCTCCATAGCTCCTGCAGCTTGAGATGAACTCTGACCTGAAGTACCTGTGTTGCTAGGCCCTGCACCATCTGTCAGTTCATTAATCTTCTTTCTCAGTCCCTTTATCATGTTATAAAGGTATTCCATTCGTTCCTTGTCTGCCACCTCATAGTCTCTCATAAATTTGCTGTTTGCCTCCTCCTTCTCTCTCAAATGTTTGATCTTCAGCCCTGAGAGTCTTTACCTCATTCTCTCTCATTCTGTTTTGAGAGATCAGGAAGTTGATCTGAGGATCAGCACTAATCCTCAAATCAATTGGCAGCTCAGCAGCCATCAGTGGGCGGAAACCTGGAGCTGCGAGTGGTTGGCTTGTCGCGGTAGAGAGGCTCACTCTAACCGGACTAGGAACAACGAAGGTGCTATCAACCTCCAGAAATTGCCTATCTTCACGTACAGGGCTTTGCACGTTCAGAATCGGACTAGCTTGCTGCACAGGGGCAGGTTGATCATGCACCTCTTCTGTCTGTGTGAGAGACGGTTGCTCTTGGAGTGCTTCATTAACAGATTCTTCTTGACCACTGGCACCCGCAGAACTGGGTCCAGTTGGTTCTACAATCATTAGACTCGAGCTAGTCTTGGTGAATCTGAACCGTATGCTCCTAGGATCAGTTTTCTTTCGTGGAGATGGTTCACGAGCAGGGACGGGTTCTTCCACGAAAGCTTCATCAGTGTTTAACTCCAGCTCAGGAGGTGTATCATCACTGCCAGATGACCCAATCATATCTTCTCTTGATCTTTTATGGGTTAGTGGCTCCAAGTCCCCATAAATATCATCTTCAGCTAAGTCCTGGCCAGTGAGGATGTCATCCATTATATTTTCTTCATCGGATGGAATGACATCATCTTCTTGAACATTGACAGCTGGAGTTACTGTCAAGTCTTGGTCTTCTGCAACCATGGCATTCACAACTGGCAAGTCAGCTTCTGGCTCTTCATCCTCTATAACTTGTTCTCGGGCTACCTCTGGAAAGGCACCTCTCTTAACCCATTCCAGTCTACCTTCATACATGTATTTGCCACTTCTATCCTGAGTCTGGAGACCAAAAACACCAGCATCCATCACCTTTACATCCAGTTTCTGTATCCTTTCCTCAATCATTGGATATTTCAGCATGACCACCATCTGCACGAATCTTGGTGTCATCAGAAACTGCTCACGAGCACCCAAGTTAGCATTGCCGATCCAATCCAGCAGCATCATCTTTGAGAAATTGTAGTTCCAGTCAAGGGCCAACGCGACGAAAGCAGTGCCGTGGACCTTGTTCAGCTGGTCAAAGCTCGTTCTCTTGCCCAGAAATGATTTCTGCATGAAATGGGCAAGGCACCTCCAGTAGTGCGGCAGCTGCTTCTTCATGATAGGCGGGAATCTGCCTTCATATCCCAGTAATTGAGCACCTGCCAGAACGGCTTCCTTGGGGTAATCAACCGGATCGGTAGCACGATCGTTGATATTCAGGCCTCTTCTAATATCATCTTCCAGAATGACAACTTGACGATTCTGGATTGTAGCAGTGATTCTCGTCTTATCCGCACTCGCCCGTGCAGTCCCCCAGAACTCTCTCACCAGCATCTCATCAATCAATACACTTGTCCTAAGTGCATGATTTATCTTGCAAACATTCATTCCTGCCACCAATGAGTAAAACAGCTCCATGTGGTGCTCTGGTGGATCTTCCAGGAAAGCTGGTATACAGTGGTCATTATCAAACTTGATAGGTTCGTCAATAACATTTCCTGCCATCTGAGACAGACAAGACATATGCATCAGATTTGATCATGAATAAGCAATTATGATTATTAACCCTTAACGTGTTCAATTGATAATCACATTTTACTTATGACCTTCACCAAAATTCAATTTGAACATTTTTCGGGAAAATAATTGAATTTAAAACCTGCTTACAAACACCGTCAAATTTTATCAAAATCGTTCACTTTTAATGAGATCATAAAAATTATTAAGTGATTAACATTTAAATTCTTATTTAATTTGGGTTTACGATTCATAAACCTTGTTTACGATAGGCTAACCGGGTTCACGATTGGTAATTTTTTGGCCCAATCGTAATCAGAAAACCTCAATCGTAAACGCCATTAAGGGCCCAAACTGATCCTGGCCCGATCGTAAACACCCAAACACATTCGATTACGAACATAATCCCCGTTTGTCGTTTTCCTGGATCGTAAACGGAGTAATCGTAAACGCCGAAGAATCGTAAACAACGTAAACATCGTCTTCTTCACCAGATTCATCGTAAACAGTAAAAACGCCATTGTTACACCTGCAAGTTATCTCGTAAACTCGATTAACCACAAAAATCTTCAAGAAACCCACAAACAAATACCTTTAATGAGTTCTATGCACAATTCCGACTATAATGAACCTTGAAATCGACACACACACAGGAAAACTTGGCCGATTGTGTGTTAGGGCTTGAAACAGAAGAACCGAGAATCGGTGGTCGATTTTGATGAATGACGAAGGGGTTTTGGTCGGAATGGTGTTGCGAAGACGATTGTGAGGTTTGTTTGTGAAGAGGAGATCGGAAACAGGCTGTGGACGATTTTCCGGTGAGTCACGGCGGAGGATTAGGGTTTCTAGCAGAGGTCGTAATCGGAGGAGAGAGAAAGTTGTCGTAAACAAAGAGAAAAACAACAAAAGATATTTAACAAAGACTATTTACACATTACCCCCCCCCTTTTTTAAAAAAAAAAAACCGTAAACAACAAAAGTTTCAATAAACCCCCTTAAACTTTCAAAACTCAAACAAGTTTACCCCAAACTTGAAAATTCTCACAAGCAATTGAAAATTTTTGACTTTGAGAATTTTTTTACAAAACTTCCCCTCAGAATCATACCCGAGTATCCGATCATGATCGATAAACAATTTTAAAAGATAAAACAGATAAAATCAAAACCAAATTTGAAATATTTACAAACTTACCTCAGAAAATTCAAATATTCACATACCTGGTGCTGGTAATTTTCACGGATAATTTCAGACAGGTCTTTGACTGAGGAACCCTTTTCAGCTTCCGTTACTAGACACTCTAGACAATTGTCAGGTGGTTTGAACACAGAAACTCACATCCAGTAAAGTGCTTAAATATATTACAGATTTACCGTTATGTTTAACCGTCCCCACACCCAATTTTTCATAGCAAAACCTACCCAACCTCAGAGTTTATTGAGGATTCACAAACCCCCAACTTGAGGAACCATGCAACACTGCTTTTGACTACCACTTATTTCTGATTTTTCATGCATTAACAGTTGATGATCAGGTCGGCCGCATAAGCACGCAGAGAAGACCAACTGAAAATTTATTTTCTTTTTTTCTTTTTTCTTTTTCAGTCTTTTCATTTTTTGCATTCTTTTTCTTTTTCTTTTTCTTTTTCTTGTGGTGTTGTCTTATACAGTATAAACATGGCGTGTGAGAGAGTGAATACTAGGTAAAAACCACTCTCAACCCGTTTTTGTCGGGACTCAGTTTTTTAAACCATGTAGACTAGGATGGGAAACTAAACATGTATAGAGTTTAAGATTACTGCACTTACATAGATGATCATTGTTTTGGTTGAGCTTACCGACATATCATCTTCGAGCAGTCTTTCACATCAGCCTTACACGTGTCAGTCTCCAACCGTCATTAAGCATTTAAGTCCTATCAAAAGACATCATAAAAACCTTTCAGTTTAACCAGCACCATTTCTTCCCCTGTTTTTGTGAGGCTTTTGAAACAAGACTCAATTTTTCAGTCATTTTCTATTTTTTTTTTTTTTTTTAATATTTTTGTTTTAAGAAAAAATTGAAAAAACCAAAGACTTTGTACAAAAACATAGATGATCAGATCATTCCTCGAAGGCAATCATCTTCAGGCCTTCAACACAAGATTCAAAATTAGGACGAGGAAGGGGTTTTGTAAAGATGTCCGAAACATTCTGATCGGAGCTTACCTTTTGTAACTGAATCAGCTCACGATCAAAGCAATCACGAATAAAATGTACCTTAATATCAATGTGCTTGGTTTTGGAATGTTGGACAGGGTTTTTTACAATCTCAAGAGCAGCAGCATTATCACAGAATATTGGAGTGTTAACGAATTCCATACCGTAATCCGTGAGCTGGTTTTGGATCCACACTACCTGTGAAGTACCGGCAGATGCGGCCACGTACTCAGCTTCTGCAGTTGATTTGGATACGGTATGCTGCTTCTTGCTCTGCCAAGAGATGAGCCTATCTCCCAGGTACTGACATCCTCCAGTAGTAGATTTCCTGTCAAGGTCACTACCTCCATAATCACTGTCAGTAAAAGCATATAATTGAAAATCAGTGTTCTTCGGGTACCAAAGACCAAGCCTAGGCCTGCCCTTCAGATACCTGAAGATACGCTTAACAGCAGCTAAATGAGAGAGTTTAGGGTTAGCCTGATATCGAGCACACACGCAAACTGCATACATGATGTCTGGCCTGCTTGCTGTCAAGTACATTAGTGATCCAATCATCGACCGATACTGGAATTCACTCACTGACTCCCCGTTAAGATCCGCTGACAGGAGTGGTCTGGATGCCATGGGAGTGGCGATGGGCTTGCAATCCTGCATCTTGAACTTTTCCAGAATCTCATTCACATATTTCTCCTGATGAATAAGAATCCCAGAATCATTCTGCTTGACTTGAAGTGCAAGAAAGAAACTCATCTCGCCTTGGTCACTCATCTCAAACTTTTTCTTCATGATCTCCTCAAACTCGGTGCACAATTCTTCGTTAGTCGATCCGTAGATAATATCATCTACATACACTTGCACCATAATTATGTCTTCTCCCACCCTTTTCCTAAACAATGTTTGATCAACGACTCCTCTTGTATATCCATTCTCCACCAGGTGATTGGACAACGTTTCATACCAGGTTCTAGGAGCTTGATGCAAACCGTACAAGGCCTTATCCAGCAGATAAACGTGATCTGGATTTTCTTCATCTATGAACCCTGGTGGTTGAGCAACATAGACTTCCTCGTTCATCTCTGCATACAGGAAGGCAGTCTTCACATCCATCTGATGTACGGTAAAATTGAGATACGAAGCTACAGCTAGAAAGATCCGAATTGCTTCCAATCTTGCCACCGGAGCGTAAACCTCATCATAGTCGATACCCTGGACTTGCCTGTGCCCTTGTACTATCAGCCTTGCTTTGTTTCTCACAATGATCCCCGAGTCATCTTTTTTGTTCTTGTACAACCATCTCGTGGGAATCACCTTCTTGTCTTCTGGCCGCTTCACAAGACGCCACACTCCCAGCTTTGAAAATTGATTGAGTTCATTGTGCATGGCCTCCATCCAGTTTGGATCTTTAAGAGCAACCATCACATTGGGAGGTTCTATCTGGGAGATGAAGCAGGAAAACATACAAAAGTTGATGTGTCCTGTCCGGCTCCTTGTGGTGACACCCGCTGTCACTGGCCCAACAACATTACTCAGTGGATGATCCTTGTTGATTCTGCTCTCTTGGACTTCAGGCACTGAAACATTAACAGGCAGATTAGTATTAACAACATTTTCAGACATACCTGAGCCTTGAGAATCCACTGGAGCATCACGTGTCCCTGAACATTCTGGAATATCAGCAGTTGCATTCCGAGAAGATTCAGCTGATGCTCTATCCACATGAGGTCTTACATCTGCACTGGGAGCTACAATGTCTTCTTCTTCGCCCAAATTGTGGAAAACATTCGAGAAATTAAATCCCTCAAACAATGATCCATAGTTGAAGATCCAATCAGGTCCAGTTCCCGCATCAGTAGGATTGTCCTCCATCCAATCTACATTGAATGCCTCAATGATCACCCCAGTGGTCTTGTTGTACACACGATAAGCACTATTTGCTGAATAACCAACAAAATAGCACTCATCGGCCTTCGCTTCGAATTTCCCTACATCGGACTGGATCAGCACCGTGCATGGACATCCAAACGTCTTGAAGTAACCCACCTTCGGTTTCTCTCCATAAATGATCTGATATGGAGTTTGCTCGTGACGCTTGTTCAGAAGAACTCTGTTTTGTACATAACAAGCGGTATTCACAGCTTCTGCCCAAAAGAAGATCGGTAATTTTGCTTCACACATCATCGTTCTAGCTGCTTCGATGAGTGTCCTATTTCTTCTTTCGGCAACTCCATTCTGCTGAGGAGTGTAAGGAGCACTGAACTGCCTTTCAATCCCCTTTTCACCACAAAACATATTCAGCTCAGCATTCTTGAATTCTGTCCCATTGTCAGATCTGATTGCCTTCACTCTTTTATCCAGCTGGTTTTCAATAAGAGTCACAAACTGCTTTACTAGGGCCGGAGTTTCGTACTTGTTCGACAAGAAAAAGACCCAAGTAAATCGCGAGTAGTCGTCCACTATCACGAGGCAGTATGAGAACTTGCTGACACTTTGTACCTGCATAGGACCAAACAAATCCATATGTAAGAGTTGAAGCACAGAAGAGACAGAATTTGTAACCTTTGGACGATGTGGCAGTTTGTGCTGCTTCCCCTTAGCACATGCCACACACTTTTCTACTGAAGTGAAGTCTGTGATCGGAAGGTTTCTGACATGCTCTCCTTTAGCCAGCTTGGATAAATTCTTCATGTTTGCATGTCCCAGACGACGATGCCACAACAATGCAAGATTTTCATTCTGTTTTGATATAAGGCAAGCTTCTTCTGACGAAGGAGGATTGCTCAAGTTGAGAAGATATGAGTTTGAACGTCTTGGAGTGCGCATAAGTACACACTCCTCGGGTATCTTCACACCTGGCTTCAGAATAATACACTCCTTCTTATTGAACATCACAGAAAAGTCTCTGTCACAGATCTGAGAAACACTCAGCAAACTGTGCGACAGTTCCTCCACATAATGAACGTCAGAAAATGACAGATTACCGCTCCTCACCACACCTTTCTTACTGATTCGACCACCCACACCCCCTGCAAATGAAACTCCACCTCCATTGAAATCCTCTACATCTTCCAAAAGAGACAGATCTCCGGTCATGTGTCGGGAGCAACCACTATCAACATACCAGAGATTGTTGACAGATCTTCTAGGCTGTCCCTACACAAATCAGAGATCAGTTAGAGTCAGGTACCCAGGTCATAACAGATCTGGGCACTCCCTTGGAGTCAATGTAGTTAACCATTTTGAAAGACATTCCTGCTTTTGATTCAGGTTGATTTATAATTTTAGCATTAACTTTTGGCTTCCAATTTGGTTGCTTTTGTGAGTTTGAACTACTAGCAGAGTTCTTTGTGGGTGATGCTTTTCTTGGAGGAGATGCAGCCTTTTTACCTTTTGTTTTAACAACCGGTGTCCACTCAAGTTTTAATTTGGTATAAACCATTTGTTTTGGTTGAGTAACAGTTTTTGGTTGTTCCATAACTGCTTTACCCTTAGGTTCAGCAGTCTGATTAACTTTTGGCACTTGTTTCTCAAAAGGCTTTGTTTTAACTTTGTTAGGTCTGTTGTAAACTTCTTTAGCTGCATGAGCAGGTTTTGAAGTTTGGCCCACATCTCTCCTTTCATTGACAGGCTTTGTCACTGGGGCTTTTGTGTTTAGAACCTTAGACTTTTGAGTCTTCATTGGTTCAGAACTCTGCTTCCCCTGTGACGAAGCTTGCTGCTTTTGAGTTCTGTTCTCACCCCTCATCATTTTCTCAAGCATATTTGTCCGCTTGTTCTGCGGATAATATGGCTCATAGGGTCTGTTCATACAATTAGCAGCAAAATGACCTGGTTGACCACATTGAAAACAATTCATTTGTCTAGGCCCATTGACGTTGCTACACAAGTATGAGCGTCTTGGGTAAGACGACTTCCATTCCGGTTGATCATCCCATTTGTGTATCACACGTTTTGAATGTTTTTCAGGTTGTGTTATTAAACAAAATTGTTCAGATTTTGATTTATCAGTTCTATTATAAGTTGACACAACCTGGGGATACGGAACAAAATCATTGGGCTTAGACTGACGGCCAATCTTTGTGTTAGGAACACGCATTTTAAAAGAACTAACGACTTCATTAGGATTAGAAACATGTTTTAACAAGACAATTTGATTGGACTTGGATGTTTCAAGTTCTGACACAGATGCCAGAACGTCATCCTTAGGTAAACTAAAAACAGAACAACTAGACTCATGACACTCATTGACTCTCAAGCATTCAGCATCCTCCCCAGATACATCTTCAATGCCTACACCATCTGCACATGTAACAGAAACATTAGTAGAACTAACATTATTGTTTAATGATTCCTGGGAAGGACCTGGTTCATTTCTGTGTTCATCTACCTTGTTCTGACTACTCATCCCATATATTCCAAGTCTCTCTCTTTCTAACTCCTCTTCTGTCATAGGGGTCACACCTACCAACATACTATCTATAGGAGGACCTGCTTCATGATAACCTGACTTAGTTCTGTCTACCTGATCCTCCTCATAGAGCACTCCTATAATATCTCTAGGGATAGGTGGGGGAATTACAACATTTGCGGCCACGGACTTGTCAGACTTTTCCGACCCAAATCCTGGCGTATGTTTCCCTACTTGACCACAAGTGATAGCCTGAGATAGTTCTTTACCTGCCTGAAGCATTCTTTTGTTTCTTAATTTATTCACATCTAACTGAACCTGCATCTCATTGTTCTTATGTGTCAATTCATCTACCTGCTTTCTAAGGTCAGCTATTTCTAATTTAGCATTATCATACAGGATAGATTGTTCAGTTGCTATCTGTTGGTACTTAACAATATCTAGCTTTTGTGCCTTAATCTTTTCCTCACCTTTTATCCATCTACCCTTAAATGAACTCCTCTCACACTTGATCTCAAACAATTCTAGTTGATAATTCTTACAGACTTGTCTAAGACCAGGTATAATACGAGCACAAGTGGGATCAGAACATACCTTGAGGTTCTCAGCATCAGCAACGTACGCTTCCTTGTCTTCTATCTCAGTCTCCTCAGGCTTTTCCTCATCAGTGACCACAAATGCATGATTTTCTTCATCATCCTCTTCTGCAGTAGCAATCAAAGCATGTGACAAACTAAGATCCTTCATCTGGGGGGTCAGTTCCCTCAGCTGGGGGGTCCAGTCATAACCTCCACCTCCCTGAACCACCAATGCCTTGTCTTCTCCTTTACCTTTTACCTCAGCTGCCTTCTTCTCTTCAACCCTCTCTTTCTTTGGCTTCGTGCATTCCCTGGCAAAGTGACCATACTCATCACAATTGTAGCACCTCAGCTTCGACTTGTCAAACCCCATTCTGATTTTATCCTGATCCTTCCAGACGTTCCTTCCAGTTTTGGCCATAAATTTCTTGGCTCTGAAAACAGCCATGGCCATTTGCCAAGAGACATCTAGCATCTCCACGTCCTCAGGATTTATCTGATTAAGATCACCAGCCACCATATCAGAAGGTACAAGATTCCCGGCCACAAGGGCATGATAGCTGTTCATGAAACCCATTCCAAGGGCAAAGTTAGGATCATTGACATCTCCAGAGTTGACACCTCCGCTTGAACTTCCTTGAGGCTGTGCCACAAATGCATTACCCATTGAAACTGAACTTGATCCACTTCCCGAAGCCTTTCCTTCATGCTTACCTTCAACTTCTTCAGATAACAGAGCCTGATTCAACTTCCCAGCCAAACTTAATGAGCTTATGTGGTTTAGCTCTCTCTGCTTATCATCTATCATCTTTGACTTCAGTTTGTTAATTAGTTCATCCAAAGTCACTTCAGTCAGTCTATTGTTGTCTTTGATGATGGATATATTGGTGTTCCAAGATTTAGGCAGACTGTTTAGCAACTTCAAATTCTTGTCTTCAGTGTCCGGCTCCACACCATAACTGGACATCTCTGCCATCAAGGACACATACCTCTGAACTTGAGCCTCAAAAGATTCACCCTGGATATGGTTGAACAAGTTAAACTTCTGCTTCAACATCTGCTTCCTACTAGCCTTAATATCCGGATTTCCTTCATAAGCAACAATCAAAGCGTTCCACAGTTGCTTTGCTGTTTTGCAGTGCTTGAACCCTTGAGCGATGTCTGGAGTTAGGGCCATAGTCATTATTGCAAAAGCCCTCTCAGCCTTGTTGCACCTCTCCCAGTCATCATCATCATATTCATCCTCTTTCTTTTCCTTCCCTGCATTTGTTCCCGTTGTGTGTGTAGGCGTATACGGTCCATTGAGAACAGCCCTCCATAATCTCAGATCCACACTCTTCAAATGATTTTCGAATCTGTATTTCCACTCTAAGAAATTATCCGCTGAAGTCAGTCTCGGCGGACGAGTTATAGATCCGATCTCGAAATCCAATTTCTGATACATGCTCGGCTCAAAATCCATTTCAATAGCTTGGGAAAAAATAAACCTAAAGTCAAAAGTCCAAAAAACTCAGTTTACGATCAACAGTCCCGATTACGATCCTAAACACCTGTTTACGATCGAACAGCACGATTACGATCGAGAACACCTTAACCGCCTTAGCAACTCGTAAACGTCGATTACGACCCGCCGATTACGACCCCTTGATCGTAAACACAGTTTCCGATTACCAGAACTCGTAAACACCCCTTTTACGATTTAGCAAAATCGTAAACACCAGTACAGTGAGTCGCAAACACCAGTACAGTCGTAAATACTTCTTGTAGGGTCGTGAACAACCAATCTTCAACCAAAACCCAGTCGTGAACACCCAAAAACCCAGAAATCTTCGAAGAACAGCAGCACCTCAAGTCGTAAACACCCAAAATCCTCTCGAAACCTCCAAAACTCGAACAAACACCCAGAAAAACTCTTGAATCAATATCGTGAGAGCCTCGAATCGAAGATTCTTGGCTCTGATACCAATTGTAGGTCCGAAAAATACCCGAACACACGATATCAAGATCTAACACGAGTGCGGAATCCTCGTGAGAGATTGAATCAAGAGAAATAGTAGAAGAATAGACTAGATCTTGTATAAAGATGAAGCCTTGAATGAAAACCGTCTACTAGAAGCAATCCAAACCAAATCGTGAACACAAGAGATGAAGAAGAAATCGTAAATGTAATTAGAAAGCTTAAAGATTACGATTACAATGAGGTGGTATTTATACCACCTCATACAAATGCTTGGGCCAATCATAAACACAATTCAAGCCCAATCATAAACAATTAAGTGGCCCACATGGCCTAATGATTAAACTAGACTAAGCCCAAACACAAAAGCCCACTAATGTTCATGCCTTAATAATAATAGCCCTACAAAACTCCCCGAATAATTCCCCAATAGATTTAATGACAAGGGGAGTAGCAGCCACAATGGGAAGACCTATAATGTCCAGCCAAACGCACCTCTCATCCGGTATGAAATCGTTATCCAACTTTTGGGTTGCAACAAAACATTTCATAAGCTCAAAACATAACTTAAATTTCTGCAAAGAGTCTGCATCTGGAAAATATATCCCCACCCACCGACCCCCGATGTACCTAAAACGAACCTCCAAGAAACCCTCTTTGGCAAACATATTAGGTAGATTAGGCAGGACACGAGGATCCGCAACTTTACCCATAATGAAATTGATTTCCTCCACGTTGATACAGTTAGAAAGTGGCACCGAAAGGCATTTTTTAGGTGCAGTAGCCGGTACAGAAACGGGTGGAGTCACCAAAGGTTTCAACAAATCAGCAAATGTTCTAGCCATCATCGAAGCATTAACCGAAGGGGCAGACATGTTAGGGGCACCTGCAGGTCTCACAACAGTGGGCTTGGCTTGGGGAAGGTTGGATCTTTTGGGGTTATTAGCAACAGAATGAGAAGAGTTTCTAACATGATCCGCGAACAAGTGAAAAGAGCCCAACCAAATGGTTCTAAGATTGCCAATCAAACTCTCCACATTCTTGACAGAGATAAATCTCACAAACCCAAAACGCCTACCCGAATTAGACAATCTTTTCGCAATATAAACATCTATTACCTTGCCCCATTGTTCGCATGCCTTCCAAATATCTTGAGATGAGGCCTTAGGGGGAAGTTTGTGATGAAAACGGACGTGGAAACCTTCTTAAGATCAGTGAAATCAGACGAGTTGGGGGTCCTATGATGACCAGCGGTCGTTGTAGAGACGTGATTCGAATGATGCTTTCTTCGAGGAAACATCCACTGGTCAAGATCAATATCGTTGAACGATGCCTTCGCAGGATGTATGTGTTGCATGGCGGAAAACGGTCAGAGAAAAGCGAGGAACGAAACCCTAATCAGGAAACCCCACGTCGCTAACAAGTTCGTTCCAAACACAAGATCGAGCCAGGGATCTTCTTCAGATGCGACCTGGATCGAACTATAGCCTGAATACAGATTGTTACACGACAGGAGAAACACTAACGCGGGTGACGAACGGAAACGGAGATAACCCTAAATCGGAAATCCGAAACACAGGCTAACGAATTCGTTACGAGCGATGAAGACTTCAAGGATCTTCTGCAGATGCGACTTGAAGAAATCAACGATCAATTACAGATCGTTATACCCGGAAGGATTAGCGAGAAGGATCAGGAACAAAATCGATGTATTAGTAGGGACTTGAATGACACATTTAGAAATTATGGAATCCTATGTTTAAAAGTGTAGTATGTTATTATCCAATCATGAGCTTATTTACATGGTTTGGTTTAACAACAATTTGAGTTCTCTAAATGTATTAAGATGGTGATCAAATTTTTTAAAATTAATTTCTTTTTAGTTTTTAATGTTTTATTAGATATATAAATTATATAATAATAATGTAATGATTACATGTCTTTTTTATATTATTTTATTTTTATTTACCTTTAAACTAATTAAATATTTAATTATTTTATATTATATTAATAACGAGTTGGTGACCCGCCCGCACGTTACGACAGAACACCAAGTAAAGGAAAAAGGACATCTAAGTTTGAGACGGTTTTATTATTCAATCTGTACTTTCACAATTCATACTTCAATTTTCGCTATTTATAATTCAACCATTTCTTGAATGTTTGTACCATAAAACTTTCACATTCATCAAAATAAAGTGAGATTTTAATTTTTTTTGTAAGGATGTCTAAAATATAAGTATCATTTTGATGGGTTGAAACCTTTTTTTTCCTTGTGGCCACCTGTTTGACATTTTTTGATTTGTCCACGCATTACAACATACAACAGATGACATTTATAATCAAACTAGTCGTTGACTCGCCCACGCGTTACGGCGGGAAACCAGTGTCACTATCTGAGGAGAAATACAGTTGGAGTCAACCAACACACGTTTCATTTCAGTATGTTTTAAAGTTCAAATCAGTGGCTATCCCCAAGTACTTGAGATCAATATGTTCAAAATCCGCTAAAAACTGCATCGATCAACACATCTTACTTCGCCGGTGCATCGTGCGGCGGGTAAAATACCTAGTTTGTTATTAAGTAATAAAATTAACTAAGATTTGTGTATTTTGACCTGGAAGATTAGTTAAGTCATGACTGGTTGCCTTTAATTATGAGAGTAGAAATGTAACCGGCTTTTTTAAAGACCTTTATTTAAATCACAATTGATTCTCCTACCACCCCCACCTCCAAGTATACCTGCAGGAAAATGACGAAACAAACATGCACTCTGTAGGTAAAAAGTTAAAATACAAAGAAAACACAAACATACAAAATAACAATGTACTTTATTAGGATTGGAATCTCCTTTGGGTTGCTGAGGAGTTTAGGATTACCATGTCATTGTAGCTTGCACCGAGAAGATCTTTCATCGTGTCATTAAGAAGCATGACTGATAGTGTTGATGTATTATCCATGATAATAGCATTTACATTGTAACTGCAAATGGTATTTGATTTAGATATATTGATGTAAGTGCAAGGTTGTAGAATGTAATTTGATGTGACTTTGTCATGGTTTGGGCATACAAGTATTCCTTTCTCTTCATAGCTAATATCTAACTTTATATCCATCTCAAATAGATGTGGTTCATGCAATATGAATGATATACAATTATCTGTTTACTTATGAATACATATACCATAAAAGAGACTTTCCATGCATGTCCAATATTCTCTCTCAACCATCAGATGTCTAAGTCTTTAAGTGGATGACCATCAATTAGTATATGCAATCAAGTGTAGCTATATTAATAATCCACCACTTTTAAAGGAGTGTTTGGACATGTAATAATCTGGAATTTTTGTAAAATTAATAAAAGATTTTGGGCTACCATTTAATTATGCTATTCTTCTAACGACAAAACGCTCTAATAAATCATAAACTTTAAATGACTACATATTATGCAAATTTATTTCTCAAAGTGTCACAATTAAAAAAAGTTTTATAAAACATGTCAAGAAAATATATGAATATACATTTGACGAGAGGCTGGAGTCTAAGATCAAGAAAGAAGAAGCAGAATCTGTGGTGAAAGTGTCAATCTTGTGCACAAATGGATCTCCTACACTCAGGCCTACTATGTCCGAGGTTGTCAATATGCTTGAAGGAAGAATTTCTATTCCTGATGCACCGCCACCAGAATTGGGTTCCCGTTTTGAAGATTTGAGATTCCAAACGATGAGGGCGAGTCTTGAAGAAAACACCAGAACTCAGTATTCTGCTTCATCTTCAAATGATCAGTTTGAAGTCGTTTCTGTCGACACAAGATCATATTGACTTAAGGCCGGCGGCCTGCAATGGCAACATATATAGCACACTTTGTAGTGGTTTTTGTATGCATTTTAAAGTTATCTGGTCCGTTACTTTTGCAAAGAATGGTAACTTGTGTATAAGAAGAGTTTGGGTATTAGCTTTGTAAAAATAGGATACTTATATTCTTGTTTTGCACAGCAAGGCAATGAGCTTCAAGCTGGATTGCAAGTCAGTTATGTACCAAGTAAATTTGATTTATAGCAAGTGATCGTTTCCTTTTCTTATGATTAAAGTTACATGTTACTGTAGATATATTCAAAATTTACAATAACTGATGGAGGCTTGGTTGTGTATCAAGGGGATAAGGGGGGACGGAGTGGGTTCGGCTTCCCACTCCGGTTTCCTCGGCTTGAGAATCCACATCGCCGCCACTATGCGGCTTAGCTCAAAACTTTGCTTCCATGGCTTGTTGTAGCCATTGGAAGATTTCAAGCATTTTGATATATTTTTTTGACCGTTATATCACTGTTGCTTAATAAAAATTATCAACTTAATTTTTTTAATCTTTATATAACCTCTCATTCCACCCTTTTTTTCACTCCTCTCTCACAACTTTCTCAATCACATTCTATCAAATTCTTTCTTTACTTATCTCTCACAATCATCTAAAATGAGGCGGATGACAATTCTTTCACCGGACTCTCCGACATCCTCGGAGTCATCAAACGGCGCCGTTGGTGACATCGAATATCTTTCTCTAGTTGGTGAGGCCTCGGCACAACTAGAAGTAGAAACGCTCTTGGTGACATAGAATTCCTTTCTCTAATGGTACTTTTTTATTTAAGTTTAAATAAATGCAATTTTTATTGAATTATCATTTTTTTAATTAATTAAAACTAACTAATTTAAATGAAAATTAAATTTTTATTCGGCACCAAAACTTTCAAAACTTCAAAACCTACCACCCTCCTCAAAATTCTTCATAATTTTTTAAAAATTCTTTTTTTTTCTCTCTTGCGTAACACACCTTATTGGTTAAACCCAAAACTTTCAAAACTTACAATTCTTTTACTTCCCCACCCTAATAGCAAGTTAGATGAATTAGTTGTAGCTATCTAATTCACTAATCATCTTGATTGTACTTCAACAATAACCACCGGTCAGTAATACGGTAGCTAGTAATTTGATGGATTCTCTCACCTAGTATACTTTCGCTCAATTTGCCACCTATCACTGTTACTAGGGTTTGTTAGTTTTCTTGTCGGTTAACATTATAAATAGATAGCCAAGTCATTAGGGTTATAAACTACTAGGACTTGTCCTAGTGGTTACCCCTTTGACTCTTAGGACTTTGGTCACTATGTAACTCGGGTTCTAATCCGAGGGAGACAGTTTTACCCCATGTGATCCTAGGAGGGGGTTTCTGCCAAGAGAAAGTTTCAGTAGGGGGTGTCTTGGTTCTCACGGAGGTTCGAGTAATCAACCTTGGACATAGCCCCGCAAGGATAGGTTTACACGTGAGACCAAGGTCGCCTGATCGATGTCGTTCTAAAAAAAATGTCATTAGGGTTATTTGTATGAAAGTTATTGTAATTTTGTTCTGTTGAGCTATATTTTCGGGTTATAATTCTATAATAAAAACTATGTGTTTTTGTGTTCTTGATATCAACTCACAATTAAAGTCATTAAGAAATTAGTGATCTTTTTTTCTTGAATTCTCTACGAAGTTGATAGATGTCAAATCATATGAAATTTATTTCAAATCAAGTTTTGTTCCGGCCTCAACTTACCTCGTATTATACTAGTAAATATATATGTTCTTTATATTTCTTTATCAACTTTTTTATTTGATTTGTAGCGTTATTTATGTGATTAATCTATTTTAATCTTAATAAAGTAATAAAATTATTTTCACATGTCTTCTTTTTAAGGTGTCCACGTCATCAGTGCCACATATCAAAACCAGATTCAGTTATCAATTTAGTAAATTAACAATTAAGACTAATTACCAATTTTATCTAAATAAAATTTTTATTTAAAATAAATGGCAAACATAATGTAGATTGGATAAATTAAACAATACTTTGAGTCTTTTCAAAGAAACAAATCAATTTGTCATCTTTAATGTATTAAATTATTAATTAATATTTTATAATGAATTATGTCATTTATTTTATCAAATTTCTTAATCGTTTTTTTTATATTTAGCTAATATTATAAACCTAAATTCAACCCGTGTAATATACGGGTTACTAACCTAGTATTTCAATACAACTTTTATTTAAAACAAAAGTCGACATCTGTCGTGTAATTCTAATTGCGATCACATTCTATTTTAGCCTATCTCTCTCGTATTTACATCAACAATATAATCTATTATCAAATCTCTCTCCATTAATTAATTTTAGGAGAATGAAAATAAACTACTAGGACTTGTCCTAGTGGTTATCTCCTTGGCTCTTAGGGCTTTGGTCACTATGTGACTCAGGTTCTAATCCAAGGGGAGACAGTTTTACCCCATGTGGTTCCAGGAGGGGATTTCTGTCAGGAGAAAGCTTCAGGAGGGGGTGTCTTGGTTCTCACGGAGGTCCGAGTAATCGACCTTGGACATAGCCCCGCAAGGGTAGGTTTACACGTGAGACCAAGATCGCCTGATCGATGCCGTTCCAAAAAAAAAAACTCTAACTTAAAATGTGGAGTTAATAGCCATTTTCATCCCTGTGGTTTGGATGTTTTTGCCATTTTCATCCAAAAAAGTTTTTTTTTCTCCTCAGCTTCCCTAAGGTTTTAAAATCTTGCCATTTTCGTCCACCTCGTTGACCATCCCGTTAAGTCCATCCAATTTTATCAAAATAGGGACTGTTTATGTAAACTTAAAAATATATAAAAAAAATCTAAATGCTAAGAACAACCCAATTATCTTCATCTACCCAGTTCAAATCCCCCAAACCACATCAACCATCACCAAAATCAGATTTTATCGCCACCTAAAACCCATTTCAAATTGAAAGAAGAAAAAGAATAATCAATATCTAAATCCCCAATTGTCTGCCCTAATAATTCAAGACCACGTGACCTTCGATTACTCATCTTAAAATATCCTCAACTCCTTGAGATCATTTGTTCATTCCAAAATCATTTTTTGTTTCTCGCGCCGATTATCTTACCGTTCTTTGTTTCTCGAATCAACTAGCTATTCGATTGTACTTTATCTTCTCATTAATCTATGTTGGTTGCCACAAAATACCACCACCAAGCACCGTTCAAGAGGTGGTAGCGGTGAAAATAGATCGATTTGAAGATGAAGCGAAATCGCTACACGATTGTACCAAAGCCGTAACATAACCACGATTGACGAAGAGGTGGTAGCGGTGAAAATAGATCGATTTGAAGATAAAGCCAAATCGAATCGTTCCTTCTGGGTGCTGTTAGTGATATGGTTGTTTTGGAATCGACGACATTAAGTCCATATATATTTGATTCGGTCTTGTTCTTGAAATAAAAAACACCAACTCAGATTTCTTTTAGGGTTTCTGTTCTTGGAAGAGGTTGGAACAAGGTAAACGTGATGATATAAAGAATGATAGATTAGGTAGCAATTGTTTTCAGAGTGGTGGTCGATTGATGGGTCGTCTGTGGTGATTAGTGGTGGTGTGGTTTTCTTCTCTGGTGAGAGATGTAGGTTGGCAAGGGGTGGGGACGTGAGGTGGGTTGGGTTTTAGGTGGCCATAGAGGGTGGTTTGATGAATTGATGTGGCAGATTTTGGTGGAGTTGATGTAGCTTGGGGGTTTGAATTATGTAGATGAAGATGATCTGGGTTGTTCCTGAACATTTAGGATTTTATTTTATATTTTAAATTTACATAAACAATCTTTTAATATAACTAATTACATAAACAGTCCTTATGTTGATAAAATTGGATGGACTTAACGGGATGGTCAACGAAGTGGACGAAAATGGCAAGATTTTAAAACCTCAGGGAAGCTGTGGAGAAAAAAACTTTTTTGGATGAAAATGGCAAAAACATCCAAACCACAGGGATGAAAATGACTATTAACTCTAAGATGTATTTACCTAACATTTTTCTATTGAGTTAATTATTAACTTAATTTTGATAGACTAACCTAACCTGAAATCTACAAATCGAGTTGATGCATACACAAAGGAGATACAACAATCAACCTAACCATATCTCTGTTGAAACAATAAGAGACTTGTTAACCACATTCTTCATGGTTTCAAATCCCTCTCCAAAGAAGATACATATGATATATTCAAACTTACATCACAAACTAGAAACTAGAAAGTATCATATCACAAACTAGAAACTAGAAAGTATCATTATCACAAGTAATTTGCAAATTTGACATCTAATATGTATTTAGCATGGAATGAATGTGTTAGAATGAATGTAAATCCTAATTATGTACTTGAATTTGAATTGATGTTTGACTACAAAAACTCAAAATCAATTACTTTGAGGGAGGAAACTTTTTATCGCTGAGTTCATGGAACTGTATGACTTGTATCCTTCGTTTCTTTCTCAACTTTTCTGCTTCCTCATAAGCCTCTCGCAACTTCCTCCTTGCTGCCTTAAGTTTCTCTTCAACATTACATGCACCCTTTCCGTTGTTCTTCGGTGCAGTCTTTATTTCCGTTTTCAAACCGATTGGCTTCAATGCAGCACTTGATTCTTTCTCAGTATGATCCTTCTTCAACTTTATTCGCACAACCATTGGTCTGCTTTCTTGGTTGTTTCTTGGTACAATTTGTTGTTTTTCTATCTTTGGTGGGGGGATCTTTTTAGCATCTTTAATTATCCACCCATCTACCATACATCTCCATTCTTTGACGAGTTTTCTTGAAACATTGACAACATTTTTCGACCCATGATCACGAAGAGCATTAACAGATTTTCCTATACCCGTTAACTTGAGAACATCAACTGATTTCACCATGTGTTGAAGCTTCGATAAAGAGTTCAACAATACCGATTCAGATTCATGGCTGCTCCTTTCAAGAATCGCTTTCATCTTCAAGACCTCGGCAACTATTTTTGTTTCACCAGTAACACCACCCACAATATCGTCATTAATGATGATGCTTTGCAGATTACAGTTTTCACGTCCGTTAGTTAACTCACCGGAGGAGAAGAGGGTTTGAGCAATCATATCTCTTTTTTGTCGAAACTCCTGCGGGTGATCAGAAGCCGCCACCATGATCGCACTCTTGATCATCTCAAATATGTCGCCATTGAAGTTTTGTAAGCAGTTCCTCATCAGTTCATCCATGATCACAGATCACCGTAGACGATTAATTCGATTCTTATTGTTTTTTATTCAAGATTTACAGTACAACTAATTCTTTTTATAGGACTTAATTGAGGACCTGATTAGAACAAAAAAAAGTTTGAGTGACCTGATTAGAACAAAAAAAAGTTTGAGTGACCTAATTGGAACAAAATCAAAAGTTGGTTATGTTTCTACAAAGTTACACCTAAAAATTAAATAATTTCTATAAATTCAGTATAATCAAGGTATTTATAAGTCTCGATTCAAAATTAAATTAAGAGAAAACTAAAAAACCTTTTTATCGGTTTATAAAAAAGGAAAATTGGATTTTATTAATCCAAGTTTTTGCTATTTGGCGGATATTAATCCCAATTCAGTTATTTCCCTACATTAATCCTAATTGTTTAAGTATTGGAATTCGCTGGTCCCCGTCTATTTTTCTCTTAACGGCGTTAACAAAATCCGACGTGGCGATGAGGTGGTATCCTAGTTGGCACCGGTCGTTAAAAACAACCCCCGACATGTTAATATAAACCCTAATTCTCTAAAATCCCCAAATCGATACCCGCTCAAAATCTCCCCAGCTCAAAATCGAAGGAGGTATACTGCAAGATTGGATCTTGAACGGCAATGTCTTCTTCCACTTCATCTCCAAACCCTAATTCCTTCATCAATCGCAACATTTTGCGCATGGATTTCCATGGGAACCTCTGTTGCTATCACGACATTCCGGCCGTTAAACGAACTGCAGGTGTCAATACTTCAAGACCAGGGCAACAATTCTATGGATGCCCTTTTTGGCCCGTAAGTACAATAAATTATATAAAGTTTGCATTTTTTCTCTTTAATGTTTAACTACATGATGTTGCAGGATATGGACTGTACTTTCTTTGTTTGGAAACACAAAGTGGACAATGCCTTGAATCGGGAAGAGTCATTGAGAAATGAGTCTTTACAGAGGAAGATCTCAAAGCTTGAAGTGGAAAAACTGATGATGATGGAAGAAATGAAGGCTCTCAAAATGGCAAAGCACAAATACCCTATGAAGAACTATATGATTTTGTTGGTTCTTGTTATAGTAGTGTATTGGATTAGTATTTGATTTCAAAACTTGGTTTTATTTTGTTTTAGGTGTATTTTGGATTTGGCAGGGCATGTTATAACTTTGTTAATCTTGTGTAATGCCATAATTTTGTTGGTTAGATGTAATGTAATGGCAAAACTTTGTTTATTATATTTGGTTTATATAAAACACTTCATGTTGACACAGGCTTCTTTCTGATTGACCATGGCCTATTTGTGATTGATATCAACAATGCAGGCATAGTTGACCTCAAAAAAGTCAATTCATGTTTGTTAAACTGTGCAGAAATGTACACATTAACAGTTGACCTCAAAAAGTCAATTCATGTTTTTTGACCTCAGAAATGTACACATTAACAGTTTTTATGATTATGTTATTTCACCTCAAAGTGTGCAGAAATGTATACATTACAATTACACCCAAACTGAAGGCAGTTTTCTTAGGATCAAAATACTGAAGGCAAACACAAAGTAGCATAGATAGAGTTAAAGAAGTACAAACATGACAAAGTTAAATTGTTTTAAAACCAGGTACAAACAAACTACTTAAACTTAGGATCTTCATAGATCATCAAAATAACATGTGATAAAGTTGATGCATAACTACTGCTGAGTTGTGGTTGACTGTTGGGTCATCTGTGATGCTTGTGGTGTCTTCTTAGGTCTCCCTCTCTTCCTCTTAGGTTGACTTGTTTCTGGTTTTTCAGTAGCATTCCCTTTGTTGGGACACCTTGTTTTGTTATGAGAGGTGCTCTTACAAACACTACACCTTTTCACCTGTCCATGCCTACTGAGTTTTCCACCCTTCTTAGGATCCTCATGAGGATCTTTCCTCCTTTTTTTTCTTTGGCCTCCCAGGTGCAGTTTTTATTGGTGGTGGGTCTAGTGGGAGTTCAACCTTGGGCCAGTATTTCTCTGAGGCTAGTGGTGGAATGGTGAAGTCATATGCCTTGAGATACATCTCCTTTGAATAAGACTAATGCACAAACTCCTCCACATTCCTCTTCAACAAAGATGCAATTGCACATACATGGTAACATGGGATACCTGTGAGATCCCATTGCCTACAAGTGCATGTCTTCTTCTCTAAGTCCACAACAACCTGATGGAATGCATTCACCTGATACAATGTACTGCTAGATGGTAGAACCTCACACTTGAATGCAATGTCTTTGAATTTGTTTAGTTTATCCTGTATTCTTGGGCAAACAATAACATTCTTTGCAACCATTTGCTTGTGCATCTTCACCAGCCTAGTCATCATTACCTCTCTTATGTCTTCTAGCATATATAGGATGTGTTTAGATCTTGATTTGATAATAAATCCATTGAATGTCTCTGCCATATTGCTAACTATCACATCACATTTAGTTTCAGTGCTCAAATAGCACCTGCAAAACACATTGGGAAATCGTTTTATAAAATCTTCATATGCTGCAGTAGACAATTCCTTCATATCATCAACAGCCTTCTGGAAATCAGCCTCACAATAGGCTCTTGCAGCTTTCCAAAATACCTCCTTGAGTTCATCACCTTTGTGTTTCTTGTGCCAATTGGCATATATATGCCTTGCACAGTTTCTGTGCTCAGCATTTAGCCAATGTGATACCACAACATTCAACAATCCCTACAAGGAAACCAAATAACCAGAATATTACAAAGTATGAATAACAATGTACAAAAAGGAATAAGTAGGCTATGGAAATACCTTCTGTTGATCTGAAATGAGGGCCCAACCTTTCCCATCTTCTATGACACCTAAAGCCTTCTTCAATTCTCCCATGAACCAGGTCCAACTTAAAGTAGTCTCCCCTTCAACCACTGCCCAAGCCACATGGTACATTTGATTGTTGGCATCTCTTCCTATAGCTGCTAAAAGCATGCCTCCAAGGAAGGTTTTAAAAAAACATCCATCTAGACAGAGTACCCTTCTACAACCAGCTAAAAAACCTCTCCTTAAGCTATCAAAACATACAAACAGTCTATGGAATACCTCTGTGTTTGAGTCATAATCACCATGGAATCCTGGTGGCACTTTCAAGAGCTGAAACTCTGATGTGGGATTGGCATCTGTCAAGGCTTTTAAATAGGAACCAATTTTACTATAATGGTCCCTCATGGACCCATGCAACTTCTTATGAGCAGCCTGCTTAGCGTTGTATGCAAACCAGTTACTAACCAACACCTTGAATGCTACCTTCACAACATCCTATATTTCTTTGGCACTCCAATCAGGCTTGGCCTTGAACACATCAAGAAAGTGATCAGCTACAAATCCAGCTGTTAATTGCCTGTTCTTTATCATGTTCCTTTGACAAGTGTGTTGGTTTATAGCAGTTTTTACCATATAACAACTTTTCTTCTCAAACAGTGAGCAATACACTTTGAATGGACAACCTTCTATGCAATGATAGCCAATTCTACCCAGTCTGTATGCTCATTCACAACAGGTACATTTAACTTATACTTTTTCCCAATTATATCATCATCTTCACTCTCTCCAGGTGAGTTGACATCACCATCAGAATCCTCATAAACACTGCCTTCACTATCCTGCTCAACAACTGTTTCTATAAGTTCACCACTTGATCCCTGATTAACCAACCTGTCAATCAACCTTTTTTGCAGTAGTTTATCTTCTTTGTTTACTTTTACAACCTTACTGGCTAACACTCTTCACTCCTCATCATCTGTGTCTGATTCAGAGCAGAGAATATCATCCTTCTCAGCATCATGTAACTCAACCTCTCTGGAGCTCACTTTCTTCAAAGTCAACCCCTTCAACATCAACCCCTTTAGCATCAGTTGAAACTAACTGATTACTTGCTCCATTCTCAGATTTGGTTTGATGTACACTGTTACCTTTCTCAGGTTCAGGATAAACACCTGTATACCACTTAGCTACAACCAATCCATCCACCTGCTCTGTGTTACTAGTAGGGTTTTCTTTTGGGCTAAGATGGGCTTTATTATGGGCTGCTACAGTGGTGGGTCGGGTTTCTTTATGGGGCTTTTAGACTTTTGGGTCGGGTTTTTTGGAGGACTTTGAGTTCAACATAAATGCTGCAAGAAGGGTTCAGTTCCTTACCAATTATGGTCAGCATCTCCTTAGCATCTTGTTCATTATCCAGTTCCATTAACCCATCTTTAATGCTTTTACCAGGAAGCACATAATGCATAACAAAATTACACTTATCATAGCCACAATAATCTAGAACATAACCTGAAATGTCAAAGTAGGAGAGTTTGTCCATTGCAATCTCAAAGCTCAGTGTGCCTCCACCTACATACTCCAGTGATTGTGTTTCTTTGAATTTCCCACCGAACCATATATTGACTTTAACTTTGTCGGCCATTGGAGCTAAAACAATTGAGCTTTCACTGATTTGGAGCTAATTCATTGATCGACTTCAAAGATTTGGGAGAATGGTGGGTCGAATTGAGAATGGGGGGGGGGGGGGTGAATCGAGATCGTCTGTTAGGTTAAAAAAGAGGGGTTAGGTTAAAATGGGGCTTCACAGTTAAAAGGGGGTTGTTTTTAACGACCAGTGCCAACTAGGATACCACCTCCTCGCCACATCGGATTTTTGTTAACGTCGTTAAGAGAAAAATAGACGGGGACCAGCGAATTCCAATACTTAAACAATTAGGATTAATGTAGGGAAATAACTGAATTGGGATCTGTAATTTCTCATACGTAGAGACCAAATTCATAATCCATGTAAACCGCATGGACTGTTAGTGTCATTAATTCTTATTATTATTTACATTCAAGAATATTTGCAGGTAGTAATGAAAGTGGAATGATGCTGGATTGGCCAACAAGGTTTAAAATTTGTGTTGGGATCGCCAGAGGTTTAGCTTTTCTTCATGAAGAATCGAGACTTAAAATTGTGCATAGAGATATCAAAGCTACTAATGTCCTCCTTGATAAAGATCTTAATCCAAAAATATCCGACTTTGGATTGGCTAGGTTACACGACGAGGATGACAAGACTCATGTTAGCACACGAGTTTGCTGGGACAATGTACATTTCTCGTCATTTGTTTTTTAGCTTAGAAACTAGGGTTGGAAATTTTCAACCCCTAATTTATACACGAGTCAAGTTGGATTATGTTTCTATCTCTAATGAGCCAAACGTGCCAAGTAAAAGATAGCTAGAAAGAAAATGGGTCAAACGTCACCCAAAGTGTATTTTATTTCATGGCATTTTCTAATTCACTTATATGACTATCAAATTATCTACGGACCGAGTATTTTGCTTCGAGCAAGCCCAACCTGACCGGTGTAAAATATTACTTGTTTTGAGTTTTGTATTGAAAACCCTGACATGGTTGTTGCAGAGGATACATGGCACCGGAATACGCTCTTTGGGGTCACTTGAGTGACAAAGCAGATGTATATAGCTTTGTAGTTTTGGCTTTGGAAATTGTGAGTGGAAAGAGCAACAACAAATACATACCAAACAATGAGAGTGTTTGTCTTCTAGATTGGGTACTAATCCATCCATATACACACACATATGTATGAACATACAAGCATATTGAGCAATAACTAGGGCTAATAATGGGTTAAGGGCCAGACCCAAACGACCCATGATCGAAACCAAATAAGGTGAGAAACGAAGACCAAAGACCAGACCAATTTCATGAGTTTCGTTTCTGTCTCGGGGCGGTTCATTGATGATGTTTACCCCTACCAATAACATAATTTCTAATTAGTTATATATTTTTATTATTTGTAAGGGTAAAAAACCGTAAAATGGTAAGCGCCACTATTGTTAAATTTTATCAAGTTCCCTTCTTTTTTAACGTTATATTCTTAAATTACACCATAAAATCCAACCTTTTTTTTATATAAAATGTTGCTAAACATGTTGGAATTGGTTACAGGCTTGTCGTTTGCAAACAAGAAACCAGTACGATGAGCTATTTGACGAGAGGCTGGAGTCTAAGATGAAGAAAGAAGAAGCAGAATCTGTGGTGAAAGTGGCAATCTTGTGCACAAATGGATCTCCTGCACTCAGGCCTACTATGTCCGAGGTTGTCAATATGCTTGAAGGAAGAATTTCTATTCCTGATGCACCGCCACCAGAACTGGGTTCCCGTTTCGAAGATTTGAGATTCCAAACGATGAGGGCGAGTCTTGAAGAAAACACCAGAACTCAGTATTCTGCTTCATCTTCAAATGATCAGTTTGAAGTCGTTTCTGTCGACACAAGATCATATTGAGATAAGGCCGGCCTGCAATGGGAACATAGCACACTTTGTAGTGGTTTTTGTATTCATTTTAAAGTTATATGGTCCGTTACTTTTGCAAAGAATGGTAGCTTGTGTATAAGAAGAGTTTGGATGGATCATCACGATTGTATTAGCTTGTTGTAAAAATAGGATACTGAGACATTTTAATGGTAATCTTGTTTTGCACAGCAAGGCAATGAGCTTCAAGTTGGACTGCAAATCAGTCATGTACCAAGTAAATTAATTTGATGTAGAGCAAGTGATCACTTCCTTTTCTTATGATTAAATTTACATGTCACTGTAGATATATTCAACATTTACAATAACTGATGGTGGTTTGGTTGTGTATCAAGGGGCTAAGGGGGGAGGGGGGGCGGAGCGGGTTCGGCTTCCCACTCCGGTTTCCTCGGCTTGAGAATCCACATCGTCGCCACTATGCGGCTTAGCTCAAAACTTCGCTTTCACGGCTTGTTGTAACCGTTGGAAGATTTCAAGCATTTTGATATTTTTTTTGACCGTTATATGACCGTTGCTTAAAAAAAATTTAATTAACTTAATTTTTTTCAATCTTTATATAACCTCTCATTCCACCTTTTTTTCCCACTCCTCTCTCACAACTCTTTCAACCACATTCTATCAAATTCTTTCTTTACTTGTCTCTCACAATCATCTAAAATGAGGCGGGCAATTCTTCCACCGGACTCTCCGACATCCTCGGAGTCATCGGACGCCGCCGTTGGTGACATTGAATTCCTTTCTCTAGTTGGTGAGGCCTCGGCACAACTAGAAGCAGAAACACTGTTGGTGACATCGAATTCCTTTCTCTAATGGTACTTTTTTATTTAAGTTTAAATAAATGTAATTTTTTTTATTTTTGATTGAATTATCATTTTTTTAATTAATTAAAACTAACTAATATAAATAAAAATGAAATTTTTATTAGGCACCAAAACTTCCAAAACTTCAAAACATACCACCCCCCTTAAAATTCTTCATAATTCTTTAAAAATTCTTTTTGACTAAATTACAATTTTTAACCTTTATACTTTACAAAACTTTGGATTTTGACCCTTTATTTGAAAACTTGTTTCATGTTTTAACTTTACACTAACCCAGTTAAATTTCTCCGTTAGTTTTCTAATAAAATGGATAGTATTGTAACTTTATTTGAAAACTTGTTTCATTTTTAACCTTTACAGACCATATTTGGATTTTTTAGGGTGGCAGGTAAAAAAATCAATTAATTTGTTGGTTTTTTATTTTTATTTTTTAATATATATTTTTTTAAATAAAAGTAGTTTTATTTCTTTATATCTCTTTTTTAATCTTGTCAAAATATTCTTATGTGTGAAAATATTTACTTATTTTTCTCGTATGAGAAGGTATATATATCAAATATGCAAAATTATTTCACATACAAGAAAGTTTTTTCGTATGCATGTAATTTCCAATTTGAACTCTCTCTGTATATACATATATATCCTCTATTTTATTTATTATTAATATAGAATTTCTTAGATACAATAATACGATATTGTAGTTTACAATTACAAAAATAATAAAACTAATAAAAACATAAAAACAAAAGAGAAACCGTAAAAAACAAATATATAATACTTATGTATAAAATAAAGTTTCTTAAAAATTATTTTATTCTAGAATATTATTGATTAAGAATGTGGATAAATAAAGGATTTAGGGTGTATGCTTAGGGTTATATTTAAATTCATCTTCTTTCATCTCTTATTGATTGAAATTTGAGGTGTACAAACCGGTTTAATTTGACAATCAGACTAAGTTATGACCGATCTGGTTCTACCAAACTTGGTCAAAATCGGTTTGATCCGAAACCGAATTTGAACATAAACCGGTTTGTGATTGTAATCTAGAATCTGTGTTGAACCGTTTGGGATCGGTTTGGTTCAAACCGTTATGGAACCGGTTTTTAATATTTAATATGTTTTATTTTCAAATACAATAAAAAACCAAACAAAAATAACTATAACTCATTTATTTTATTTAAAATTTTAAAAATACTACAATAATAAACCATATATAAAATCAAATAAAATTATAGTGTAGAGATAACCTTAATAACGATATATAGGCATGACATATTAGTCTAAAGTTACAATACTACCCCCTTTATTAGAAAATTAACTGGAGAAATTTAACTGGGTTAGTGTAAAGTTAGTGTAAATGTTAAAACATGAAACAAGTTTTCAAATAAAGGGTAAAACCAATGTTTTAAAAACCGGTTTTTTAGTTGAACCGGAAAACCTTCCGGGACCGGTTTGACCGGTCGGACCGGTTTGACCGGTCGGACCGGTTAGACCGGCTGGTTGAACCGGTTAGGGGATTTATATATATTTTTTTATAAAAATGCTAATAAACTTGTACACCCCAACAAAAGTAGTTAAAATACAATTATAATCCACTCAAAAATAATATCAAATATGTATTTCATAAGAAAATATAAGTTTTAAACTTTAAAAAATAATAAAAAATAAAAAAAAAGTTAAAAAAGTAAAAAAAAATAAAAAAAATCAGAAAACCGGTTGAACCGGAAAAAACCGGAAAAAACCGGAAAACCGACCGGTCTAACCCGGTCCGGTTATTGCCAAAAAACCGGGATACAAAAAACCGGTGAGGAGAGCAGTTCGCGGTTGAACCGGCCGGTTCGAACCGGTTTTTAAAACATTGGGTAAAACTTGAAAGTTTTTTTAAGAAATGTCAAAATCCAAGGTTTTGTAAAGTATAAAGGTTAAAAATTGTAATTTAGTCATCTTTTTTTTTCTCTCTTACGTGACACACCTTACCTTGATTAAACCCAAAACTTTCAAAACTTACAATTCTTCTACTTTCCCCACCCAATAGCAAGTTAGATGAATTAGTTGTAGCTGTCTAATTCACTAATCATCTTGATTGTACTTCAACAATAACCACCGGTCACTAATACGGTAGAGCTAGTGATTTGATGGATTCTCTCACCTAGTATACTTTCGCTAAATTTGCCACCTATCACTGTTACTAGGGTTTGTTAGTTTTCTTGTCGGTTAACATTATAAATACATAGCCAAGTCATTAGGGTTATTTGTATGAAGGTTATTGTAATTGTGTTTTGTTGAGCAATATTTTCGGGTTATAATTTTATAATAAAAACTATGTGTTTTTGTGTTCTTGATATCAACTCACAAACAAAGTCATTAAGAAATTAAGAAATTAAGAAATTAGTGATTTTTTTTTTAATTTTTAGACGAAGTTGATAGATGTCAAATCATATGAATTTTATTTCCAATCAAGTTTTGTTCCGGCCTCAACTTACTTTGTATTATACTAGTAAATATATATGTTCTTTATACTTCTTTTTCAACTTTTTCATTTGATTTGTAGCGTTATTTATGTGTTTAATCTATATTTTAATACAACTTTTGTTGAAAACAAAAGTCGACATCTGTCGTGTAATTCTAATTGCGATCACATTCTATTTTAGCCTATCTCTCTTGTATTTACATCA
>JBCNJP010000023.1:15250483-15323503 GCA_039602395.1 Deinandra increscens subsp. villosa
AAGTCTGAAAATTCCCCAAAATTTTGAAAACACTAAAATGAAGCAATTGAAAGTAGCGGTTTTCGTTTATGATTGGGTTTTTGGATTTATTAAAATGAAATTGAATAAAGATCACTAAAATGAAGCAATTGAAAGTAGCGGAGAAAATTCAGTATTTGGGAGAGGATCGCTTAGGCATTGACTCCTCCACCTAGGTTTGATAGACGCACAGGTTACGTTTATGCCTTATCGTTATGGTGAATCAGGGTCCTAAGACAAGGCTACCTAATTCCTATGGATAGGTTCACGTTTAGGGTTATAGACACGCCCTACACGGTTACTACTGTTCCATGGTTAAGGACTGATAAGTTGGTTGTGTTTCAAGGTGCCCTAGGCTAAGTCCCGAGCTATCGGTGACTCAACTCGCAACTGGTCGAAGGGTTAGGGTAGGTATGGTCCTAACGGTTCTAGGGTTGTGAAGCGGTTGTGTTCTTATTGCAAGGTTGACCTAATAGGCCCTGGATACGACTGAGCAGCGGTAGACCCGACCTATCGGTGACTAATCGGTTACTAGACAATACCAAGGGTGGCTACTAGCAGAGGGTAGGTGATTTCTCACTCATCCCTACGGGTTGGACTCCTAATTGGATACTAGGGTTTCCTAACGATCACGACTATTTCTAGTTCGTGCGTACGCCGCAGATTCTGTGATTCGGCTATACGATAGATTCCTAACTCAAGATGGATTGCACACTAAAGCTAGGTTTCCACAAGGTTAAGAAGTGGGCTAGATTCAAAATGGAATCCAATTTCATCAACCAAACAATAAGAACATAACGTTTACTTTGAAAACACAATCATAAACGAAAACCGATACAAAACATAATCAAACCATAGTTGGATTCGTCTTAGCCTAAACGATCTTATGAGTTTAGCCAAGCATGTTCATAGTCATAAATAAATAAACAAGGTTCAAATTGAAATGCATAATCAAACTCAAACAAATACCGAGATGTAGCTCGAAATGATGAAAATTGAAGATTCTCGACTCGTCGAATGCTTCAAGTCTTCGAATGCTTCAAAAGGCTTCACTCTAGGCTTCTTCTCTGCTTCCTTGGACGAATTGTGGTGAATGGGGAGGTCCTCTATTTATAATATCTTGAGAATTAGGGTTTCCAAAAATTCTGGTCCGGCGCACCACTTGCAAGCCGTGGGAGGGGGTTTCACGGCCTGGGCAAGTGGTGCGCCATCGGCAAATCAGCTCTGACCCTGGTAACTGGGCCGCAGGGCGTGGAACAGTGTCGGCACATGGCATGGAGGCCGTGGGAGGCCCTTTCACGGCCTGGGCACGTGGTGCGCTGGCCAAAATCAACTCTTCAAGTCATGGGAGCTTGTCCCATGACTTCCGATCACTGGTGACCTCCTGATTCCTGATCCCATGGCCTGGCAAGTCATGAAAAGGGGTCCCATGACTTCCAAGTCATGCGTTTTCTCAACTTCACTATTTTCTCCGTTTTTCGCCTCGTTTTCCGTGCCGACATCGTTTAAACCTGAAAACTCACGATAATCATCAGAAATAAATATAATTTGATATTTTCAAGTTTATTTTGACGTTTTTAGCCCGAAACCCGTTATATTTTCATATTCAAAACCACACACATCACTCATCACTCGTAAAAAAACGAAGCATAATAAATATATGAGAGGTACCAAACCGCCGAGATCTCAACGTCAAAACAGTCGGTCGGAAAAAAACTCCCAACCGGCATAAAACAGAGCAACAACGAAAAGGGAACCATAGATCACCGGATAAACGATAAACCAAATCCGTTAAAAACGGATAAACGACGCAAATAGCACCACAGATTCAGATCTTGATATTGCTTAGATCTCATCAACACCAAAGAACAGAAAGTCAGAAACTAACAAATTCCAGCAACGTCACCGCCGTAAACACCGAGCGGCCGATAAAGCCTCAAGGGCTACGTATTCAAAGTGCCGGCAAATAGACATTGCAACCACCAGATTGTAGAGAAGGAGACGGAGAAAAAAAAGCGTCTCTATTTGGCCGGCAAACACACATCGCAACCACCAGATTGTAGAGAAATACACAGAGAGAGAAAGTGAAACGTCCATGTTAGTAGAGAGAGAAAGAAAAGTGTAGACAAATATAAAATAATTGAGGAAGAGAAGCCAACCCACAGAAAAGGAAAAAAACCTGTGGTGATGATGGAATTAAACAAACCCATCCACCGCCAATTCAACCAATCATGTCTAAACATGTAGTACAAAAAAACGACGTGTAAAAACCGTATTGCATAAAACGTTGCACAGTAAATGCGTGAGAGGAGCACCAAATTAGTTTTGTTAATATATATAACTAGAGATCAACCGCGCGTTGTCGCGGTTAGCAGAACATACAAGGGATGTGTGCATATTGGTTATTGGTTAAATGGTAATAAAAAAATTGATGGAGTAAAAGGGGCGGTAAAAATTATTTAAGAAATACATTATTTTTTGTTCTCATCCGAAGACATAAATGAGTTTGGGACGAATTAATAAAACGGCAACATCTTCAATAGATCCCTCAAAGATGGACCAAAGTGTATAAGCAAGCACAAAGTAAAGCTTAATATAATTGCGTTGGCAGGGTAAGTGCAGAATATTAACTATAAACTCCATTCATTTACTCACTCACTCTAGGAGTGTAAGGTAGTGGAGAAAAAAACTTTGGTATCCATATTCAAACTACCAACCAACCACAACCCCTACCTCAAAGATAATCCCAAGTAAACAAAGATGTCACAACAGCAGCAGCACCACCATTAAGTTTACTGTCATCATCCAACCAACTCGTATCCAACTAACTCGTAATAGCAAAATCTAATCTCATCATCTAACTAAGTTGTAGCAGCAAAGCACCTAGATAGATGGCAGCCAAAGCCTCATTCTAAATTGATTAGCAGTCAACCGAAAAACCTTCACAAACTCATGCTCAACTGTAGAGTTCACCATTATGTATTTAGACAATAGCTGAAATCTGGATTGGATTTGACCTCCACTATAGAAGTGTTGACCCAACCCAGAAACTTGTATAAGCGGTTGTAGTCAGGGGACCTTTGTTGCCAGCATTATGAAGTGCCAACCAAGTTGATCAACTAAATAAATACAAGGTTTAGTTTTCACAAGAGGGTGACCTCACCCGCGCGTTGCGATGGGTCACCCGTAAAGTTTACAAAAAGTGAAATACAATATGCATTCTTAAATAGTTTCTACAACATATTCCATGCCTTTTTCATGGTTTTGTACATGTTGGAGGGGCATTGAAAAATAGTTTTTGTAGGTGGAGCAACTTGCATTAGACTCTGATGCTTTTTCCTTTTCTTTGCTCCTCTTTGTGGATGCTTGGTTGTCAACTACATAAGGAAAAAGAAGACCAACAGATATTAGAAGATAGAAACATATGACATCAAAACTAAACAAAGAACGTTAAAATTGTTGTCAGGTCCGTAAATCCTTTTTCATCTCTGTGAGTTAAGATATCGAAATCTACGACATAATACAAATAGTTTACTAAATTACATATTCATGATTTCTAATCTGATGATATTTGTCTCTTTAGTGTTTTTGAGCCTTGCCACCTAGATCTATTGCAATTTTCAATGACCAGAGCAATGGTATTCAAGATGTTCACAGCAAAATATGAGATAATGTCATTGATCCATTCATCAGTGTCATAGATCGATGCACAAATAGTATAATCCTAATTACATATTCCTGATTTCTAATCTAAAAATATTAGTTTCTTTAGTGTCTTTGAGCCTTATCTTTTGTTGGAGATGATTGCTTTTCTTCTACAATGTTTTTAATAGATATGTAATTTCAAGAGCATGTAACTTTTTGAGAAAAGAGTTAGAGAATGTGTACCTGGTGAGTGTGAAGAAAATTTCCTTACAGTCTTTCGTGCAGGTGTCTGTGGTTGAGTTGGGGGCATCAGTAATAGTCGATTTGATGACTGACCTTCGCGTTAGAGTGAGAATACATGTTGTAAAAGTGCTGAGGTATTATGCCTTCGACGTAAATTGTAATTCTTGGAAACACCTATTAGTGACAACATGGTTCAGAATAGTTTTGGCCTTATCGAAGCCTCTTGACAACCATGTCACTGCAACTAATGCCTAGGAAATCTGACATTGTCGTTAAAGAAAACGACTGGCAATGTAGTTGTATCGTCCATGAGGATGGTGTTTAAGCGCAACCTGTTTTTAGTTCTAGCAATATGTAAGATGTAGTGAATTATTAAATAATTTTTTTGCAAGTTTAATGTTAATTTGACTTAGATGTATTGTATTTGTGATGATTGATAAGAAGTGTATGTTGTAACAGTTTGTAACTCTGGTTGATGTGTTATTGTCTTGTAAAATCAAATTTTTTCTTCAATTTGAATTACTCTAGGGAATTGAGGAAATTGTCTTAGCAGACCAATAAAGAATTTTATTTAACAAAATCTAGAGTTGGTATCTTTCAGTACAACAGAGGTCAAAACCTTAAACAACATAAGGATTTAAATAACTTAAGCCTCACAAAAGACAACAGATAGCTAAATAATAAAATAACTAAATTTGAAGATACTTTGATAAAAATGAACAAAAGCAGTAACTACTGTAATTTTAGTATACTCTCATATACCACAAATCACTTGTTTCCATTACCAAATAGGGGATCACATTGACATTTAATTATTTTTGTGGAAGGAGAGGTTCTAGAATAAAAAAAATTATAATGCAGATAAAAGTAAAAAAAATGTAGGTAACTTACCAAGGGGAGCCTGAAGATATCTTTTAACGCCCGAGGAAGGATGGGGTCAAGGCTGGTTGGCTTTTGGATTTGGTTTATGAGGGCTGATTGAGATTGAAGCAGAGTCGGTCGTATCTCTGTTCTGACATGAAAAAAATAATGTCGCAATTGAAACATATTTGTAGCTAATGCATACATGACATAAAACAATATTGTGAGGCTGTTATGACAAAAAGAGAACTACACACACAAATGAAGTGTTAGATGCCGCAATACAACAGGTTATGGGGTAGTTTTCTGTTACCTCAAGAAAGGGTTTCACGTCTTCCTAATCCTTAAAACTCTGCCTCTGCTCTGCTCCGTTAGCCCCTGCCATCATTCTCCGGCAACCACAAATAGTACCATTAAAAGTGGATCAAATGGATATGAAGTAATCAAGAAGAATAAATCGAGCCAAATGAAAGTGATTCTGCACAGATGTTACCTGGAAACACACAAACAAACCCTAAAACATCAATTTGAGGTTGAACCTGGAACATAGAAACCAAAAACTATAACAATCCCTTAAGTGGTCGTGCGCCTACAGTGTAGTTGGAGCAGAGAAACCCTAAAACAAAGCAATAGCGTTGAAATCCAAGAAGTGGGCGGCGCTGGGATGGGCAATCAGAGAGGAAAGGGACAACGCTGAGGTGGGCAATCGGAGAGGAAAGAGGCCGGCGATGGATGGCGGATGGCGATGGAGGGTGATGTTCCATCTGCTCTTCATCGGAAGGTGGAGGTAGAGAGAGAAACCCTGGTTCGTCGAATAAAATATTTTTTTTGGTAATATATATAGAATTGTTTATTTGTAGAATGGCACGATATCATAGGAGACGTTTTCGATTGTATATATATACAATACTAGTTTTTTATCCCCGTGTGTTACACGGGTGATTTAAAAAAAAAACTATAAATACAATCATAATATACGACAATTATGTATTTTTATATCTTTAGTAATTAAATAATTGGTTATTAAAATATTTTGGAATGCAATAAATAAAAAATTGGAAATACAAATCACTTCCATAATTAGGAGAATTGGCGGGAAAAATTGTTGAGGATGAATGTGGTGGTGCCACATGGCAAATTGTGATGCCAAAAACTTTTCTTTTATTATATATATATATATATATATATATATATATATATAGATAGATATAGATATAGATAGATAGATCCATCAAAATAGTTCACAAATTTTATTAACTAAAGTTTGTTATTCAAAGATACCATTATCATTTTAAAAATATTTTTATGTTTACGATCACTATATATTCAAGATTTCATTAAAAATTAAATAATTTCTATAAATTCAGTATAATCAAGGTATTTATAAGTCTCGATTCAAAATTAAATTAAGAGAAAACTAAAAAACCTTTTTATCGGTTTATAAAAAATAGTTATATAGTTATGATTTCTACCCATTTAGAGTACGAGTTTTCATTTAATTTTATAAGAATTCTTTTTATGAAAAACGTATTTCCTTTCTTTTTAAAAGGATAAAAAATATTATTTTTGGTGTTTTTAAATCTTTATTTTATTTTCTAAAAAAATGTTTTTATATTCTATTCAAAAGATGGTTTTAATAAGGATTTTTTTTGAGTCCTGCTATTCGCACCGGCTCATTTATGAAGAAAGTATATAATAGAAAAGTAAAACAGTAGACATTTGCTCGTTGCTCATGCATGAGGCATCTTAACAGGAAGAAACTATTTATTGGGGGAGTAAAACACCCGGTTTAGGCCTCCATGGGTCGTTAAGCTTCATACGTACTATTATTCGACGTCTATCGACGTCCATCGGTAGTCATCTCGTCTCGTGAGGTGGTAGGTAGGAAAATTGAACCCTAAACGGGGCGTTTAGACCTCCACCGGACGTTTAGTCCCGCTGCCGACGAACGTGTCAGCATTGTCAGGGAATGTTCCGGGGCGTCAGGTGCGTCAGGAGGGACAGCGGGGCGTTAAGGCCTCCACCGGGCGTTTAGGGTTAGGATTTTCTGATCTTGTTACATTAAAGTCTGTGGCCCCACCTAAATGCCCCGTGTAGGCCTCCGCGGGGCGCAATGGACCGGTGCAAGGAGAATTTTTTCCGGTGCAAATAGAAAAGCGCTTTTTTTTCTTCTAAAATTCAGCCACAAAATTCAGCCGCCTTTATACTGTTTTAATAAAAAAAAGTTATATAATTATTATCTTTAACTTTCAGAGAAGATATTTTTATTCAAGAGACGATTTTTCTTATTTTAGGTTTTTTAAAGATGTTTCATTTTATTTTCCATAAAATGTTTTTGTATTTTTTTTTATAAATGTTGTTTGTGATACTATGTGGTTTCTATCACACCCCGGTCAACGGTATCGGGTGTGAACGAGAATGGAATCATAGTCGAGGATACATAGAACAATATCTAATGAATTTAAACTTCATAAAACATTACGTCATTTCAATGGCAGCGGAAAGATAGTGGAAATGATAATGTCTTACATTTTGGAAAACATAAAGTCTAAATTAATATTAAAACATAAAACGGTTTATTTGGATAGGTTGGGACTATGACTCCAAAAGCAGGTCCGATAGCATGATTAAGCCCCATTTGCATGTCCTCCGAAGGTTTGCTTCAATTACCTAAGAAATCATGAGATTAAAAGGTCAACATAAAGTTGGTGAGGTTCACAGGTTTATGACTCTACGTTTAAAGTTGGTAAAACAGTTTCAGTATACTTAAATATTACATTGGTTTACCGTTGTGATTGTATGAACTCACCTGAACCTTGATTTCAAATACTAACGGTTTACCCACCCATAGCATCTCGCCCGAGAGATGCTGAACAGAGCAGAATAACTGACGTGTACCCCCAGACAATCCGGAGTCAGAACTGGAGCTACCAGTTAGGGCAGGGTTGTCAACCCAAATAGATCTATTCACTAGCTATCGTTTCGTACAAAACTAATTGAAATCAATTAATGGTGGGATACGGTTGTACAAACGTTTATAACGATAATGTACCAAATTGGACAATCAGTAAGAGAACAAGTAGTCATACGGCTAACAGATAAACCATAATATTAAGTAAAAGCATTTATCAGATTTCATGATTTCTCCCCCAAAGTATAAAACAGTTAAAGGAAAAGGGGCTGTGAAACTCACAGATTCAGCAGATAATCGGAAATAATCGGTGTAGTAGCGGTAGCAAGTAATGCCCTAAATAATTAAATATGCATATGCATAAGGTCTATAATCATTTGAGTAACATAAATCACCCAAGTGATACCGGTCAAGTCTTGACGTTTTAATCCCGTTTGTATTCGTTTGAAAACACGTTAGCTTGTATTTATTAAATAAATACTTTTGTGATGTTTTATATTTATGTTCAATAAATATAATAAAAGATTAAACAATTAATTAGTTCAATCAAGTCCTGAATATTGGATTTAAAAATAATAATGTTTATTATTATTTTCATGAGTTCATATAAATGTTTAAATAATTATATGTTTGGTTTGTTAATCATGCAAGTTATAGTTATTTTTAAATAATTATGATTAACAATTCTTGGTGAATAAATCATAGTTTAAATCTTTTTGTAAATAATTATTAGTCAAATAAATAATCATTCAAAGTTTTTAAATCATAGATCACAATGTTTAATCATTTTAATTTCTCGAAATCGTTTAATATTTCATTTGCATGAAATATTTATTTCTTCTTAAAACATTGTTTTAAAAATGTTTCTTGGGGACGCTTGGATTTATAAAAGTTTATTTATCATAAACTTTTGGATTGTTTTAATAAAACATGATAGGAAATTGTTTGGAGATTTTAAACATTTACGTTTTCGCGTATATCGCCGTATGGACGGTATGGTCCCGGTTTTGTCACTACGCAACGTATTTCCGTGTTGATTACTTTGATTCATCAAAGTAATAATAAAGGTTTATAAAAATAATTAATTGCTTGATTATTTTTATAAAAGTATTTTATAAAACATATTTATTTCTACAAATGCCTTTTTATAGAAACTTCCACTTTTATATCATGTTTTTAATTGTTTAAAAACTTGTAATAAATCCAGAATTTATGACAACTAATCATTTGACATAAATTTCATTCTTTCCATTTTTAGTAAGAAAAATCTAGTAAATTCCTTTTGTCTTGGAATTTTTATAACACATTTAATGTGTTATATTTTTTACTAAATCAAGAAATATTATTTTTGTCTCTTTTATTTGTCATGACCAAATATATAAAACTTACCATGGTTTTTAAATCTAGTTTTAAGCATATCCGTTAACATGTTTATCATATCCTTTCATGTACTTAGTATTTTTATAACATGATTTTGAGTTCATATCTACTAACACCTTGTGTTAGGACCAAGTAAATAAATTAAAGGAAATCTACTAACACATTTTAGTGTTAGGACCAATTTATAATAACAATCTACTAACACATATTGTGTTAGGACAAAATAAATATATAACAATCAACCAACACATTTGTGTTGGGACAAATTAATATAAATGCAATCTACTAACACAATTTAGTGTTAGGACAAGTAAATATAAACATGTATATCATTTTAACTAGTCTTCTTTTTATGATTTTATAAACATAAAAGAGTTAAGATTTTGTTAAACCAAATAACAAGAAATCAAAGATTTCAAGAACACAAGAATCATGGTGCACACCATATTACTTTCCTTAGATTTCATAGATGTGTTTCACCACATTCCTTGGCTTCTTTAAGTCCTAAGACACCAAGAGAATGCTTTGATTCTTGAAGAAAGGAGATAAAGAATAGAGGTTGGTTAATTGGTTTAACAAAATGCAAGTAGTTTAAGATTTGTTGTCAAGACTTGGGCTTCACTTTGGGTGTTAAACATGTAAGAAACATAGGGGAAATGGGTTAGAAAAGTGAGTTAGAACACTCACAAAAGAAGGGAGGAATATTCGGTGGTGGTTGTCGGTTTTCCGGCGGCGGCGGTGGTTTCCGACGGTGGCAGCGGCGGCAGAGGGGGCGGCCGGTGGTGGCTGGACGGCGGCGGCTCGGTGGTTGTGGAGGTGGGCCAGCCGAGAGCTAAAGGAGAGATAGAGAGGGTGTAAGTGTTTTGGTTTGGTGTGAGGGAACAAGTAGGAGATTGATCTCCTACTTATACACTCATTAGAGGTTAATACCTCTTGGTTAATCATGTGTTGTCAAGCTCACATTCATCCAAGTATTCAAGTGTAGGTGATTAGTTTTTTTTATTTTTATTTTTAAACTTTATAAGGATTAGGAGTATTTATAAAACATGAAGGAGTTAGGTGTTTATAAAAATTACAATTTTTATAAATTTGGTCCAAGCATAATTTATTACAAAGGTGGTGAATTTTTTTTTTATAAAAGTTGATGGGCCAAAGTTTATAAAAATGTAGTGGGTTAATCTTATAAAGATTTATGGGCCAAAAACAATTTATTTAAATTGTTTTATGATTTGGGCCGAAGCCCAAATGAAATCGGGTAAGGAAGTGGGTCGTAGCCCATATTCATTCGGTTAGGGGATCGGGCTGAAGCCCAATAGGAATCAGAAAAGGGAACTGGGTCGGGTTTTGGTTTGGGCCGCGAGAGGGAAAAGAGGCCAGCTTGGCCCGGTTCTCGAGTGGGCCGCAAGGGAGTAAATGTCGGGTTCGGCCCAAGGCCGTTAGGCCGCGGGTCGGGCCTCCGGGTTGGGTCAGTTAATCGGTTGGTCGAGTTGGGTCACTGGGTAACGTTTCGGGTTCATCCGGGTCGTTTTGGGCTTATTGGGCCTAACCGGGCCCAATAGGGTTAACGGTTTACTCGTTTGGTTAAGTCTTGACAACATAACATTTTTTTTATCACATTTTAAGTTCATAAAATGTTTTAACGGTTTGTATCGGTTTTGATAAAATATAAAATGTCGAATTTTATATTTAATTTCTTGTTATTAAAATTCCATATTTATTTTGTAAAATTACTCACAATTTATGGGATTCAGTTCTTAATACAAACGCGGGATTACGTCCTCAGTTATCAGTTATCAGCAGTTAAAGCTTAGGATCTAACAGTTAAATCATTTAATTAGAGCACGCAAACATTTAATTAAAAAGTCAAAGCAAGAGGTTTGACCTGGTTTTTGGACGAGGTGTCACAGTTTCCTTGCCATTTCAGTCCATTTTTTTTTTAAAATCTTGGTTGACACCATTAGGGTTTATCTATTAAGTTGTCATTTCAGTTCATTTCTATCATCTACTTGTTCTTCTTTTGACCAGTCTTATTTTATTTTAATACTTGTGTCTGTTATGGATTGTTCTAACAGTTATACGGGAAGATATTGATATGGTTATACTAATTGCATTCATCTTATATGGTATGTGGCAAAATCAATGTATTAGTAGGGACTTAAATGACACATTTTGAGAAATTATGGAATCCCATGTTGGTGACCCACCCGCACGTTGCGGCGGGCCACCAAGTAAAGAAAAAAAGACATCTAAGTTTGAGACGGTTTTTATTATTTAATCTGTACTTTCACAATTCATACTTCAGCTTTCGCTATTTATAATTCAACCATTTCTTGATTGTTTTGTACCATAAAACTTTCACATTCATCAAAATAAAGTGAGATTTTAAATTTTTTATAAGGATGTCTAAAATGTAAGTATCATTTTGATGGGTTGAAACTTTTTTTTCCCTTTTGGCCACCTGTTTGACATTTGTTGATCTGTCCACGCATTACAGCATACAACCCATTTATAATAGAAGCAAACAATTAGTAATCTCAGATGACATTTATAATCAAACTAGTCGTTGACCCGCCAACGTGTTACGTCGGGCAACCAGTGTCAGTGTCTGAGGAGAAATACAGTTGGAGTCAACCAACACACATTTCATTTCAGTATGTTTTAAAGTTCAAATCAGTGGCTATCCCCAAGTAATTGAAATCAATATGTTCAAAATCTGCTAAAAACTGCATCGATCAACACATTTTACTCTGCCAGTGCATCGTGCGGTGGGTAAAATACCTAGTTTGTTATTAAGTAATAAAATTAACTAAGATTTGTGTATTTTGACCTGGAAGATTAGTTAAGTCATGACTGGTTTCCTTTAATTATGAGAGTAGAAATGTAACCAGCTCTTTTAAAGACCATTATTTAAATCACAATTGATGCTCCTACCACCCCCACCTCTAAGTACACCTGCAGTACAAGGACGAAACAAACATGCACTCTGTAGGTAAAAAGTTAAAATACAAAGAAAACACAAACATACAAAATAACAATGTACTTTATTAGGATTTGAATCTCCTTTGGGTTGCTGAGGAGTTTAGGATTACCATGTCATTGTAGCTTGCACCGAGAAGATCTTTCATCGTGTCATTAAGAAGCATGACTGATAGTGTTGATGTATTATCCATGATAATAGCATTTACACTGTAACTGCAAATGGTATTTGATTTAGATATGTATTGATGTAAGTGTAAGGTTGTAGCATGTAATTTGATGTGACTTTGTCATGGTTTGGGCATACAAGTATCCCTTTCTCTTCATAGCTAATGTCTAACTTTATATCCATCTCAAATAGATGTGGTTCGTGCAATATGAATGATATACAATTATCTGTTTACTTATGAAAACATATACCATAAAAGAGACTTTCCATGCCTGTCCAATATTCTCTCTCAACCATCAGATGTCTAAGTCTTTAAGTGGATGACCATCAATTAGTATCTGCAATCAAGTGTAGCTATATTAATAATCCACCACTTTTAAAGGAGTGTTTGGACATGTAATAATCTGGAATTTTTGTAAAATTAATAAAAGATTTTAGGCTACCATTTAATTATGCTATTCTTCTAACGACAAAACGCTCTAATAAATCATAAACTTTAAATGACTACATATTATGCAAATTTATTTCTCAAAGTGTCACAATTAAAAAAAGTTTTATAAAACATGTCAAGAAAATATATGAATATACATATATTTATATACACACATATATAAAGATTTGATATAAGTTTATTTAACTTTTGTTCAAATATAATACGGCTAGCATATTTTAGGTGTAATGACTTTAAATTTTATGAAAATGACAACTTTGGTTCTTTTTGTTAACGAGACATTTAAAGATGTTTTTTATTTTTTAGAATTTGTTAAGGACTTATTTGAGTTTTTATTTAACAACTATTTGTATAAAATAGAAAGAAAGAAAAAAGCTACTATTTTTTTTTCCTAGGCCTTCCCGCTTTTCCGGTGACCACCACGGGCGACTCACCGGAGAGCCTTCGAAAGGACTGGAAACTGCCAAATTCATCATCATTAAAACTGGAAACACCTCAATCATGAGTCTTAAACATCATAACGAGGCCTTAATCACGGATTCATCACATATTAAACTCGTTTTAATGATTTACTTGAAACCGATCGAAAGTTAAGGACCGATTTCACCCTATTTAAGCTCGAGTTCGACCACCTAACCTGTGCTAAAATCATCCCCCAGTGATTCCACGTCCAAAACTCTCTGAAAAACCTACTGGTTCGAGCTCCACCGACGCCGCAGCTCCGGCGAACCTCCACAAATCCTTTTTCTGGCACGCCTAGAGGTACATATTTTACACCAATACGCTCGGTTTTCATCTCTGATCAAAAGCCCCATGTTAATTTTTTGGTTCCTTTACGTTTAAACGTCCGATTTTGCGATCCATATTATAGGGTTTTCGGGTAAGGATTTGGGGAAGATGAAGATGAATGGTACTCAATAGATTTAAAAAATTCGTTTGGAATGTGAAACAAAGTGGCATGTAGCCCAGTTGGTCAGACACCGGGTTTGAGACCAAAGGTCGCGGGTTCGAGACCCGCAGATCCGTTTTCTTTCTTTTTCCGCCATTTTCCTTGTTTTAAGCAATCTAAAACCTTTAAAAATGTTCTATTATTCCATAAAATTTCAAGAATATTTATAAATCTTCTAAACCCTCCTAAACCTTAAAAACACCTTGTTCTTTATAAAAAAAGACTTATATAAATTTCAGTCAATTATTTTTTTTGAACAAAACAAATACGCAAAGATTAACTATTTTAAACACTTCTTTTAAAACTCATATAACTATTGTAATTATTCATTTTCTCATTTTATTTAAGACTTTAAAAGATCAAACATTGCACCACCACTTATTACTAATTGTAGATGACCACTCGTTTATATAAATTTATGGTCATTCTTAAGATGATTTATGAAATGAAACGTTGTTTTAATTTATAGAATTTTTATATCGTTAAGGCTTTACTAGAAATATTCATTTTAATGATATATACTTAAGCGGTTACACTTTCTCGTTTATTTAAAGTACTTTACGTCTTAAATATTTATTTTTAAAAACCCTATAGTATTTTATAATCATAGTTAACGTTTACTTGTTAAAAGGTTAAATCAACTAAATATCATCTTCCCCAAAATTCATCGAGTCCATCGAAACCCTAGATGTTTAGAAAGACGTTATTCAACCTCATGACCTTCGGTTCATCAACTCGTTATTCGTTTAGGATGTCATCTAAGGCTTTCCTTTATTCAAGCTAGCATTTCGTTTAATCTAAGGTGAGTTCATAGCCCCTTTTTACTTTAAATTTCCAAAACCATTTTTGGGGTGGAAAACACGCATAAACTTCATTCATCATTATTATTATTTTTTAGCAAATCATATACGTTGTCATGAATATCATCGTGAAACTTTGGGAAACCCTATTCATCCAAACATTCATTCTTATAATGCAAAGTCAAATACGGTTAAATAGATTTACTTGGATGCATGTGTGTTATATCTTGTGAATATATACTTGGTCATGCTTGTTATTGTATGCTATTTGGGAAACTTTATGCTTAAGGCTCCAGAGCATCAAAGGTGAGGTTCCTTGTGAAGAACTGAACATGATGACGTTTAGGTTCTTGTGAGGGACTGAACGTCGTCCCAACATTGAGATTCCTGAGAGGAACCGAACATTAATCGAGAGGTTCCTCGAGAGGGGAAATGAACACGTGGAAAAATATTCTTACCGATTTGTCACACCCCCAAAAATCCCACGCGCGATAACGCGCCGTAGGGAGCGTGACAAACCAAGATCGAACACATTAGCCATACGAACAGTCTATATGGAATTTAAAAGTCAAATTAAAGTAAAAACATTTTAATATGCGGAAGCGTAAATGTCATAAGTTGTAATAAATGTTTAAGAGCCAAAACATGTGCAAAACAATAGAAGTTTAACTTGAAAAGTTTCAAAGTCTAATATGCATGCATGATAACCAAATCCAAAAGGGCATCCTAACGTGCGACAAGCAATCCAGTTTAGCGACCTGAGAAATAACACGCTAAAAAGAGTCAACACAAAGGTTGGTGAGTTCACAGGTTTAATCAGTTCAGTAATAGTTCAAGTTCAGTTTAAGATTGACTATTCAACAACAGTCAAGTTGTAAGAGCATAATCACTAATATATATCAAATAGCTAGCTAGGCTATATACATGAAACTTCGCACGTTGATGGTCACCGAAGCTAACAGTTGTTTATAGTTTGCATTTTTGTGTTTAGGACAAATATAACACCCGTTCGATATCCAATCGTGCCAGAGCGACTGACCCGGGTGGGGTTTGTCAGACCCAGTAGTACTACAATATATTTCCCGCTATCGTCATTAATACTAACGGTACCATAAGAAGGACTTTGTTGTATGAGTGTGCTTCAAGTACTTCAAGTGATATATAAAAGTCTAATTATCTTAATTGTATAATTCATGCATGTTAATCTCCCCCAACATATTAAAATCAGTAAAATGGGGCCGTGAAACTCACCTGCGGGTGCACAGCAAAATCCAGATAAACAATTCAGCAAATAGCAAGAACGGGTCTTGCGAACGCAATCAATCACCTAATGAGCATTCAAGTATAAGTGTGTGTTCACACAAAACAACTAAGTCTAACGTACGTGACAAAAACGAATGATCGTGAAGTCCGAAACAAGTCGAGGATTGCATGTGTCTAATTTGAGCGATTATCGAAATAACGCGAGAAAATACAATATACAACAATATTATTTATTTTCTAAGTTCAAAGATTTCAAAAATATATATATTTTTAAACTAAACGTATAAGTGACGTTAATAACGAGTTTGCGAGAACAATAAATATATGTATATGTTAAAGGTTCTCATAGATATCCGATCGTTTCAATAAATTCAACGATATACGTAAATATATTAAATTACACGAAATATATTTATTTTACCATTTGACCTAGAACCATGATTTTTGAGTTAATCTATATAAAATATAAAAACTATGTTTTAGTTTAAAACGACAAAGTTTACAGGTTAATAATCCAAAACATAGTTTTACGGGTTTAGACATTCCTAAAAACTCATGTAAATAAGTTTTAGTTTGAACAAATCCTTTGAATCTTCAATTAAAAATAAAACAGAAAAGTGTGGAGGTTACACGGGTTGAACCCGCGACCTCTCGTTCCCAGCACAACACACAAACCACCCGGCCAGCAGCCTGTTAGTGTTAAGGAACCGATCGGAATTGTTTTATTCATCAGCGCATACCAGACTGGATAACAGAATGAAAGGAGAACAGAAAAAGAAAATGCAGGGGACGATTTTTGAACTCGCGTCCCTTGCCTAACAGACCAGCGCTTGAACCAACTGTGCCAGCTTGGCGTCTGGTTACAATCCAGAACACAAAGTATATAACCTGCACTCGCCAGGCTTCATCTTCTTCAACCAAAAACTCCGGTGATCGGAACCCTAGCTCCGGTGGCCGGAAAATCGCGACCACAGAAAAAATTACGAGATGAAAGCCAAAACATCAGGGAACATTTACCTCTAGACGGAGATGCGAGAACACAAGTTGTTGACACCGAAATCAAATCCCGAAACTTCGACAACAACTCCGCGAGTTGTTCCGGTTCCAAAACTGAGGACTCCTGCTTGCTCGGTGTTGAAAGGCGATCCTGATGGTAATCAAATGGAGGTCGATTAAGCATTGTTTGGCCAGAATTTCTTGAGTGGCGGTGGTGAGGTGTTTGCGACGGAACAGAGAGAAACGAGAGAGAGAGAGAGAGAGAGAGAGAGAGAGAGAGAGAGAGAGCGAGAGCGAGCGAGAGTTGAGAGGGTATTGTAATGGGTGTGTGATTGTAATGATATTCATATCATCGAATCTCAATTGATGATACAAAAGGAAACCCACTGAAGAATGATGATCGGTCGAAACCGATCATCGGATTCTTTAATTCACGTAACAGCAACCAGCGGCCATTAATTCACTTTTAAAAAATGATCATTTTAGTCCCTCGAGGAATTACAAGGTTGGATACATAGTTTAGGTAATTACAGAAGCAGTCCTCCACATTTCATTAAATAAAAACGAAGTTTAGGAAATGATGGAAAGGGTCCCTCCAAATTTAAGAGTGTTAAGGAATTCTTAACGAAGCTAATGGGAATGACTTCGACGATGAATTTCAAAGAATGTCAAAAATATATTAATCGAACTTTATAAAATATATAAACCTCGTTTGTCACATAAGATCATAATAAAGCTAACTCCCAACATATATTTTCAAGTTCACATAAAATCATAGATTTAAATCTATGCTTATGTGTTTAGACCCACATGACATAATAAAAAAAATATGTATAGTTTCGTGACACGTTTGTACTTAAAATAATAAAACAACGTATAATTATATATATAAATATCACATAAAATTATAACTTCAATTGTCACATAAAATAATAGAATCACAATATATGATTTACATAAAATCATGGAATTTCAGACGTCTAGACTTAAGTGCATGCTCGTATCGTGATGATTACACAAAACCCTAATTTGCTAAAGTCAATACAGTCAATCACATAAATGTTCACATAACATTTAATACGGTTTACGTTCAGTTAATGTCAGAAAATGACCTGAAAAGACGGATTGTCACACGATTGTTGGTTTGCAAACCATCAATCAGGCGTCCTGTTTATGTGATGGATATCTCCTATGTGATCAATATCTGTTTATGGGATGAATATGTATGTATGTAAATAAACTTATACTTGTTTGCTCATTTAACAACATGACTTTGTTAAACTTATCAAATGTATTCTATAACTGTTTTCTATTAAACCCATGACTCACCAACTATGTAGATAGTTGACCTTTTTTGCGTGTTTTTCAGGTTATGGGAAACAAGCATATTTATAGCTAGGAAGCTTTTGGACCTAGTTAGGTTTATGTTATCTTTTTAGGTATTTTCCTTGTAATAGACATTTAAGTTTTGGATTATTAATAAAATATGGTATCCCTTTTTATATCTTTGTGCCTCTATACTCTTTTCGTGACACCTCGATATTTCCGCCATCAGTCGGGGTGTTATAGAATATGCGATATGCAGAATCATAGTTAGATAATCAGAGGTAATTTTACATATCCATATAAATATATAATCAATTTTCTTACTGCTTCTTACTTCTTTTACTGCTTCTTACTTTTTTTTTATTATGATTGGTTTGAACCTACATAATTTAAAAGTTTTACCCATTCACTTGCTCTGTTATAGAGTAATTAGGTTATTTTAAAGTCATATGATTTTACGGTAAATAATGTTGTCTGGAATAGTTCTCTTACATTGGTTTCTACTGGGTCTTTAATTTTCATGTCAGCGATGGTAATCTCCATTTTGACGCACTCATCAGTTACTTGTAGCCCGAGGTAGGAGTTGAACATACCTTCAAGATTTCTAAGACTGCAAAGCAAAGTAATAATTTATATTTTTATTAATTTATTGGTATTATGGGTGGACGACTTGTACCCGTCGACTATCCGAGTGAGGTTTGGGAGTGGTGGGTCTATAACCCAAGTCTTGACATCTGTTGACTCCAACTGTATTATTCCTGTAATAATGTTTATATAAAGTGTGGTTAGTCCTTTATGAATGGAAATGAAATAAAAGTGTGTTATCTTGAAAGTGTACAAAAACAGTTGCAAAGTTACCCTTTTGGTGTATACTTCTTAAGACCAAACTTTGTAAATGGAGTATGGTCATCTGTTAAAAACAAATGGTATATGGATTTCAAGTCTATTGAGAAATGTAAATTTTTTAACAAATGCAGATCCATATCCTGAACCTATATGACATGTTATTGAAAAATCAAAGAATGTTCTGTGTGAATTCATCATTTATGCAAATTCATGATTTGAAGTCTAGAAGTTTAATGACTATGGGTTTTGAAGTGAATTTGACCCGTTTAATTACTAATATTTGTGTTTTAACATACCAAAACAAAAAAAAAGCTCTCTCCATCTTCTAGTTCCACCTTGTTTGTAGTTCCACCAATGGTGACCAGAAGAAAAAAAAAAGAAGCTCTCTACAACAACGGTGACCAAAAAAACCAAATATCACAAAGAAAAATACAAAGTCTTAAACTCATTCTTATAAAAAGCATGGATTCATTCACAAAAATGGTTTCAGTCAATCAAATGTCAGAAATGTTGGAAACCAAATGAATAAAAATCCCCTAATTGACCACATACCCATTTCAAAAGCCAAGTGAAATTTTCAAGAAATGCAAGTAATTGACGTATTAGAGCATATTTTATATATAAAAAACCCACAAACAGATATGCAAACAACAAAATTCCAAGAACAACTAACCCAATAAAACTAAAACTAATACCTTGGTTAAAAGAGGCAACAACCCAAATCTTCAATGAAAGAAAAAAAGAAGACCAACATTATGAAAATCGTAAGAAATTGAGACAATTAATACAGTAAAGAAGACAATTTATCAACAAAAAACGGTAAAAAATGGCATGCAGAAGAATTCGGATGAAAACGAAACCCTAACTCTCAAAAGGTAACAAGGCCACAATTGAAAACCAAAATTATATGATTTAAACCTAAAACTAACCTTTCTTAGATGAATATTGAAGGCGCATGGAAGCAGACGATCTCATGTTGTATACAAACACAACGCTACGCTTCTTGACACAACCACCAGCATCATCGTTTGAAAATCTCATAACCATGATGCATTCAAGGGTCGTCGGCGACCAAAATCACCTTACAGATGTAAAACTGACAACCTATTAAAAAGAGAAGGATCAAACAACAGAAGAGAGAAAACTTGTTGTGAGGACAGGAGCCTTATCGGAGAGAGAAATAGACCAATGAAGGGACGCATATTCGTAATAGCTGGCCTCATATAAGGTGCCTTTTCTCAAGAACAAAACGCGTGGCACGACAAATTTAGATCAACCCAATTTTATGTGGCTAAAAACAAAAATAGGAAAAAATCAAAAATATGTACACTTAAACCGGACGTGGCAAGGTTCGAAAGTTCGACATCAAACTCCAAATGCACCACAACTACCAACCCAGCCACTTTAACAAACGCTACAAAAGTAAAAGAACCAGTACATTAAATCAAACGTAAAAAAGAAAAAAAATATAAAGTAGAAGTGGCCACTTGGCAGCATGCCAATGGCCATAAATCATACATGTAATTAGTTCATTGGCACAAACCGCATAGTAGATTAAGGGTGGGTGTTAGAGCATATTCCTATGTTACCGTGTGTCTCGTGTATTGTATCTAGTCTAGAGCGTCTTTGTGAGTCGTATAGTTGCAACATTCCAAGGTGCTGTACCAAATGGTATGCCGTACCAATTGGTATGCCCGTATCAAATGGTATGCCAGTTGGTACGCTGGTAAGTTGCTAACTATAAGTAGTTCGTGTTAGAGAGAGTTCATAAGTTCTGTCATTCTCATCATCTTAACTGTGTGTAAACTGAGAGTGTTTCTCTCTCTAGCATTGTAACCTCTTAGTGAATCAATAAAACCAAGCTTTATTTACGTTTGTGTTCATCGATTAACCGAATCATGCAGTAGTAAGATCCGTTCCGTGGTTTTACAAGTGGTATCAGAGCATTTGGTTGCTCTACAGCTGCGATTTAGTCAATTTTCGGATTTTAGAGAGAGAAAGTTTGGGTTTTCTTCACTCTTCATCTATTTTTCTCAATTCTGAGTGATTCTAAGGTCAAAAATGATTTTTGAGTGTTCCTAGTGAGTTTTCGCACCTCACTGAATCAAATTCCAGTCCCAAAAGTCAAAAATTTGAAAAATATGTCGATCTCAGTTTCGTACGTCGTTGGTACGCTCGAAGAACAGCTGGTAGGCCTCTGATACGCTTCTGGTACGTAAGGCAATTTTCATCAGCTTCTGGTACGCTGAAATCTGGTCCGGAAGACAATCTTCAAGTTTGGTCCGCGACGGTTACTTTCTGCTACGCTGGTAGTTACGCCGTACCAAATTGGTACGCTACTCAACTGGTACGCTGAGTTTTCCAGGTCCGCTGATCTGATTTGGTCCGTAGGGTGGTACGCTGAAGATATGGTACGTTTTGGTCCGCTTTGGGTATTTGGTACGCTGGTTTTCTTGGTCTGCAGCTTGGTACGTTGGCAAAAAAGTGACCTTCACTAAAACTGACGTAACTTGAGAAGACCTCCCGGTTTGACCCCAAAACTCAAGATCTATACTTTTACTCGCCTAATGGCCAGTACCCCCCGGTTTGACCCCCAAAATCCACTTAGAAGACCTCCGTTTTTTGAGTTCGAAGTTTTGACATTCGATTTTTAACTTTAAGATGAGTGATTTTCAAGCGTTTTCAGCTATGCAAACCTCGATGCAAGCCATGATAAACTATGATAATGAAATAGGAACAACTAAGAAAGTTCCTAAATTACTTCGATTGGAAGATTATCATAACTGGAAGAAAAGATTTGAATCTTACATATACTCACAAGATGTTGATTGTTGGATTCCGATTGAAAAACAACATGAGTATCCGTTGATTGCTAATACTTTACCAAAATCGATAAGTGATTTTGAGCCTAAAGAAAAGAAGGTATTTGCAAGAGAAAAGAAGACATATAGTTTTCTCACGATGGCATTACCCAAAGATTTGATGCATCAGTTTAAGAATTTTCGAACTTCGAAATAATTCTGGGATGCTATTAAGGAAAGATGTGAGGGTAATAATCAGTACAAGAATACTCGAAAGAAAGTTTTGAAGCAAAAGTTTGATAATTTTGGGCTTTGTGAGAATGTGAAGATCACATATTTGATTGCACGGTTTTCACATTTAATCAATAAACTTGACATTGTAGGTGTGTAAGAAAGAAACTGATGAATTAAAGGAGAAATTCCTGGAAGCTCTACCCAAAAAGTGGGAGAATTTTGTGATGATGTTGTCTAATGATCCAAACTATTCAAGTTGGAGATTCAATCAACTGATAAGCAAATTACAAGCTCGGGAAATAGAATTACTTGTGAAAAAGTCAGCAACTCCATCTGTTCAAATTCCTGAAGTATATTTTGGAGAAAATTCTGCTACTGTTCATGCTAAAACAAAATCACATTCTATTTCAAGCAGTAATCCACCGTTAACAGCTTTATTTTGCTGGAATGTCTGAAAATACTGGTTATTCTTCGGGTTGCAATTTTACTATTCTTGATAGTTCATCAAGCAATTCTACTTCTAATCAAGCAACCGAAGATCTATCTGCTTTGTTGTCTGGATCCATATTTAGTCAAATTGGTAATTCTGGTTTGGTTTCGGAGGATCTAAAACAGATGGATGATGATCAGCTAAATAAATTAGATTTGGATTGGCAGTTTGCTATGACTATTGAAAAAGGAAGACAGTTTATTGACAAACATGGCAAGAATTCTATACTTCAAGGATGGAAACTGGGTTTAGATAAGTCCAAACTAAGATGTTACAAATGCTCCAAATTAGGACATTTTGCTCGAGAATGCAAGCAATTTTCTTCAAAACCAAGCACTTCAGATAGTCATAATCATAATAAAGATGCAAAGGCTTTAGTGGCTGAGGAGGGTTATGATTGGGCTGCAGATTTTCCAGATGAATCTGCATTTTTAGTTCATTCTCCAGAAAATTATGCATTGATGGCTACTATACAAGATGAATCAATTTCAACTTTCTCTGCGTGTACGGGAGTACCGACCTGATTGTTGTTGGGTTATACAATTTCAACTTGTTTTATTTTCTTATTTTGTTAAATCCGAGGCCTTATCTGCGTATCGAAAGATCGACCTTAAGGTAGACGATTTAACGTTCTTATTTCTTTTTGCATGGAACACAGTTGACTGAATCATGAATACAATCATTATGTGATTGAATCACAAATGAAATCACAAAGTGTGATAAGCAAATACATATCTGAGAATGTCTGATAGTGTGGGGTACACTGGTCAAAGCAATCTAATCAATACAAAAAAATATCCAGATGTTATGAGTATGATTGTGTCCTGAGTTTAATATGGACAACTTATACCAGCAATCGACATGACTTGTGTGCTGAAGTAATTGAAATTGAAGTGTAGTTCAGCATGTCATGACCAATATGATCCCAAGTTGTGGTCTTTCTCGCAAAAGACAAAAATAGTGTCTGATAAAATACAAAAAGATTTTAGGTGTGTTTTAGCATAAACATAGAAAAATCAAAAAGATTTTCGGTGTTTTTTAATATATAGTTTCAAAAAGCCAAAAAGATTTTGTTTCTTATTTGTTTTCGACCGATCGATACAAGATACAAAATTATGATTTCAAAACTATATCTTGGATTCTCGAAGAGAAGTTTTGCGCCAAGATTAAATTATTTTTTCAAAAGAAAAAGAAAGCCGCGTTTCTGTCTTCTGAAATTGCAGGTTCTGTGTGACAAGACTCAAGCATGGTGAAATGGGGAGTATGTAATATCTTTCACAAGTGCATCTTGAAGTTCAAAGATTGTTCAAGATTGATCCAGCCATGCAAGCTCTATTTCTGACAAGATTTCAAGTTGAAGATCAGATGCAACTATGCTGAAGATTGAAGACTGTAGTTTAGTTAGATAGATAGATACATAGATACACTACACGTTAAGGGGGAGTTTGTTAGAGTATATTCCTATGCTATCGTGTGTCTCGTGTATTGTATCTAGTCTAGAGCGTCTTTGTGAGTCGTATAGTTGCAACATTCCAAGGTGCTGTACCAAATGGTACGCCGTACCAATTGGTATGCCCGTACCAAATGGTATGCCAGTTGGTACGCTGGTAAGTTTCTAACTATAAGTAGTTCGTGTTAGAGAGAGTTCATAAGTTCTGTCATTCTCATCATCTTAACTGTGTGTAAACTGAGTGTGTTTCTCTCTCTAGCATTGTAACCTCTTAGTGAATCAATAAAGCCAAGCTTTATTTATGTTTGTGTTCATCGATTAACCGAATCATGTAGTAGTAAGATCCGTTCCGTGGTTTTACAGTGGGCGGTGTGTCTAGGCATCAACCTCGGCATGGTTGATGCCGAAATTCGACGACCATACCGCCAAGGGCGGCGACTTGGGCATCGGCATACACAACCCCCCCCCCCCACGACATAATCTTGCCGCTGAATGCCGAAGAAAATAGCCGTTTTTTTACCGTTACCACCTCCAACGGCTAGTTTTTACTTTTTTTTTAATTCATAAAAAACCCTATAAAAACCTAATAACACTTCAATAAATTACACCTCTACTTCTCATTTCTCTCAAACACAAAACTAAAAAAAAATAAATCACTCTCATCACCTTCATGGATTCAAGGAAGAACAAGTCACCGGCCACCGGCAGCAAGAAATTCCGGCCGAAAGTCCAGAAAGATAAAGGTGAATCACAACCACCACCTCAACCACACCCACACCCACACCCACACCCACACCCACAACCACAACCCGTATTCTACTCACAACCACCACCTCCACCACCATCACAACCCAGTTTCTATCAACAACAATCTTTTGTTGATTTAATGCATGGTCGGTATGGACCACAACCACCGTTTTATCCGCCGCATTCATCGCAAGTTCAACAACATCAATCAATGTATCAAAATACCCAATACCGTGAACCACGACATGTTAATCTTGACTCCGAATCGGAGGATGTCGATGAAGAAATTGAGATAGAAGAAGAAGAGGAAGGCGATAAAGACGAAGCCGAGATGCAAGTGGATGCCAACGAAGAAGAAGAGGAGGAAGCTACACAACCCGTGAAGGGGAGGAAGAAGAAGATGACGTATTGGTCTCCCGAGGAGGAAGTGCTTTTGGTGCAAGCCTACATTTACGTGAGCGAAGATGGAAAAGTTGGCGATCAACAAAAACATGAATCTTTTTGGAACCAAATCCTCGGACACTTTAACGGTTTGAGTGGACGTGATACTGGTTGAACCATTCACATGGTTAACACAAAGTGGAATAACTTGAAAAGGCTATGACGAAGTTCAACGGGTTGTTCACTCAAAATGTAAGTATATATTATATCTTTTTTTATAAACTTTATTTTTTTTGATATAATTAATTTGTTTATTTAATTGTAGACACATGCACGGGTTAGTGGTGCGAGCGATTTTGACATTTTTGATAAGACGATGCGAGATTATCAACGCATCTATGAGAGGAAATGTTTCATGCATGTGGACGCTTGGAAGTTCGTGAAGGATCACAAGAAGTTGATTTCACCATCACAAAAGGTTGGTGGGCTTGAGTCGAAAAGGACCAAGATATCGGCTTCGGGCGAGTACACAACGTCAAACGAAGTTAACTCGGCCCAATTACCGAGTCGTTTGCCCGACTTGAACGAGAACTCGATGCCGAGCCACCAACCACGAAGAAGAAGTGGAAGCAAGAAGTTGGGTGACTCGTCGACAAAAGGATCGACGAATGCTTTGGAGGTGATGGAGCGGTTTGAATTGAAATGGGAGGAGGAAAAGGTCGACCAGAGGAGTGTTCGACATCAAACCGCGCAAAATAAGATGGAAATGTACGAGAAGGTGGGGAGGACGATGGATCGGCAACGAGAGACCATGGAAGAAGATCAACGAGCTCATGACCTCCAATTGTTCTTGATGCCTTACGAAAATGTGCGCGAAACATTGCTACCGGTACTTTTTGAAGAAAAACATCGAGTGGCGGCGAAATATGGGTGGGTATGCAATTTTTAGATGGTGGTTGTTATTTTAGGACTTTGTAATTTTTATTTTTAGGACTTGGTAATTTTTTCTTTTTAGGATTTGGTAATTTTTAATTTTTAGGACTTGGTAATTTTTTTCTTTTTTAATCTAATGAATTGTTATGTTTTTATTTTATATTAAATGTTTTAGTTTAATTATTTGTTTTAGTTAAAAAAAATGAAAAACAAAATAATAAAAAAGTATGCCTAAAACATGCTATAGGCATACATACCCACCACCAAAACATCATTTAGGCATATTTTTTCTCTCCTGTTGGCACGATATGATTGGTTATTTTTATGAGTAAAATTGATGCCTTAGGCATGCATACCTCCCACCCTAAGACACATAATTTTTTTGAAATTTATATAATATATATATAATACTACAGCTTTGTTTAATAATAAGTGCATGCGGTATACTGGCGCCATAGCCCAGTTTAACGGCGCCAAGAGGCGCCAACACCGCCCCCCTTAGGCGTTATAGAGGGGCGCCAACCTTGGGCGCTATATATTCAACGGCGCTAAAAGGAGAGGGGATGTGGGTCCAGACCAATCATAACATTTCACTTAATTTTTATTTTTATTTTTATTTGTTTAATTAATAAAAAATACCTAATTTAACACCACACTTTAACACCATGTATACCCCACTTGGTGTTAAAGTTCCGTGTTATCCAGTCATCGCCCACGTGGCACTTTAACACCACCAACTTAACACCACCAACTTAACACAAGTATACCACATGCCCTAAGCAGTTAACCATCATAATTAATTGTAATATCAATTTATAGCGCATCACATCCAGACAATCTATGCTATCATGAGCATTTGTATTAAAGGTGCTTCAGAGTTAACTATTCCACTGAAATCAACCCAAAAAGATTTTGTTGGAAACTAATTGGTTCTTAATCCAAATATGGTAATGAATTATGAACAGAGAAAGTTGCCCATCAGCTTATTAGGTAAACTATATATTACATAAAAAATAAAAATAAGAAGTCATATGCTAAAATAAAGTATTAAAAACTAAACGTTTCCTTGAAGTTGAAGAGAACATAAATGACAAATGATTCAAAGTTGTTGAGAAAAATGTTGGGTTTTACAGTGGGTATCCGGGTTGCCCGTTTTAATTTTACCGAATACATTAACGGGTCAATTAATCAGATTAATTGCGCAGCGGAAAAACAAGTTTTACAACGCGAATAAAGTAAAAACCGTAGACAGGATCTGATCACCGTGTACGCGTAAATACTGAAATAAATTAAATAAATTAATTTAAATATCTAAACAGTTTAGATATACCTTGGCGGAGTCCGAACAACCGTTCGAGATACCGGGGTTCGACAAACTGGCGCTAGGGAAAATGGTAATGCCTGACTCGAACCGGCGAGTCAAATCTTCAACCGATTGTGAAGACGGGGCCTGAGGCACCACGGGCGCGTTCATCTCATGAACCGGCGGTGGTGGCGGTAACGAAACCATGCTATGAGTCATAGCATTCCAGTCGAATGGTTCCGTCGTGCATGACAACGAAACCGATGTAATATCGATTTCGTCCGACACGCATGGAAGCGACGAACGTAGTGGCATGACGACGGCGACATACAATGGCGCCGACCACTTAGTGTTTTCACCCGATTCGACGGCGGCGGCACGAGACGGTTCGAACAACGGTCTCGGTGGCGCGGGTAGAGCGAGAACCACCTCGCGGTGGTCCTCGCCAAAGATGTCGACGGCGACGACGGCACGTGCCGCGGCGGCGGCGATAGTGGCGGCGACTCTACTTTCAGTGGCGGCAGCTCTCGCGGCGGCGATGGCTCTCTCGGCGACGGAGGTGCTCTCGAGTTTCATGGCGGCGGAAATCAAACGCGGGTCGCGTTTCACCATCGTAGTAGTCGGAAGGAGCGACGGAGATGGTGGTGGTGATGTCGCTGAAAACGAGAGAGGGAGAGGGAGAGGGGGTCGCGACGGCAAAGAGGGAGGAGGAGGAGTGATTTGCGATTAGGGTTAGTTTAATCCTCTCCTCCCTTCCTTTTATACTTTTTCGATGGCTTCTTTGGCAAGCAAGGCCCATCTCGCGACTAAAGCCTCTAAACCCAATGATTTTACTAGCCCGTTAACCGTTAGCGACTAGATAATCATTCGCCGACTATTCCCGTAAATATTTTACGATAATAGTTTTTTCGTTACTTTTAATTTAAATAAATAACAATTATTTATTTAATATAAACCGTTTGAATTAATTAACATTTAATTAATTAAAAGTTCGTTGACTCCAGTGTAACTCTTCCGGGTCGAAACCGGGTCGGTTACGTTAAATGTCGGGTCAGGACATCAAATATCCAACAATCTCACACTTGGACTGATCGCGACACTTTAGCGTTGTAGTCAGAGGCACTCTAGCTATGCATGGCTACACCAACCAGTTTCGACACTTTAAGTCGACAGCCAAAGTATATCTGATTGTAAAGCAAGCAGATAGAGGACTCATGGTAACCGTTGTCATATGTTCCTTTCCGTTCTAGACATAGATGAATAATGAGACATGGACTCTCATGTATTAGATTCATCAATTACATTCTCGTTATTCGATTCTAAGTGTACCAATCAAACACACAGTATTAGATTCATCAATTACTTCACACTTGGAATCAACGAGGCCGCCTTTATGTCTATCTATTGCCGAAGCAATAGCACGAAATCTCTTCTTAAGGCATATAACATCCACTGAACTTTAGATCTATTCCCAAAAGCAGCCCTATTGATGGCAGTTACGCGACATCGAGAGACTACAATCAAAGAACAGTTTGCAGTAAATGAGAGTTCCAGTATACGTCTCAGGTCTAAGGAAACATTAGAGCATACCAATAATCAAGCAATCAAAGCTTCCATGATTGAATTGCTTGATACGAGTTACGTCCAACGTCATTCTCTAATGAGGTCTGTGACTTTGAACGTTAAACCCCCTTTAAGGTTCAAAATCAGAATAGTCTTGATTTAGAGTCGTTCCCACGTCTCTAATCGTCTACGGACATTTAGAACAATATCAACGATTGTTCAGGGATGATTAAACGTATTAACATCGAACACAGTTATGAAATTCCATATTGCATTTACCGGTGGAATATGAATAGTATAGATAACTGTTATATGTTCGTACACCCAAATACTAAATCAAAATGTGTCTTTAGCTAATCTAAGCCATATCGATTCTCTGTGACGATCATGAGTCTGGTGAGTCATGGGCTTTGTAAAGGGATCAGCTAAGTTTTGATCTGTGTCTACTTTGCATATCTTTATTTCATTTCTTTCAACTACTTCTCTTATGTAGTGAAATTTCCTTAGAATGTGCTTGGCCTTCTTATGAGACATCGGCTCTTTGGCTTGAGCAATAGCGCCTGTGTTATCGCACATCATCTCGATTGGTTGCTTGACGCTTGGAACCACATCGAGATATGTGATGAACTCCTTCATCCATACTGCTTCCTTAGCAGCTTCTGAGGCGGCTATGTATTCAGATTCAGTAGTAGAATCAGCTACTGCTGACTGTTTGGTGCTACACCACGAAACAACACCTCCATTGAGGGTGAATACGTATCCGGACTGCGAGCGAGAGTCATCTCGGTCAGTCTGAAAATTAGCGTCGGTGTAACAATTTACAGCGAGCTCATCAGTTCCTCCATATACCAAAAACATCTCACTCGTGTTTCTCAGGTATTTCAGGATGTTCTTTACAGCAGTCCAGTGAGCTAGACCGGGACTCTATTGGTATCGACTTGTCAGGCTCAATGCAAACGAGACATCCGGTCGAGTGCAGAGCATGGCATACATAATTGAGCCTATAGCAGAAGCAAATGGGATCGAAGCCATTTGGTTGATCTCCTTCTCCGTTTCAGGAGATTGAGATTTGTTCAAGATAGCACCCTTTGTCATAGGGACGACTCCTTTCTTGGAGTTGCTCATGTTGAACCGTGCTATAATCTTGTCAATATATGTACTTTGACTGAGACCCAGAAGCCGCTTCGATCGATCTCTGTGAATCATAATTCCCAGAATATAAGCGGCTTCCCCAAGATCCTTCATAGTGAATAACCTCGTTAAGCATGGGGATGTTGTTTCCTATGATCAGTATATCATCCACATACAATATGAGGAATGATATAGCGCTCCCACTTGCCTTTCTGTAAACACACAGTTCATCTTCGTTTTGAGCAAAGCCAAACTCCTTGACTTTCTGGTCAAAGCGAAGATTCCACCTTCGAGATGCTTGTTTAAGTCCATAGATGGACTTATTCAGCTTGCAAACCCTATTGGGATATTTAGGATCGACAAAACCATCAGGCTGAACCATGTAGACATCCTCAGTGAGTTGTCCGTTCAGGAACGCGGTTTTGACATCCATTTGCCATATCTCATAGTCATGGTATGCGGCTATGGCAAACAATATCCTGATCGATTTGATCATGGTCACGGGCGAGAAGGTTTCTTCATAGTCAATCCCTTGGGTTTGAGTGAAACCTTTCGCAACAAGCCGTGCCTTATAGGTTTGCACATTTCCATGTATGTCAGTTTTTCTTTTAAAGATCCATTTTCTCCCTACTGCCCGAGAACCGGGGGGGGGGGGGGTAGCTCAATCAAGTCCCATACTTGATTATCACGCATGGATTGCATCTCGGCATTCATGGCCTCAAGCCATTTGTCAGATTCAGGATCTGACATAGCAGCTTTGTAATTAGTAGGTTCGTCATCTGAGTCAGCTACTAACAGGACACGGAAGCTTCTAGATTCCAGAGGTATCTATCAGGTTCCCTGCGTGTCCTTTCGCTCCTGTGAACACTTGTGTTTTGGTCTGATGGTGCGACAACCATTTGTCGGTCAGACCCAGCGACCGTCTCAGGGTTTTGTGTTTCTTGAATTTCTTCGAGATCCACTGGATCAATATTTGTTTCTCTATTGAGAAACTCTTTCTCAAGGAATTACCCTTCCTTTTGATAGAAACATGGTTTCCATCAGGATGGTAAAAGTAATAGCCAGTATTACAATAGTATCCGATGAAAATTACCTTTTCACCTCAAGGATCAAGCTTGTTGTCAGATTCACTAGTGACATAAGCTTCGCAACCCCATACCCGAAGGTAAGAAAGATTAGGAGAAGAATTAGGCCATATCTCATATGGGGTCTTATCCACTTCTTGGTCGGTGCCAGATTTATGAGGCGAGCGGCGGTCAAGAGAGCATAACCCCAAAAAGAGTGGGACAATCATCGATCGAACCATGTTTAACAAGGTTCGATTCCTCCTTTCACTAACACCATTCAACTGTGGCGTACCGGGAGGAGTGGGTTGCGAAATAATTTCACAAGCCTTGAGATGATCGAGGAATTCGTTGCTAAGATACTCACCACCTCTATCTGATCGAAGTATCTTAATAGTTCGATTTAGTTGATTTTCTACTTCCTTTTGAAACTCTTTGAACTTGTCAAAAGTTTCATGCTTATGTTTCATCAGATAGACATAAGCATATCTGCTATAGTCATCTATGAAAGATACGAAGTAGCGTTTACGATTTCTCGTTTCGGTCTGAAAAGGTCCACATACATCAGTGTGTATTAACCCAAACAAACCTTTAGCCCGTTCACCAACATTGGTGAAGGGTGACTTGGTCAGTTTACCAGATAAACATGATTCGCATTCGCCGAAGGTATCTGCATAAGTGGATTCGAGAATCCCTGCAGATTGAAGCTTCTTGATGCGAGCCTTGCTTATGTGACCCAGTCGATGATGCCACAACGAGGAATCATTATCAACTTTGTTTCGTTTAGAAACATGATAGAGTTGATCGTGCGTTTGAACAATTATCTCATATATACCATGTCGAGGTTTAGCCTCGAAATAAAAGATATCGTTAAAGTAGGTAAAAATGGAATTTCCATTAAACTTGTACTTAAAACTTTGTTCAAACAGGGAAGAGACAGAAATAATGTTTCTGGACAAACCAGGAGCATATAAACAGTTATCTAGAGTAACTACAAGACCGGTAGGACATGTAAGAGAATATATGCCGGTAGCCAAGACCGGGACTCTTTTGCCATCACCAACGATGAGCTCCATACCGCCTTGTTCTATCTTCTTCCACTTTTCAGGTTCCTGCAAAACATTAACAATGTGGAAACCACATCCAGTATCAAATACCCATGCATTAGAGGAAACAGTGAAAAGTTCAATAACATTTATTGACATACCTGATGAGCAACCCTTACCGGGGTTTCTAGTCATCTTGATCTTAGCAAGGTAGATGGGGCAGTTACGTTTCCAGTGGCCCATCTGATTACATTCAAAGCATTGGTGTTCCTGAGGAGGAGGCGCCGATGGTTTCTTGCCCTTGGTCTCTTTAACCTTGTTCTTGGTCTTGGTAATACCTGTATCAGCAACTCTGAGCACAACCGGTGTGGTCCTGATCTTGACATTTGGAAATAATGTCAGAACCTCATCTAAAGTCTGAGCCGAGCAATTTACCGCATGCAAGCGATAATGCTCGGGTAAAGATCCGAGGACTATATCAAGAGCCATCCCCTCAGGAATGGAGTAGCCGAGGTCGATCAGTCTGTCGTGATACCCCTTCATCATCATGACATGATCATACGCAGAGGAATTGGGCGACATGTGGCAGTTCATGAAATGTTGAAGTGCTTTGCATCGCTCACCTCTCTGGTTCAACTCAAACAAATCTTTGAGTTTTCTCATGATCTCATACGCTTCCATATCGGTAAAGTTATACCGAAAATCCAGTGTCATGCTAGATAACATAAGCTCAGTGACTTCTCGAGATTCATCACTGTGCTTCTGGATTTCCATCCGCGAGCGGTCGTTTAGCAAGTAAGACAGCGTGCTCGGGATGGGTCGGTCAAGAACATACAGCTTTCCAAAAAGCTTCAAGATGTTCCTCAGGAGGGTTTGCCATGACAAGAAGTTCGTCTCAGTGAATGGGTCTAGAGATACGATTGAACTTAGAGGAACAGTGTTTTCATTAGCCTTCTGAAATAATGCAAAGTAATTTTAAATTAGTATTTTCGGTGTAAACCATTTTCTTATATAAATTGGTAAGATTTATTTAATAAGAAAATTGAGAATTCGATTAGACGATTTTACTTGAGACCGCCAAATGAGCCTCAGGAGCAAACTCGTGTAACCAAACTGACAACGGTTGTCAATTGCGAAGTCTCAGTCGCGACTCTTGTTTATGAGGCCGCATAATACAATAAATTATATTTTGCGATACGTTTAGCCTCATCCATGCCCACTTTGTCTATATACATTCATAGTGCGGTGTTGAAATACTCCAACACTACAAACATACATAAAGAAAGCGATAGTAATCCCAAATGGTCAATGTGGCTGACACGATGTTGAAATACTCCAATGCCCCCACCCTGGAAGGTACCCTCGGCACCAAGTGCGGTGTTGAAATACTCCAACACTGATGCTCTGGTCAATACGTTCCAAGTTAGACTTGGTTTTGGACGGCATGATCTATCAATTTTTATTTACCGGATAGGGATATTAAAACCAATTTTAATATTTAAGTGATCGTTAGACACAAACGATAAACCCTATCATCACTCGGGACAATTATTTTAAATCACCTATTTAAAATATCTAAGTGTCGCAAATGGTCAATTATGTGTTAAACGGTATAATGGCATGGTCTTGCTAGAGCCATTTAGCAAGACCAATGGGACATGACAATATAAAGGTGAACAACCACAAGGAAGGCAACTCGGTGCGTTCGTGGATCCGGTTCAACTCCCACTAGCCTTCAGACTCCTTATTGGCGAGTCTCCAATCTTCGGTCTTGGTTTTTACAAAATTAAAATTTACTAACAACTTGGTAAACCTAGCTCTATTACAATTTTGAAACCCGAAAACAGCGGATCCACCAAAACCAAACAAAGATGCAATTGGGCCAACAATTGGGCCAATCAAAGAAAAATAAAACGCGCCAAACATACAATTAGATTAAAGGGGTCCCCCGTAACATACAATTAATTAAAAAAAGAATTAGACAAGTAATTTCGTTCGAAATTTGGAAACGAATAAAAATTGCGAACCACTGGTTTCAAAAAGACCGGTTCCAGATTTACGCGCGGTGATCGTGGCTCTGATACCACTGTGGGTTTTACAATGGGTATCCGGGTTTCCCGTTTTAATTTTTACCGAATAAATTAACGGGTCAATTAATCAGATTAATTGCGCAGCAGAAAAACAAGTTTTACAACGCGAATAAAGTAAAAACCGTAGACAGGATCTGATTACCATGTACGCGTAAATACTAAAATAAATTAAATAAATTAATTTAAATATCTAAACAGCTTAGATATACATTGGCGGAGTCCGAACAACCGTTCGAGACACCGGGGTTCGATGAACTGGCGCTAGTGCAAACAGTAACGCCTGACTCGAACCGGCGAGTCAAATCTTCAACAGATTGTGAAGACGGGGCCTGAGGCACCACGGGCGCGTTCATCTCATGAACCGGCGGTGGTGGCGGTAACGAAACCATGCTATGAATCATAGCATTCCAGTCGAATGGTTTCGTCGTGCATGACGACGAAACCGATGCAATATTGATTTCGTCAGACACGCGTGGAAGCGACGAACGTAGTGGCGTGACGGCGGCGGCATACAATGGCGCCGGCCACTTAGCGTTTTCACCCGATTCGACGGCGGTGGAACGAGACGGTTCGAACAATGGTCTCGGTGGCGTGGGTAAAGCGAGAACCACCTCGCGGTGGTCCTCGCCAAAGATGTCGACGGCGACGGTGGAACGGGCCGCGGCGGCGACGACGATGGCGACGGCTCTCTCTTCGGCGGCGACGGCTCTCGCGGCGGTGGCGGTGCTCTCGAGTTTCATGGCGGCGACAATCAAACGCGGGTCGCGTTTCACCATCGTAGTAGTCGGAAGGAGCGACGGAGATGGTGGTGGTGATGTCGCCGAAAACGAGAGAGGGAGAGGGAGAGGGGGTCGCTACGGCAAAGGGGGAGGATGAGGAGTGTAACACCCGAGTTGATATTCATGTTTATAACGGTTAAACGTTTAACAACAAAGTTTGGTCCCAGAAAATTTTTCAAAGTTATGCGGTGTTTAAGTATCAATTATCCAAAAACATATTGGAAGAACAAGTGCAAGTTTAACCACCACATTTACAAATTAAAATTCTTATTATAATAACCACCAAAATCTCCGTCAAGCGTTCGGTTCTTGAGCTTCTGTAGGACATCCAACTAAATGGGTCATTTCCCTGCATTTGCCCACCAATTCAGTACTCATATAACACATTTGAATCAAGTGGAAGACTTAGAATGTAGCAAAACAACAAAATTAGCAAGTTGAAAATGGGGGCCCACCGTAAGCTACGGTGGCTACCGTAAGCTACGGTGGCCCCTGGCTACCTTACGGTAGCCTGATGCTGGCCCATGGTGACTTTCACTCCTGTGGCCACCGTAAGCTACGGTGGTCACCGTAAGCTACGGTGGCTACAGGTCACATTCCCCAATTTTCTTGCATTTTAAGCCCAAGGCTCAATTGGGGTGTGCTTGGTTCACCCGTAGGACCTGCAACCATTTGAAATCAATACTCGCACCAGGTTTGCAAGTACATACAACATTACCAAGCGCTAAAACAATTAACACATACCGGTTACTTGCCAAAAATCCAACCCGTTTGACCCGTTTACTAGGCATTTACACATTTGTGTTCCATATTGATATCCTATAGCTGAATTGACCATAGACAACCTGCTTAGCATTCGTATTCTTACCCAAACCTCTAAATGATATGATTTGCACCATAGGAGATCTCATGTAGCCATCAATGGTCTTTTGTACCCCCGCATTTGGATTCCATCGAATCCGTGGGCAACAACGCCACTTGATGAACTCATCGAGGCCCCTATAGCACCCTTGGTCCCCGACTAGCCTTAGCCTAGGCTCCCATGAACCCTTATGGCGAACATGGCGTTTGGGGGACCTCACTTACTACAACCGAAACTAACCAATGGGCGTGCAACCCCTTGGCACCCCATGACTCCTACAAGCCTTGGGTATGCACAAGTATGCACTTGGCCCAAGTTTTTATTTGAGTTACTCCGTAATGGACAAAACCATATTAAGCACAACTACTTAGTGAGTAAGAATACATTACCTCGTGAGCTCGAGCTTCCGCTACCTCCGGCGTGGGCCAATGGATCACCACCTTCACCTTGATTGCCTACTGAGTCCATCACACTATTAGGACTCTATTACAAAGATCAACTTACCCTAATTTTCATGGTGTCATGATATTACACGTTCATGTACTAACTAACATGCTATCAAGCTTCATTATCAAGACTTCTCATGCACAAACACATTAAACATTTAGGGAGTTTATCAATCTACCCAATACATCAACATTTTACATTTCCAAATGGGTCAAGCAAATCACACAATGTATCACTTGCATATGAACATCAAATTTAGTAAGTACACTACCCATGATCAATTAAGTATGAATCATAACAATTTAGTCATCTAGCCATATGCATGTGTCATCTAGGCATTTCATCGAGCACATGGTGTGCATTCCTATTTACATACACCAATTTCATTCACATGAACTTCCTATCAAACCAATTGCACGGTTTAGGTGAATACACCCCTAACCCATCAGAATTTCATCAAATAGTAGCAATATCAAGTTCCAATTTTTCATGGTTGGGGTCAAATTCAAGGCCTTTCAAAGTGGTTAGCAACATGCAAGTTCAAGTAGGGAAATTGGTGACTACTACACCAATTACTAAGCTAATAGGTTATCTAGGCAACATTTTACATTCCTAACATCATAGGATTCAGAATTCCCAAGCAATTTCACAGAATTGGGGTCAAATTTTCGACCCACCACATGCAACCATGGGAGAGCTTACCTTCAAGCTTCTACTAAGTGTGTGAGGCTTGAAAATCCTTCCAATACTTGAGATTTAGGGTCAATTTCGCAGCTTGGGGCTTGATTTTGCAGAATTTTGGAGTGGAAGGAATGGAGAGAGGTTGGGTGGAGGTGCAGATCGCATTCTGCGATCTCCCCCTTCCTCCTCTCTATTTTGTTTAGCCTAATTCCCATATTTACACATCAGGCCCCTCTAGTTTTAGATTTGGTTTATTTCCAACTAAACCTCACTATTACACATTTAATCCCCCAAGTTTTCATAACATGGCAAGTGCTAACAATTTAGAGAACAAATTAGGTCACATAACAAGGCTTGGCTTAAAATTAACAAAATTTTCATATATTAGAACTCGGGATGTTACAACTCCACCCCCCTTAAGGGGGTTTCGTCCCCGAAACGAATTCACGTACCGAATAGGTGAGGATAGTATAGTCGCATGTCTTCCTCCAGCTCCCAAGTTAGGTCCGAGCCTTTCCGATGCTCCCATTTGACCAATACTTGGCTCAACTCCTTGTTCCTCAACTTTTTCACCTTATGATCCAAGATCGCGATAGGCGTTTCCACATAATTTAGTTTGTCATCGATTACCAAATCTTCTAGTGGCACGTACGCACTTTCATCGGCTAAGCACTTTCGCAAGTAGGACACGTGGAAAGTATTATGTATGGCACTCAACTCTTCCGGCAACTCGAGTTGATATGCCACTTCGCCCACTCTAGCCAATATCCTAAACGGTCCGATGAACCTAGGACTTAGCTTACCACGTTTACGGAACCGTATGATGCCTTTCCACGGGGACACCTTCAACATTACAAAGTCACCCACTTGGAACTCAATGGGTCTCCTCCTTTTATCGGCATACGCTTTTTGCCTATCTTGAGCCGCCTTAAGCCTTGCCCTTATGATGTCAATCTTTCGGGATGTTAGATCGACCACATCCTTGCTTGCAAGCTCTCGTTGACCCACTTCACCCCAACACACGGGTGTTCTACAATTCCTACCATAAAGCATCTCATACGGGGGCATCCCAATGCTAGCATGGTAGCTATTATTGTATGAAAACTCTACGAGAGGAAGGTGACGATCCCAACTTCCGCCAAAATCGATTACACATGCTCTAAGCATGTCTTCAAGAGTTTGGATCGTCCTCTTGCTTTGCCCATCCGTTTGGGGATGGTATGCCGTGCTTAACAACAATCTTGTGCCCATTTTGATTTGGAAGTCCCTCCAAAACTGGGAGGTAAATCGGGTGTCCCGATCCGACACAATAGACACCGGTATGCCATGTCGGGACACTATCTCCTTCACATAAACATCAGCCATCTTTTCCGAAGTGTAGGTCTCGCAGACAGGTATGAAATGGGCACTTTTCGTTAGTCTATCTACCACTACCCAAATCGCGTTGTGACCCCTAACCGTTTTTGGCAATTTGGTTAGCAAATCCATGGTGATATGCTCCCATTTCCACTCTGGGATGTCCAACGGTTGCAATTTCCCGTATGGTTTCTGATGCTCGGCCTTAACCTGCATACAAGTTAGGCACTTACTCACGTATTTGACTATATTCCGCTTCATGCCGGGCCACCAATAGTCACGTTTCAAGTCGTGATACATCTTGGTGGTTCCAGGATGTACCGAATACCGGGACTTATGGGCCGCATCTAGAAGAAGTAGTTTTACATTGCAAGTGTTAGGAACCCAAATTCGACCGAATCGAGTCCTAATTCCACTACTCTCTTCTACCAAGTTTTTCACTTGGCCCACAATTCTTTCTTTCTTCAAATTTCCCCCCTTGATAGCTTCAATTTGTGCTTCTTTGATCTTGGTGATCAGGTCCGAAGTCACCACCATTTTCATTGACCGTACCTTGATCGGGGCATAATCCCCTTTTCGACTCAAGGCGTCAGCTACCACATTAGCCTTTCCGGGATGGTAATGGATTTCACAATCGTAGTCCTTTATCGTTTCCAACCACCTCCTTTGCCTCATGTTTAACTCCTTCTGTTCGAAGAAGTACTTAAGGCTTTCATGATCCGTGTAAATAGTGCATTTTACACCATAAAGGTAATGCCTCCATATCTTCAATGCGAAGATCACACCAGCAAGTTCCAAGTCGTGGGTGGGGTAGTTCAACTCATGCTTCTTCAACTGTCTAGAAGCATACTCTATTACTCTGCCCCGTTGTATTAAAACACAACCGAGACCCTTCAGTGATGCATCAGAGTATACCACCAAGTCATCGGTGCCCTCCAGAAGGGTTAAGACCGGTGCTTGGGTCAACTCTCGTTTAAGGCTCTGGAAGGCCTCTTCTTGCTCATTTCCCCACACAAACTTAGCATCCTTTTTAGTTAATTTCGTCATTGGGAGGGCCATCCTCGAGAAGTTCTGAATGAACCGTCGGTAGTAGCCTGCTAAGCCAAGGAAACTTCGGACCTCGATCGGGTTCCTCGGACGTTCCCAACTTGTTATCGCTTCTATTTTAGCCGGGTCTACCATGATCCCCTCGGCTCCAATGACGTGGCCCAAGAATTGAACTTCTTGTAACCAAAACGCACATTTGGAGAATTTCGCATATAACTTCTCCATTCTTAACTTCTCGAGTACTTCTCGCAAGTGTTCGGCATGTTCCGCTTTACTTCGAGAATAAACCAGTATGTCATCTATAAACACGATCACCGACCTATCCAGCATGGGCTGACACACGCGGTTCATGAGGTCCATGAAAGCCGCGGGCGCATTGGTGAGCCCAAAGGACATCACCGTGAACTAGTAATGCCCGTACCTCGTTCTGAAGGCGGTTTTGGGGATATCTTCTTCCTTCACCTTCAATTGGTGATACCCCGATCTTAGATCAATCTTTGAAAACCATTTCGCCCCTTGCAATTGGTCGAATAAGTCATCGATCCTAGGCAATGGATATCGGTTCTTCACCGTGAGCTTGTTTAACTCACGGTAGTCTATACACAAGCGCATACTCCCGTCTTTCTTCTTCACGAACAATACCGGGGCTCCCCAAGGTGAGACACTTGAGCGGATAAACCCCTTGTCTAAGAGTTCTTGGAGTTGCGTCATCAACTCTTGCAACTCGGATGGTGCAAGACGATACGGCGCCTTGGCCACCGGTTTAGCCCCGGGCACCAAGTCAATCCGAAATTCCACCTCTCGGTCGGGTGGTATTCCCGGTAGATCATCCGGGAACACATCTTTGTACTCGCACACCACCGGTATATCGTCCATAGATGGACCTTGTTCACGGCTATCGGTGACTAAGGCAAGATAGGCCTTGCATCCTTGTAGCAAATACTTCCTCGCTTTATGAAATGAGCATAATTCTGGGAGATCTCGTGTCTCGCCATAGATGGTGACTTGGTTCCCGCTTGGTGAGGTGATTTCTATAGCCTTTCGATCGCATATCACCTTTGCATGATTACGGGACAACCAATCCATGCCCACCACCACCTTGAATTCTCTCATCGCCATGGGAATGAGGTCAATTGGGTAATCCTCGTTGGCGATAGAGATTTTGCACTCCCGACATACATCATAAACAAGTATAGATTTATCGTTAGCAACTTCTACCTCTAAGGGTACACGCAATTTGTCAATTATAAAAGAAGGGTGCTTGGCAAAATCATAGGACACAAAGGACCTATTAGCACCAGTATCAAACAATGTATGTGCAGGTATTGAATTAACTAAAAATGTACCTGCCACAACATTCGGATCGGCTTTGGCCTCTTCGGCTGTCAATAGGAAGGCTCGTGCAGGAGCCTTTTGGGATTCAACCTTCCCCCCAGACCTTGCCCCCTCACTTCTGAGCTTTGGGCATTCGGACTTTCTGTGTCCCGTTTGGTAGCAGTTAAAACACCGTATAACTTCCGATGGGCAATTTGAGACACCATGTCCCTTCTTTCCACAATTTAGGCATGGGCAGTCCTTGAACAAGCATTCACCCGAGTGGCCCTTGTTGCAAATCTTACATTTCGAGCTACCACCTCTAGAGTCTTTCTTCTTGGGTGATTCCCCCACTTTTTGCTTCTTTAGGGGATTAGGATTTCCCCCCCCCCTTGAACTTGCCCTTTCCAAGGCTTCCTTCTTCTTCAAGTCAAGTTCCCGTGCCCGGGCAGCATTGATCATTTCCTTGACGGATTTGAATCCGCCGAAGGGCACGAACTCTTTGATGTTCTGCTTCAGCATGTTACGGTAGAAGAACATCCTCGTCTCTTCATTGGGTAGAACATCCCCACAGAATTTGACTCGGTCGAGGTACTCCCCCGTTATTTCATCCACCGACTGATGTTCCCCTTGTTCCAGCTTGAGGAACTCATGTTTCAGTTCGTTCACTTTGGACGGTGGGCAGTGGTGTTCGGTGAACAACCCCTTAAATTCTTCCCACGTCATGGCATTGACCAAAGCCTCCCCCTTTTCTTGACATTTCGCATCCCACCAATCCTTTGCCCGGTCCGCGAGTAGGCCCGTGGCAATGATCACCTTGTCCTCCGGTTCACAACGAACCCTTCGCAACACAGATTCAACATTTATAATCCAACGGTGGCACGCTATCGGATCGACTTCTCAAATATATTGAGGAGGGTGGCAAGCAACAAAGTCCTTAAACGAGCATCTCCTCTTGGACTTTTCTTTCTCCCCTTGATTGAGGAGAGCAGCTTTCAATTCATCAAAGTTTTCGTTCATGGTTTTGAGTAGGTCCACTTGCATAGTGTGGACATAGTCGGGGAGAGCCGCGTTAATTGCAGTCCCCACTTCCTCGGCAATTTGGGCCCTCAGTTCAGCCCTTCTTTGCTCTTCCGCGAGAGCTTCAGCGTTTGGATCAGCCATTTATCTACATATATAGAGATAACAACATGTTAGCTCTGCATTTCAAGTTCCCTTTGCCTATAGCAAGGTTTATGTGATTAATTGGACAATTTCCAATCAACCTAACAGATTTATACGAGGTCCTTTGCCTTAGCATTAACCCGTTTCTATCCGTCCATGACATTTAACGCGATTCACGGTTCTAGTGTTTAACACTCTTCCGTGATTCCCAATATAATGGTCGTAACCTTTTTGGTAACCGACCTCAATTTGGCAAACAAATTTCAAATTCTTATCCTACCAATGCTAAGGATAAGGAAATAAAAAATTCAACTAACCTGGATTCCCGTTCAAGCTCAAACCGAACGCTTACCCCATATCTCGAGCTCGAGGTTTGAGTTCAAGCACCACACGAGTGCTTAATTCTCTCAAACCACGGCTCTGATACCAACTTGTAACACCTGAGTTGATATTCATGTTTATAACGGTTAAACGTTTAACAACAAAGTTTGGTCCCAGAAAATTTTTCAAAGTTATGCGGTGTTTAAGTATCAATTATCCAAAAACATACTGGAATAACAAGTGCAAGTTTAACCACCACATTTACAAATTACAATTCTTATTATAATAACCACCAAAATCTCCGTCAAGCGTTCGGTTCTTGATCTTCTGTAGGACATCTAACTAAATGGGTCGTTTCCCTGCATTTGCCCACCAATTCAGTACTCATATAACACATTTGAATCAAGTGGAAGACTTAGAATGGAGCAAAACAACAAAATTAGCAAGTTGAAAGTGGGGGCCCACCGTAAGCTACGGTGGCTACCGTAAGCAACGGTGGCCCCTGGCTACCTTACGGTAGCCTGATGCTGGCCCACGGTGACTTTCACTCCTGTGGCCACCGTAAGCTACGGTGGTCACCGTAAGCTACGGTAGCTACAGGTCACATTCCCCCATTTTCTTGCATTTTAAGCCCAAGGCTCAACTGGGGTGTGCTTGGTTCACCCGTAGGACCTGCAACCATTTGAAATCAATACCCGCACCAGGTTTGCAAGTACATACAACATTACCAAGCGCTAAAACAATTAACACATACCGGTTACTTGCCAAAAATCCAACCCGTTTGACCCGTTTACTAGGCATTTACACATTTGTGTTCCATATTGATATCCTATAGCTGAATTGACCATGGACAACCTGCTTAGCATTCGTATTCTTACCCAAACCTCTAAATGATATGATTTGCACCATAGGAGATCTCATGTAGCCATCAATGGTGTTTTGTACCCCCGCATTTGGATTCCATCGAATCCGTGGGCAACAACGCCACTTGATGAACTCATCCAGGCCCCTATGGCACCCTTGGTCCCCGGCTAGCCTTAGCCTAGGCTCCCATGAACCCTTATGGCGAACATGGCGTTTGGGGGACCTCACTTACTACAACCGAAACTAACCAATGGGCGTGCAACCCCTTGGCACCCCATGACTCCTACAAGCCTTGGGTATGCACAAGTATGCACTTGGCCCAAGTTTTTATTTGAGTTACTCCGTAATGGACAAAACCATATTAAGCACAACTACTTAGTGAGTAAGAATACATTACCTCGTGAGCTCGAGCTTCCGCTACCTCCGGCGTGGGCCAATGGATCACCACCTTCACCTTGATTGCCTACTGAGTCCATCACACTATTAGGACTCTATTACAAAGATCAACTTACCCTAATTGTCATGGTGTCATGATATTACACGTTCATGTACTAACTAACATGCTATCAAGCTTCATTATCAATACTTCTCATGCACAAACACATTAAACATTTAGGGAGTTTATCAATCTACCCAATACATCAACATTTTACATTTCCAAATGGGTCAAGCAAATCACACAATGTATCACTTGCATATGAACATCAAATTTAGTAAGTACACTACCCATGATCAATTAAGTATGAATCATAACAATTTAGTCATCTAGCCATATGCAGGTGTCATCTAGGCATTTCATCGAGCACATGGTGTGCATTCCTATTTACATACACCAATTTCATTCACATGAACTTCCTATCAAACCAATTGCACGGTTTAGGTGAATACACCCCTAACCCATCAGAATTTCATCAAATAGTAGCAATATCAAGTTCCAATTTTTCATGGTTATCTAGGCAATATTTTACATTCCTAACATCATAGGATTCAGAATTCCCAAGCAATTTCACAGAATTGGGGTCAAATTTTTGACCCACCACATGCAACCATGGGAGAGCTTACCTTCAAGCTTCTACTAAGTGTGTGAGGCTTGAAAATCCTTCCAATACTTGAGATTTAGGGTCAATTTCGTAGCTTGGGGCTTGATTTTGCAGAATTTTGGAGATGGAAGGAATGGAGAGAGGTTGGGTGGAGGTGCAGATCGCATTCTGCGATCTCCCCTTCCTCCTCTCTATTTTATTTAGCCTAATTCCCATATTTACACATCAGGCCCCTCTAGTTTTAGATTTGGTTTATTTTCCAACTAAACCTCACTATTACACATTTAATCCCCCAAGTTTTCATAACATGGCAAGTGCTAACAATTTAGAGAACAAATTAGGTCACATAACAAGGCTTGGCTTAAAATTAACAAAATTTTCATATATTAGAACTCGGGATGTTACAAGGAGTGATTTGCGATTAGGGTTAGTTTAATCCTCTCCTCCCTTCCTTTTATACTTTTTCGATGGCTTCTTTGGCAAGCAAGGCCCATCTCGCGACTAAAGCCTCTAAACCCAATGATTTTACTAGCCCGTTAACCGTTAACGACTAGATAATCATTCGCCGACGATTCCCGTAAACATTTTACGACAATAGTTATTTCGTTACTTCTAAATTTAAATAAATAACTATTATTTATTTAATATAAACCGTTTGAATTAATTAACATTTAATTAATTAAAAGTTCGTTGACTCCGGTGTAACTCTTCCGAGTTGAAACCGGGTAGGTTACGTTAAATGTCGGGTCAGGACATCAAATATCCAACAAAAAAGACATCTACACACCTCAATGAAAACATGAAGAAGCGAAGCACCACAATCTTAGCATGTGCTTCGCTCGTTTTTTATCCTTGTCTGTACGATAATCAAAGGAATTTTTCAAGCTCAAGAACATAAACGATACATGATTTTAAATATGCAATAAACTAAGACATCAACTCACCTAATAGAAAACATGCAGAAACATTATGAACACCCTTATAGGCTCGGGAACATGAATGATATATTATTAGACTTGCTTAAAAGATTCTTGGAGTTCTTTTCTAATTCAATACAAATACTTGTACGAGACTTTAAGAGTACGAGTAAAAGACCCGCGCGTTGCCGCGGGTCATTCGTTTTCACTCTAATTTGCCTTTTTTATGTCGTCCTCTATAGTTAACATGATAATATAGTTATGAAGTTTCATATTCATATTCACTTGTAGTTATAGCTGATAAGGATTGAAGAACAATAATTTAAAAATGTGTTAGAGAAGGTACATATAAATCTGTTAGAGATAAAAAAAAGGTATAACACGAAACAACCGTCTAAAAGTAAATGTGTTGAAAGTGTCTAAACAAACGGGTAACTGACATATATTCAAACTAAGAAAAACGGAGAATCGTGAACCAAGTTATGGTTCTTTCCCGGGTTACGTCCTCTAAGACACTTCAAGCTCAGCACTTGAGAATGATCCACAAAAAGGTTCACCTGTAAATAAATTTTAGGAAAAATCAGCAACCATACACTTGAAAACAGGCTGTAGATATCAGGGCAAGCAAAACAAAGTACATTGGGACCATATTGCTTAATGAACGGGTCGGAGGAATGTCAGTGTTCTTAAACTTCACGGCGAACTGAGGCTTGGCTTTAAGCCCTTTGCTCTTAACTAACCGTATGTATCTCAAATGAGTTTTTTCAGGAAGCTGAAGTGAACCCGTATTTAGGTCAATTGTATGAAATCCCAATTGCTTGCATTCCTATAACAAAAATAGCTAGGACCTATTATGACAGATCAAGTAACTATAGTAGCATCAAAGTATATTAAAATTTTTGCATCATCTTTTCAGGGCCGGTCCTGAGAATTTAGATGCCTAGGGCGCGAGGCAGAAAATTTGCCCCTGTTAAAAACTTTAAATAGTACAACACAAAGTTTTAAGGGTTTGGAACCTAGTCAAGCTAGGCGGCTCATCCCCACGCCGATTTTATTAACTTACTTTAGCTAAGTGTATTAAAGCTTTTTTAATTTGGGGAACTTGAGTTACTAAACAACTTACAACAAAAACAAAATACTTTATCAACCTCTTTTGAGTATGCCAACCATTTTCGATCAACAATATCACCATTTCGTAGCGTACGTATATAGTATGAGCAAGAGAAATGTCTACCTAACTTATCTTTTGGATAACTTAGATTAGTTTCTCTAACCGGCCACTTAATTGCGAGTAAATCTTTCATTTTTGAATCTAAACCATCCCAAACTCTCACATCAAAAATATTGCAATTAGCTCCATTATCACAAGAATTTTTATGACTTTCATTATTTTCTTCAATAGGGTTTTGATTTTCATTATCTTCAAACATTCTATCAAATTCGTTTTCATTCTCATCAACATTATTCTCATTACCATTACTTTCATCAACATTATTTTCACTAATATTATTCTCTTCCACATTTTGTTCATCAACATTTTCTCTACTACTATTACCTTCATGTCTAAAATATTTTTTTAAAGATCCTTGTAAAGATTGAGTAAGTTTTTCCTGTTGTTTTTTTCTTTTTCTATTTTGAGCACCAGATAGTTGTACACGAGGGGGCATGATATCAATGAGTAATGACAAAAATATATTTAAATGTAGAATTAATGGAACAATATCACCTGATCGATAAACTGGAAGCAGAGATGAATCGACAACAAGTTCCGTTCATGAATCTGTAGCCGTGAATCGTGAATGTTGAAGTCAGGTCTGAAAATCCTGTAGCCGAACACAGGTTCCGTTCGTGTCTTCGTGAATCTCAATCTGGACAACAGTTCCGTTCACATTTAATAGTGTCTCAACATATATTTTGGAACATACGTAATTGGAATTTATGGAAACCAACTTAAATGGCCTTTGGAAAAGGATGCAAGTCTACCCTTATGGACCACGTAGCCACGTGAAACCCTACCTTGTGTGGAGGAGATCTCTTGCACGTGTTGTAGCCGAGAGAAGATCCCGTTAAAAACCGTCAATCGTGAATCCCGGACTGAAAATTCTGATCGTGAATCTCAATCTGTTCCCTTCGGAACTTCCGTTCGGCCTGAAAATTCTGATCGCCGGAGTCACGTCTGAAAATTCTGATCGCCGGAGTCACGTCTGAAAATTCTGATCGCCGGACCGGACAGCAGTTCCGTATTTCCGTTCGGCCTGAAAACTCTGATCGCCGGAATCGTCAATCGTGAATGTCGCCTGGAAAAGTGGATCGTCGGTCGACGTTCTATAATTTTAAGATGAGAATATCAGATTGGAGATTTCAGATTTGGAGAATTGAAACCTGAAACAGTGAAACGTCGCTGCTGCTCCTGGAAAAGTGGATCGTCGTCCGTCTATAATTTTTTTTTTTAATCAGCCAAAAACCTATTGGGCTAACATTAACAAACCTATAAATAATTGGGCTATAAATTACTACTACTGGGCTAACAAAAACTTGTTGCCCCCTTGAAGAATGATGCCCTGGGCTGTAGCCCAGTTGGCCCAGGCCCAGGGCCGGCTCTGCATCTTTTATACATATAAAATCTTCTTTTAGCTGGCAGTGAATATGTCCATTGTAGTATTATGTAATTTTGAAGGTTTGTTGGTTTGTTAATTATATATGTGAGACATCTATATGCTAGAATGAAGACAATATGTCAACGTTTTATACCAAGAGAGTGTGTATGCAATGTACAATTAAAAGCAAGTACCCATCTTGACAAACAAAGAATATGAAGCAAGGGTAACATATTATTATATCACCATAATTGGGTTCTTCCCCTTAATTTTTAAACTGTGCGATATGTTAGAAATCTCAAAAACCTACAAACCACAACCACATACTTAGTGTTAGAGTTACCTCATCGGTTCGCTAGCTTCCTTTTCGTGTTACTTTTTTCTGCTCGCAATGCTTTGTTTTATCTTTGGTTCCTATGGTTGATCAGAAAACACGTGTTAAGCCACCCCTTAATTTTTAAACTGTGCGATATGTTAGAAACCTCAAAAACCTACAAACCACAACCACATACTTAGTGTTAGAGTTACCTCATCAGTTCGCTAGCTTCCTTTTCGTGTTGCTTTTTTCTGCTCGCAATGCTTTGTTTTATCTTTGGTTCCTATGGTTGATCAGAAAACACGTGTTAAGCCACCGAATAGATAGAAACTAAAAAAAACGAACAACAATGAACACGACATAAGCCTTTAAATTCTACTATTTTAATCCAAAGCAATAAAAAGAAATAAGATACAACTCTAACATATATCAATAAAAAAAGATGCACACATACTATTTTATTCTGAAGATTCTGTTTGGAGGTATTGAATTGAGATAAAGATGTCATAAAAAACTAACTCAGATGTATATGATTTATCTTTAGGAAAAGTCTATTTATTTTGCAAGGTGTATACAATGTTCTTGGTTTAATCAAATGCAGCTTCCATTCTTAATAACAAATTACTCCGTTGTAAACCTTTTTAGTGAGCATGCTATTTAAATCTAAGCTAAGAACAACCACCCAACTTTTTTTAATGTTCCATTTGTTAAGCCTTGCAACAAATTTGTATAATATTAGTATGTCTCAGTAGCATGCTTCTGTTAACAACCAATAAGCCCCTAATTATTTTAAATGTTATAACATGAAAAACAAAAAACAGAAAACATCCAACAGCAAACTGACCTAAAACATGAATCTGGGCTTTCTTTTTCCACTTTTCATCAGCCTGCATCTCCATATCTACATTCAATTTGAATGGAGGGGATATATACCTTGGTTAAACCCTTGGAAGTCAGTGGAACAAAGTGAAGTGATGGAAACAAATGTAAAACCTGCGAAAAGGAAACATGAAGTAAAATCATTACAAATGAAAACATAAAATAAAAGCACGGTGAGATTAGATACGCAAGAAGCTTTAAAAGTATACTAACCCATAAATCACTTTGTCTTATGGACCCTAAATGAAAACAGGGAAATTCATCAGTGAAAGTTCTATACAATTATACATTTATATGAGTAAACAAATAATGAGTTCTGTAAAAAGCAGGGAGTGCCTGTTGCTGGTGTTCATTATAATGTTCATGAGCTGTAACTCTGATACATTCTCTGAAAATTGACATGTTTGGCATAAAAATGTATAATTGATTTGGCATTACAGATTTACATGATAGAGCTTAGATCTGAGTGAGGCTGCAATGAACGCCTTGCCAATCACCACCATTAAAGCAGCCTGAACCTTATTAGAACATTTAGGTAATCATCACACCCACCTAATCATCAATAGGAGGCTCAGAACCCACCTAATCATCACAGCCATACGTAATGGCTCAGATCAGATTATTGACACGGATCCTGGTGACGACTGCGAAAGATGATGATTGATTTATGCATCGCCTCGCCTCTCACCATAATCCTCTGTCAAAAATAAAGAGAAGTGGGGTTTCTTATCACAGCCTTAAGAGTAGTCATTGCATCGAACATTTTCAGTCTATGTGTTCACCAATTAACGTTCATAACCAACGATAGGTTCCACGTCGACGGAATAGTCCAGGAACTGAGTACAGCTCAGCTATCAAAAATGATATATAAGGTAATAGCCATCAGAAATAAGTAGATCGTTAGCACATGATACTTTCAGGGACCAGTTACCAAATGATTATTAAACGTCTACTTTCAACATAACGAACCATGTGTACAACATGTGCCAAACAAACCAAAACCCATAAAAACTAAGTACCACATGTAATCTGAAATTGTTAATCGGATCTAGAAAACAGTGTAACCCATTGTAAAGCATAAATGACTGAAAAATAACACAAATGTAGAAGGCTCAGACCATTGATATCAATCTCTGGATCCATATCATAGCCCTTAAAAATAGTGGAAATTGAAAACCCAACCTCAAAAACGATTGCATGCTCATCAGAATATATATGAATCAGAAACATAAACAGTTCCAAGAAACATTAGGTACCTCAAATCCAGTCACCACTAATGAATCGGAACAAAAGCTAGCTAAGATTTAGGTTTCACTAAAACCCCAAAGTGCTCAAAGATTAGGGTTCGTGAAAACCCTTAAAACCGGTAACCAAATACGGCTGTTAAGCCGCCACAACGGCCATCTGCAACAAAGAAATCGGTGATCAGAGACGTACCCAGTGACGTCTTCAAGATATGAAAATAGAGAGAGACGACGGTGATTTTGCTAACATTCGGAGAGCAAAGAGATCTCTACTCAGATCCGAAGAGCAAAGAAAGATCACTGCCATCCCATGGTCATCGAGATCGGAGAAATTGCACTGCAAAAGTCGCCGGCAGAGAGGCTAGGTCGATAAAGCAGATCTCAGATCAAATGACACTGCAAAAGTCGCCGGCAGCGCATTTGAAGAGATAGAGAGAAGTAGGTCTACATAATGAATTTAAGAAGCCCTGCGTACACGTGTAAAAATCAGAAGATACGTGTAAAAAAAACTGGCATGATAAGTGTTAAGTAAGACAGGTGTAAGGTAAAAATCAGAAGATACGTGTAAAAAAAACTGCCATGATAAGTGTTAAGTAAGACAGGTGTAAGGCAAAGAAACGGCAAAAAAAAAGGCAAAAAAAAGGGAGAGCTTAGGATTAGAACCTGAGACCTCCCGTGTCAAACTATGAGTAAGTACCACCAGGGTGCCTTTCAAGATTTGGAAAACATTGAAAAACTTAACACAAAAGCTGATAAACAACTGGAAATTAAAAAAAAAAAGAAAACAAAAAAACACAGCCACGTGGCAACCAATGATAGGTTCCACGTGTACGGAATAGTCCCGGAACTGAGTACAGCTCAGCTATCATAAATGATATATAAGGTAATTTTCATTAATCTATAGCTATTCGATATAATATCGTTAATATTAAAAAGCTATAAAAATTATGATGTTTTGGGCATTCATTGTAAGTCCAAGTAGGTTTATGAGACTTTAAATAAACTTATAGTTAATTTTCATTTTAGATTTGCCAAATGACAATTATGATACTTCTTTAGTTATGATAGTTTGGGTTGTATTTCGTTTTAGAACAACCATGATATGTTATATTGTTATGGACTTTTTAATGCTTTTTAAAGCTTGCATAAATAGCCTTTCATGATTATTATATTAACACCATCTGAAGCTTGCATAAATATCCTTTCATGATTATTATATTAACACCAGTTAGTTTTTGCTTATAGCTATGGTGGGTGTCAAAATACAGCGAAGATAATGCAGAGGAGCTAAAGAAATCTTTTCATGGAAGACTAAATGGCCTTCTTTTTCAACCAAAATTTGATAGCTTGATTGACTCCTCAAATTTCTTCTTCTTCTCAGGTATGGTAGCAGGCTTAATTTCAACTTTTGTTGCAAAATTTTATATTTTACTGTATAAATTCAGATTTTAATGTTTCTCTATATTGCTCACTTTATAGGATTTGAATACGTATTATTTGAATGAAATAAACACAAAATATCATAAGGCTAAATGTGTTCTTCCATATGGATTATTATAAATTCCACATGGATTATTATAAGAAGTTATTATAAAATTTCGTAATACTAAAGTATATTCACTATTGTAGTTTTGGATGGTTTTTTTTTTTTAAATTTATGATAAGAACTTTTGAGGCTTTGAGTGGTTCCTGCTTATTACACATGCACTCTTACCTATTAACCTCTATTTTGATTGTAGTCAAGTATGTAGCTTGGGGAATTGAGGTGTTTTAATGGTATATGTTGATTACCTCTTTTAATTGATTACCTCTTTGTTTAGTGTAGAAACCGGGGTCGGTGAGCCAAGCCAAACCCCGATGGCACAGCGGAAGCGGATCGGAGACTTTGTGAGCTTCGTCTTTGTAGAACAAATAAACACCAAGAAGAACATAAAGGACCGGATCTTCAACAATGGTGTTTGAGATGTGATGATGATGATGAGGATAAAATATAGAAGTAGTGATGAACAAGATGAAGATAAGTGAATAAATATAACCGAATGCTTACATTTACCTATCTCACTCATGCTAGGTTCATGAACAAGAGTTCATGAACCCATAGACAACTTCAAAGCATCATGGTCTCTCTCTCACTCATGCATACATTCATGTCTTTCACAAATGAAAGACCAAACTATATATACTAACCTAACAATGGAAAACTAGTAAATAACCAACAACTAGTAACTAGTGACAAATAAATATTATTACATCTAAATAATAAAGTCACTTTGCCATGTCTTCGGTTAGTGAGAGTCTTCGAGTCATAAACTTCACTGTGTTGTGCGAACGGTCAAACGGTAAGTGGTACGTTGAGTTTCATCAACCAAATCTCGAACTCGTCGGTCTCGGGAATTCCCAACAATCTCCCCCTATTTGGTAGATGAACAAACGGATAAATAACTCAACTCTTGTGACAATCGGTTCTCTTGTATTCTTGCCACTTAACTTCAAGACAATCTTCATACGGTTTCAAACCTTTCACTTATCTTCTCCCCTTTGTGAAGCTCCCCCTAAGATAAAGAATTGTTCTTCTTTTAGCCCGAAACCAATAACAGGCCCATAGGGTGTTTACCAAGATTTAACAAGCACACTACTCCAAGGATGTCACCATCATCCTATGTGTTGTTAAAGGTCAACAAGATAAAGGATCAAAGAGAAATAAGATTTCTAATTCCATAATTCAACCGTCTTGTGAATACCAAACTGATGCATCACTCAAAGATAGTACCACTTCAAATAAATTACCTCAACAAGTCATAAGCTCCAACTTTGCCTTTATTTTTACCATATCAACGATGGCTCAAGGACTCTTCAAAAGCTAGAACTTAGTCCAACAATATCAAACAAATTCTTCAATGTAGAAAAACTTCCAAACTAGCACATTTTCAATTTTCAACCGACTTCTAAACACGTCTGCTTATAACGAAGCAAGTATCAAAAAGAAAAATTAGTTTGATTTCTACAAGTGTACCTTGTTTGTACACCAATTTGTTGCGATGGATTTAAACGGCTTACATTCCGTTAGACTTGTAGTAATTTCCGCAATAAAACAGTGGTCCACTGTTAATAAATTATGCAGTAGCAAATTTTAATCAAACCAGCTCATTCTCTTTGTTTTATACAGCCCAAACGTAATGAGAGAAGCATGCCCAACTGTTTTCATTTAAATGCAGGCCCAAAACGAATTTCTTAGACAGCGGCCCAACCGAAATAATTAAATGAAGGCCCAGTTCGGTTCCTTGTAACTCAGTCCGTTATCCATTAAAGAAAAGAAACCCTAAAGAGAAAGGAAACAAGCGCTGTACATACGTACCAAAAAAAACGCCTCTCTTTTCCTTTCAACTTTCTGTCGAAGAAAAACAGCAGCCGGCGGTTCACTGGTGTTTTCCGGTGATCGGAGTAGTTCCTACGGAAGTTTGCAAGTTACTCCGGAACTTTTCCGTTTCCCTCAGAACAAACAGGTTACTCCGGAACATCCATCTTCATCTTTTCTAACTCTCGAAACTGAGTTCGAGTTCCCTCGGAACTCTGCAGTTACTCCGGAACACGCTCTCCCTTGGAACACAGGAGTTCCTCCGGAACAATCATGTTACTCCGGAACATTTTCAGTTCCTTCGGAAGTTTTTACCTTCACTTTTCTTTCTCTCGGAACATAGGGTTGTCTCGGAAGCTGCTGAGAATTCTGCCGGAACAAGTGGTTCCCTCGGAACAAACTGATTACTCCGGAACTGGGAGTTCTCTCGGAACTCATGAGTTGTCTCGGAACAACTATGTCTCGAAAAAAAAATTCTTCCGGTGGACAGGTTCTTCCGGAAGCATGCATGGAGTTCTCATGGAAGCTGTTTTCTTCCGGTGACATGGTTCTGTCGGAAAAGAGGTATACGTCTTCATGGACTTGTTTTCCAAAAAGAAATTGATAGAGATGCATGGGGAAACGATTTTCTTTTGTCAGAGAAAGAACATGCAACTTTCTCAATTTATTTTCTTGAACCACGACAAAAGGAAAAGTCAGCACATGAAACTTATCTTCTTCCATATCCCTAGTTAATGAGCCATCACAATCAACCGTGACCTAGTCAAACCGTCCATACCTCATCGTGTGAAGGCTTTAAGCCGTAACCTAGATCCATGTTAACAATGTGAATACCGGCCACCCTCGTTGTTTGTATTTGACGGAAACCCAACTCTCAAACAGTAGCATCAATGAAAACCCAAGTGCCAACTGTGAGATTAACCCCTTTTTCTCTCAAATAAGAACCCGTAAAAATCTGGATAACGAGCTGCAGTCTCGTGATTTTTGTTCTTCATCACTTGTTAAAATAAATTAACATAAACACTAATATGATCAACTAAAATAAAATCTGCTCTTGAGTTGAATAAAGGTTGAGTGTTTAGGTGATGTGTGTAAGAGGAGAGAGAAACTAGGGTGGTTGACTAAAAGGTGACAAAAGAAATACTACTTTACAAAAATCAGTAAAGTGGTATGGGCTACAACTCTTTTCACTATTCACCTTTTTGGATTTTAATTTTGTTTTCCAATTAAATTAATCAAAAGAATGACTAACATAACAATCTTCAAGCATGAAAATATGGGAAAACATGAACTTGGGATGAGTTTGAAGAAACTCAAGAACTCATATTATATTTGTGTGACAATTTCAACACAAAACCCAAAGTTCAAAAATATAAACATCTCTATTTGTTACAAAGATAAGCAAACTAACACAAAGTTGAAGAAACCAACCGAATTGTTGCGTTTTCTTCGACCATGGCTCTGATACCAATTGTAGAAACCGGGGTCGGTGAGCCAAGCCAAACCCCGATGGCACAGCGGAAGCGGATCGGAGACTTTGTGAGCTTCGTCTTTGTAGAACAAATAAACACCAAGAAGAACATAAAGGACCGGATCTTCAACAATGGTGTTTGAGATGTGATGATGATGATGAGGATAAAATATAGAAGTAGTGATGAACAAGATGAAGATAAGTGAATAAATATAACCGAATGCTTACATTTACCTATCCCACTCATGCTAGGTTCATGTACAAGAGTTCATGAACCCATACACAACTTCAAAGCATCATGGTCTCTCTCTCACTCATGCATACATTCATGTCTTTCACAAATGAAAGACCAAACTATATATACTAACCTAACAATGGCAAACTAGTAAATAACCAACAACTAGTAACTAGTGACAAATAAATATTATTACATCTAAATAATAAAGTCACTTTTCCATGTCTTCGGTTAGTGAGAGTCTTCGAGTCATAAACTTCACCGTGTTATGCGAACGGTCAAACGGTAAGTGGTACGTTGAGTTTCATCAACCAAATCTCGAACTCGTCGGTCTCGGGAATTCCCAACATTTAGTATTTCATGTCTTTTGGGAGTATCTAAGCAAATTGGAAACATTTTTTTTGAACAGCAATTTATTGCACCAAAGTAAAAAGAAACACCAAAACACCAAGCACTATCCAGAAGATAATGCCCACGGCAAAACACAAAAAACAAACAGAAGCAAAAGGGACTACTACATCTAAACCAACCACCAAAAAACCTACTCCAATCCTCCTCTGAACTTGACCCAGAAATTACAATAGGATAAAGTGTTACTCAGGATCCTCTCCACAGCCACATTCTTATTATTGAACACGATGTCGTTGCGATCAACCCACAGACACCACATCGCCGTATATACCATAGCCTGAACTCGATGCCGTTTCTCTTTCCCACCCTCCACGGATAGGGGCAGCCGAACGAGATCCTCGACAGAAAAAGCAATAATGCTAGGGATATTACACCATCTTGCCACCCCTTGCCATAAAACCGTCGCCACCTTGCACCCCGTAAAAAGATGATCAATCGATTCCTCCACCTCCCCCACAAAGGACATAACAGAGAAGGAAGATAAATATTCCTACGGGTCAAAGCATCACGAGTTGCTAATCTCCGAAGACTCGCCTTCCAAACCATTGCATTCACTTTCAAAGGAACAAGATTACACCAACTAAAACGATCGGAAAGAACGGGATCCCCCCTACCTTGAACGAGAGACCGGAGAGAATGAACCGAAAATGTTCCCGACTCATCACCTTTCCGCACAACTCTCCCATGTTCCTCCTTAATCAACTCCGACATAAACACACCACCCTCCTCCAATTTATTCAACACTCCCACAATACGGCTCCACACCCCAGTTAAGCCCTTCCGAATCGGCACAGCCACCACCACCCCCCCCCCCCCCCGCCACACGAAGCAAATTGGAAACATATTTAGTTTTTTTTCCTTCGAGCTTAGAGCCCCTGCAAGATCTTAATTTATTAATGTCAAAAGTACTCACCATAACGCACTCTCTCAGTCATCAATTGCAGGTACATGCAAAGTTGGATTTTGAGAAGCACATCTAATTGATTTTGTGTTTTTTTAACTTTTATTTTTTTCATACTCTTTCTTAGGTAGAGGTGCTTAATCGACAAGATTTTGATAACCTGCTACACGTCATGCATTTATATCTATATTTCATGAAGATATGAAGTGGTTAGACCTTATAATTAATTTTCTTCTACATATATGTTTTGCCTCTTTGATTGCAGATTCTCTAACTTAAAGTAGAAATATTTGACTCCATAAAAGTTTGACTCCAACGCAAGTGGTTCATAATGGTCTAGCATCCTTGCCTTATATATGCTAAATGGTTTTGTTGTACTACTTTTTATTATATTTGTTGTCTAATTTTGTGAATTTTTTACTTTTGCAGGTTGGATCATTTGCCTGGTCTGCGTTTTCAATGGTATTATACATGCTCTTTATTTTAGTAGGTCTATCTTCTTATTTAGAGTTCCTATTGATTTAATTGTTAGGTTTATTAGTATTTTTTGGTTGCTTAATTGCATTTTTTACTAGGAGTCTTCAGAAGTGTAGGTATATTTTCTTATTAAGATTATATGTTTAAAGCTTTGCGTTTTTCTGGTTTTGTAAAGTTTATTCTATAAGCTTTAGTATAGCGACACTATTTTAGCCACAAAAGAGCTAATCAAGTCTTTCGGGCGGGACATGCATAAACCTCAAATGCTGCATGATGTTTAAGAACTCAATTTGGTGCTACGTTTGAAACTTGAAGACAAAATGATAGTATAGTTCTTTTCCCTATCAAACACGTATGGCGTTACATTATTGCTTGATTATGTAGTTATTTATGTTTGTGGTTGTAATTGTACATGGTACCATTGTAGAGGGTACAACAATTATTTGAAGGAATATGAAACAAGAAATGGAGCTTTTTTTTTTTGTTTATATATTTGTACCAAGGAATTCAACAATTTTTATAGTAAACTTCCGTGTATCTACATGGATAGTTGTATATTGCTTTAACAAGAGTGCAAACAGTGGTTTATTTGCCAATCGAGCTGCCTGTGGCACTAGGTACCGTGTCACTTGCACCAGTGGAACCAACCTTGGTGTTCCGCAGCCTTGCACGGGCAACAGTGTTGATGTCACCGTTGTTGATCTTTGTCCGGGATGCGCTGGAAATCAAGTTGATCTCTCCCAAGAGGCATTCGCAATGATTGCCAATACTGATGCCGGGAAGATTAACATCGAGTATAACCAGTAAGCATATACAAAACCCAAATTTTATGAAACATATTCATTTTTAATTCTTTTTAACTTTTAAATAACATAGATCTTTGTCATTTTTCTTTTTCAGGATCTGATTATAAGAAATATGTATGTATGCAAGATTTCAATAATGAACTCTCTTTTGTGAGATTTCTTCGAAATAAATAAGACTCAAGGGCATTTGTATTTGTCTCCCAAAGCAATTTATCAATACGTGGAATAATAACGTACTTTCTCTATCTATGAATTTGACCTGTTGTTTCTTTTTCCCTTTTTATATCTTCTTTCCCCTTTTTAATACTCATTGTATCTACACTTAAATCAAAGGCTCCGGCTATAGAGATCTCCCTTTTTACTAAAAAAAACCCAAACCTTACGATCGTTTCAATTAAAACGATCGTTTTGAGAACGTTTCATTTAAAACGGTCCATATAAAAGGGGGTCCCCCTGAATTTTAAGGTTTCGCCGTCGCGACACGTCATCCCGTTTTGGGATAGTTTCATCCAAAACGGTCGTTTTAAGTGAAACGGCCATAAAAAAAAGGGTGGTTTTAGCAAGGGGTAACTGGGGGGGGGGGGGGGGGTTCTATATAACGACTCTAAATCAATATCAATGTTAACAATGATCTCTAGCTCAATTGGTTAATGTGAGATACCAAAAAGACAATGAAGTTGGAGGTCTTGGGTCAACTCTCACATGTGACCAAAAAAAAAATTAGGGTCCAGGTTTGGACAGTGGGTTTCTCATATATGATAAGTTTCGTCCTGATGGGGAATGAAGATGATCCGGTGGGTGGGTAATAAAACCTTCAGTGATCCAAATTTACCGTAAAAAAAAAATCAATATCAATGTCTATCATGGGTTGGGTTCTATAGAAAACCAATATTTTGCAAAAAAAACCAAAAAACCAAGAAAAAAATTATTTTTTTAAACTTTTTTATAGGTTTCTTTTATTATTTTAAGAATACTGGAAAAAGAAAAAATTTTAAAAACATTTTTGAGTTTTTTTAAACATAAAATAAAATTTAGATTTTGGCTTGAAATTAATAATGCACTATGCAACAATAATATACAATTGGTTTATGAATGTCAATTCTTTGTTTTTTACATTATTCGCATAAACCACATTCATATTTAAGTTACGTTTTTTTCTTTTTAAGTACTTTTAATTATAATGCATTATGCAATACTATTAGAGTACTATTGCATGATGCACGAATAAAAAATTATAAAACTTTTTAGTTTTTAAAATTTTTTTCCCATAAATAAAACTAATAAAATTATAGACTTTTTGGTGAATTTGTTTTAGAAACTATTAATATATGAAGAAGTTATAGAGAAAAAAAGATTGGTTTTTTGGATAATTATTGGTTTTCTGTAGATCTTTTCTCTGTCTATCATTATATATGAATAGAATTATCAACCATTTAATGATAAAGATCTTAATTACACGACCCAAAAAACACACTAAGGGTTTCGCAGGCATGGGGAAATCAAACGTCAATCCATCGCAAGTGCACTAAGATTCTGTTTAATACCAATCTAAAACAGTACTCGATTTCCGATTGTGTTCATCAACAAGTTTCTTATAGGTGATTGTGATGGTCATCCCATGATCCCATGATCCCAAGCTATTTTTGGTGCCACCTCATCCTTTCCCACTCCCATGATCCCAAGCTATTTTTTCTTTTAATACCTCTCCCACAATCCCATGATCCCAAGCACTTTTTTTTATATTTTTATATTCAAGAAAATTAAATAATAACTAAAATAAAATATAACTTCATTTAAATAAATAAATAAAAGATTACAATTCATGAAAATTAAATTACAATACATTTAAAAAAACTTAAAACTCGCCGGGGTCGCTTTCGTCTTCTTCATCGGACTCCTCCTCGGACTCCTCCTCGGGATGGGGCGGTATGACTTCCCAAACACGATCGATGTGCTCGATCAAATCGGATCGTAGACTCTGATGTGTATCTTGATTACGAATCTTCATAACATTTTCATCGATAATATGTTGCGGTGGTTCCTCGTTCGTTTGTTGAACATCATCGGGTTCGTATGGGCAGATTGCAAACCCCTCATCCTCCCTAATCATATTATGCAAAATCATGCAAGCATATATGATGTTTGTAATTCTTTCGATGTGTCTTCCCCTCACCGGGTTTTCGATGATCTTCCATTTCTTCTTCAAACATGCGAACGCTCGTTCAACATCTTTTCTCGCCGCTTCTTGTGCCTTAGCATACCTTTTTCTTTTTTCAGTTGTTGGAGCCGTTAGAGTCTTTGCAAACACTGAATAATCTGGATATATGCCATCGGCAAGATAATATCCATGTTCGTAATGGGTGCCATTTACTTCAAACGAAGACTCGGGTGCCTTACCCTTAATCAGATTATTCAACAAGTTTGATTGTTGAAGTACATTTAAGTCGTTGTTTGAACCGGCGACTCCAAAATATGCATGCCAAAACCACAAGTCTTGTGATGCAACCGCCTCTAGCATTATGGTTGGCCGTGCATGATCACCACGGTGAAATTGGCCGCGCCATGCGTTAGGGCAAGCCGGCCACTCCCAATGCATGCAATCAATACTACCGAGCATGCGGGGAAAACCATGTTTTTGTTCATGAAAATCGTAGAGGTGCATAACATCAACCCACGTTGGTCGACGCATATACTTTTCTTGATACATAGCACGAATATATTTGCAAAATTTTTGAAGACACACATTTGCGGTTTTCTCTCCGATGTGCAAATACTCGTCAAACGCATCGGATGAAACGCCATAAGCTAGTTGCCTAATAGCGGCAACACATTTTTGCAAAGGACTTAACCCCATCCTACCCCTTGCATCCCACCTTAATTGAAAATATTTATAATTTGTTTCCAAATCGTTAACAATACGTAGAAAAAGACTTTTATGTTGATCAATTCAATCAAGTAATACACTAATACATATAAGGTGAGTAGGACATACCGATAGAGATTGAGATTATAGATGACGATGATGATGCCATAGTCATGATCTTCCTCTTCCCTTTAGATGTCTTCTATTGATGGATTTTGTGACTAGAGAGAATAGTGTATGTGGTGGTGTTGTTTATGTTCTCTAGTCATATATTTATAAGACATCAAAGGGCAAGAGACCTTTCATATTATGTCATTATTCCCATCAAATAATGACTATATTAATAAGGACTTTATGTCATACATAAATAAGGACTTTATATGACTTTATATCATTTTGGCAATTATTAACAAATGATCCCAAAGGACACATTCATGTAGGTATATTTCCAACATTCTCCCACTTGTCCGAGTGATCATTTATGATGAGCATTTCTAAAGTTTGGCCAAGTTAATAACACTCATCAGATTTCGAATTTAAAACTGTAGTAGAAAAATATAGTCATTAAGTTATTCTAAACTCAAGACCCCCATTAATCATACTACAATCGCAAAACGAACATAAGAAATGAAGGACCAAAATGACTAGATTGATGCCCTTAACGTTGATTTATATGTAAAAGTGTCTATATGTCACTTAGGCATGCATAACATATTCAGAGACAAAATAAATCAAAACTGATGAGGAATAATTAATAATTAGTTATTCATATTATGACATGATCGGTCACTAGTAAACCTCGTCTTTATTATGAGCTCTTAGAAAAGACTTATGAGGATAGACCTTAAGTTATAGGATCCTTAAGCATATCATGAATGTTTTCAATACAAGGACTTAGTTTCCTCTACTTGTTCTTAAATGAATAGTAATCTTGCATCGAAAATTTAATGCAGCTCCTCTCAAAACTGTTACTGTTTTAAGAGATTAGGATAGCTGACGTTATCACAATGAGTCTTCAATATGTTATTACGGAATTATTAGTCTACTGATAAATTTACCAACAACATCTAGTGACAAACATATCATGTCATAATAACTTATGTTGTTGTTATCAGTTTCTTATGACTCATCCATGATTCATGAGATAAATCTGTCCGCAGACATAAGGATATACCCATGAGTTGACATTTAATATCTTTTGAATACAATAAAGTCAAAATTTAGAGATAGTCAACTATTTTAAGTTTCTCACTTCTTCTATAGTTTAAATTTTATAGTCGTTCGTTTCTTATAGATATTGAAATGCCATCTTAAATGTTTTATGATGAACTAAACTTAGGAAATGATTTTCATCATTTCTTAGTATTTCAGCAATGAAGGCAATATCTTAAAACGAGTATAGACTTGAACATAAGATTTGAACCTTTATTAGTAATCTCCTTTAATTACTAGAGTTACAAATAAAGAGCAACGTTGCATGTTGTAATGTGTTCAACACATGGTTAAATCTAATAAGACTTAATTAATGTCTTATTAGTTTGATCTTGATGTATTTTGATGCTTATTATATAAGAAGCATCTTCAAGACTTTAATGTCAAAATTATGCGAAAATAAGCCACTTTGACTCATGCAACAAAACTAACATATTACTTGCCTAAAATAATGTATATATAAGGGCAAGTATTGTATTAGTTGCTCCCACTCATCTTAAGGTAGGCCCAATTTATCCACTTATTCTTGATGAAGAATTGTTACATTTATAGCTTCATCAAATTTTAAATTCACTTGTAAATTTGCTTATATTAACCCTTTATATTTACTCATCTTAAAGACTAAGTGTTCTTTAACTTTCAGGCTTGAAACCTTAAGTTTAGTTTATGAACATGTCTTCATGTTAAGTGAGTATTAAGGAAATATATCTTATAAGGTCGTTAAATGTCACTCGTAATTATGAGTGAGTAATAAGGACAATGATTATCTCTCAGAGAACCCTTTAGAAAAGGAATTCTTAACTTGTTAATCGATTTTAGGAAAACAACAATTTATAACGTTTAATTTCTCCTTTCGGATTTCAGTTTAGCTATGGAAAACTAAACTTCTAACGTTATTTTGATTTAGGGAGTTAAGCTCATTAATAATAGCTTTATTCCATCAGATGAGTTGATTGATTTCTAATAATGGCTCTTAAATCAGAGATACGATTAGTAATCTTTCCAATATCCATGTAAGTTTTATTAAGGTATGTTCATAATCATCAAAGTTAATAGGAAACTTCATACCTTGATGACCTACTAAGCTGTATCTAACGAGTTGAAGCAGAACATTAATAGTTTCATAGATTTCCTCTTGAGCATTTAAGTCAGGTATATTAGGAGTAACATTATTTCTAAGTGTGTGGAAGTGGATCAGTGTTATAGTAGCGTGGTGTACAAGAGGTGTAATCGAAATTAAATTCAGAGTTAGATCTAACTTTATCTCCCCCTCCCCCCCGCCTCTTGTACTTTTAGGTAAGTCATGAGTAAGGACTTTTCACTGCTCCCACTGACCTCAGAAGAGAAGTCATTGATAAGGACTTTGATTGCTCCCACTAATCTTAGAGTTTCTTAGGAACTTGGTATGCAACATGCTTAGTGTTGAGGATTTTTAAGGTTTAATTGCGGCTAATAACTAATCATATGGTTTATACTTAGTTTCCTTCATGTCCGGATTTCAGAAGAAATTTTAGGGACATATTAGGTAACCTTGTTTAGCATATGATTTGTTGTTTTTAGAGCCTTGGTATATAGAAATAGATGTATAAATTAGATGACATATTTATTATCATGTTTATAAGGATACTTAGATGCATAACTTAATAATGTATCTTTAGAAGTACCATACATGATCTACTGGTTCACACTAGTATGATCCTAATGGATTTGAGAGTGTTACCATAATTTGTATGTCAATCTTAGTATTTAATCTATTAAATCTAATCTCACAACCTTTTATTTTATGGTTAAGTTGATTTTCAACTTCGTCCTTAAAAGTTTAAGGTGAGAAAGATATTTTTTCTTATTTAAGTACAAGAATAAATAATCAGTAAACGAGTGATAAATGTGTTACGCCCAAATATTCCATTTTAGGATAAGGTCTACTAATATATTTGAGTTTTGTTGAGTTAGAACTCTTAGTGGAAACTTATTTATTCCCTTATACACATATTGTCTTTGTTAAGTTCTCACTTACGTGATAACAAAGATTGTGAACATTTATTATCTAGTTATAAGTTATAAAGATTTCAACCCACATAAAGACAACTAGATAAGTATAACCAACAACTTTGAGAGTTTAGGATAGTAGTGACATTTGTCATAGTCGTTTGAAACCTTATAACCGTCGATGTCTTACTTTAGTAATGATACTAGGTTCCAAGTGATCTTGGATCATAATAAAGTATCATAAAGTGTAGTACATTGATAGATTTTCATGGTTTGTACAACTTTGACATTGATTTTGTCACTTACTCTCATAATAGTGGTTGTTTGGTTTATTCCTAGTGTATGGATTATAAAAGATCTTTATAAGACTAGATTTAATCCATTGTGTTAATCTTAAAATTAATGGGCACAATTATCATTGTTGATTATTCTTTGTTAGCTAGTTGTTCCTATAAGGATTTAGAACTGGAAGTTTTCTTGTATCTTATTTTAGAATTTAGAACTATCCTCCTTATTTAAGTTATTTTAATTATATAAGGGTTAGTGATTGTGAGGTGAACAAATCCGCTTTTCTAATTTAAGGCATTATATATCCTTTATGCACAATGTTATCAAGCACTCATTTTCCTTCTAGTACTTATAAGTGTCATGACTAATTTTTTAAGTAGCATGTAATTGTGCCAAGAAAGAATTCACTAAGAAATGCACTAGAAAAACCTTCAATTTTGTAACATGTGTAAGCCCTTTAAGGGTCATGTTTTATGATGTGTTCACTAAATCATTAACTTAATTTATACTTTGCACTAAGCATATTAGATGTTAAGTGTTTGCATGCATTTAAGAAGTTCATTTGAATTTTTATTACTCACTCAATGTTTAGATTAGGATATCTAAAAAATCTCTACTGATTTTGATATTTAGGGAATCTTTATCATCATAAGAGACATTTGACTTTACTCGTTTATAATGCCCTAACTGTAATATGTTTATATCGTAAGGCAATGAGAGTCTTTTGTCTTAACAGATAATCAAGATCATTATGATAAGAGGAAAAGTTGTATGGAAACATTTAGTGATTGTAAATCTAGAGTGGATAATTTATGGAGATTAAAGGTTATATTAGTTTGAAAGAAGAACTAAGAGTGACTATATAAGGTACTTAAAAAACTAAGGCACAATGATTATGATAAACTAAGGCATAATAGAAATGTACTATCATAAACTAAGCCATAATAATACATTATGATGAACTAAGGCATAATAGAATGCATATTCATAAATTAAGGCATAGTAATAATGCACAAAGTTTTAAAACATAAAGAAGATGTGACATATTCTGTTATAACACCAAAATAACAGACTAGTTAGGTTCTACTTAAATGAATCGGCTTTCGTTTTGGTTACTTGCCTATCACCTAAGCATTATGAACAAATTGAATATAAATTTCTATTTGAACATTGGCTTCGCTTTGGCTATGACCAATACTCAAATGTTATGAGAAAATTTAGTATAAAGTTCTACTCAAATATTGGCTTCGCTTTGGCTATGATCAATATTCAAGTATTATGAACAAAGTAAATATAAGGTTCTACCTGAACATTGACTTCGCTTTGGCTATGACCAATATTAGGCATTATGAACAAATTAAGTATAAAGTTCTACTCAAACATTGGCTTCGCTTTGGCTATGACCAATATTCAAGTATCATGAACAAAGTGAATATAACATTCTATTTGAACATTGGATTCGCTTTGGCTGTGACCAATATTCAAATATTACGAACGCATCAAATATAAGGTTCTACTTGAATATTGGCTTCGCTTTGGCTATAACCAATATTCAAGTATTATGAACATGCTTTAAGATATAAATTATGACATATAAGTACAACACATCTCCTTTGGATAGAAATGCAATATTTATGTAATTTAGCCTAAAGTCATCATGTGTATCACTAAATAATTGGCCTTTGGGTTCACTAATTAACAACACACATGACTACTTTAAATGATAGCATTAAACTTCAATATAGAAACCAAAATAAATTCCATTGAAGTTACAATTAAGTATTTAACTGTATGATTAATACAAAAGTTCTAATAAATAACACTTATGAATACATTAATATATAGTCTCAAATAAATATTATATGTAGCATACATATGTAATCATATACCACAAATACTACATTTATAAAATAAACGTAGATAAATATAATATTTATCAAAACATATGGAATTTCGATATTTGTAGAATTTCAATTCACATGGCATCATAAACAAATTCATAATGACACTGACAATTTAGTCAAAAAGTAAAATTTATAACTAAATTTGTGCAGATAATAGATGCAAAAATATCACCATTTTATATGATAAATTATTATTAACAATTTTAAAAGACTAAAACAACCAGATTCCAGTGATGAATATTTTGCGCATGACTTCAAATGATGAAATTCCATAATATTAATGAAACCAATTATAAACATATATATTGTTTCGGTTTCGGTTGAAATCACAAAGTAAATAAAGTGATTACAAGATTGAATTGAAATAATCAACATCGCTCTGATACCACATGTTGATCAATTCAATCAAGTAATACACTAATACATATAAGGTGAGTAGGACATACCGATAGAGATTGAGATTATAGATGACGATGATGATGCCATAGTCATGATCTTCCTCTTCCCTTTAGATGTCTTCTATTGATGGATTTTGTGACTAAAGATAATAGTGTATGTGGTGGTGTTGTTTATGTTCTCTAGTCATATATTTATAAGACATCAAAGGGCAAGAGACCTTTCATATTATGTCATTATTCCCATCAAATAATGACTATATTAATAAGGACTTTATGTCATACATAAATAAGGACTTCATATGACTTTATATCATTTTGGCAATTATTAACAAATGATCCCAAAGGACACATTCATGTAGGTATATTTCCAACATTTTATTCATACGAAAACGACGATGGAACTTATCTTCGAATAAAGCTCCTTCCTTGAAATAGTTTTTAAAGAGTCGATCATGAGCTTCTTGGCGTTCTCTTTTGATTGATTTGCGTGGTAAATATGGCTTCGAACTTTCGCCTTCTTCTTCTTCTTTAGCTTTCTCGAACATTAACCTAGCGAAAAAAACCGCATCTTCACCAGAGGAATCGTCAGAAGAAAAAGACATTTTGGTTGAAATGGTTAAAAATATGGGAGAATTGTAGAGAAGTGTGGGAGAAGGTGGGGAGAATTGTAGAGAATGTGGTGAGAAAAGGTAGGGAGAAAAGGGGTATTTAAAGGTGTTAAATTAATTAAATTTAGATTTTTTTTTAAAATTCGAAAATAGCCTTTGAGGGGGTGTGGGACCCACCTCCAACGGTCCACTCCCCCCCCCCCCCCGCCTTTCCCATGCAAATGAACTCGGTAACCCACTCCCACGGGATGATCCTGAGTCCCGATCCCGAGGGGATTTTCCTGGTGTTCCCGCGCTCTCCCGCGATCCCGAGCTCGGGAGTGATCCCAATCTTGAGGTATTACAAACACCCTTACTTTGTTCTTTTCATTCTCTGTCTCGATTAAATTTTTACTTGTTGTGTTCATCGACAAATTGCTCATTGATTCCTCAAACTGGGGTTCAACTTAAATTACTTACTACCCGGTAATATTCTTGCAGTAATGCAATCTTGTTGATTTGTTCATTTTATGTTAATCGTTTTTTAGATGTTTCTGTTGATACTAGAATTTTCCTGATAATGAATATGTAAAATTTCATGGTTTCAACACAGAAATACTCAAACCAAACGTAATTAAGATTTAGATCCAAATAAAAAAGATGAATAACAACTCGTTAGAATACAGACTCGAACTAAGAATAATTCACCAACGTGATGAAACCCTAGACTCTCAGACCGAAGAGTGAAAGAAATATGAGATGATCTACAATCTCCACCAAGAAGGATGATCTACAATCTCCACTAAGAAGCTAAAAATTGTATGTGTTGAAGGATGGAAAACATCTGGCATTAAAAAGTAAAAACTGTAGCAGATCCTTTGTTTATATAGCTCACCTAGCAACCGGTTCACCCATTTGACCCACTGCACTTGTGTACTTCAGGTTCAGCGCGCAAAGCCAATTCATCTCTTAACCAAATATGAGACCATCTCTTAACTAAATATATCTCTAACAACTTAATTTGGTTCTTTTCATGTCAAGTATAAGTGTTTTCTGGAACACAAAACCATTGTCACTCGCCTTACCGGTTGACCCCTTTCAAACCGCTGTTTAAATAACTGGTCGGTCGACAAGGTCAATGGCTAAACTAATGGAGGATACTGACCACATTATGGATAATATTAACCATTCACCAAATTACAAAGGATGTTGACCATTGACCACATACTTAATTTTTGTCTAGATAAGGTCCACAGGTATTTTAGTCATGTAATATTTTTTATTATCGTAACTATTTTTTCATTAATTATTAATTATTTGACCATCATTTTTAGTTAAGTTTTAAAAAGTAATATCAAATACCGATCAAAGACGTAAACAATTCTTAACTCAAAATTTTGCACTGATGTTCTGAATAATATTTTTTAAATCTGATTTAAAAAATTAACATCATTGTATCTTTATTTAAGATATTTGGTATTGGTAATATCTACATTATTTTTATTGCAACATTTTGTTAGTGTATTATGTATGTCTTGAACAGTGTGTTTGGAACGGTGAAAATGTGTTATGATGTCTTTGAGTTAGGGCATGTGGTATACCCATGTGGTGTGGTGGTGGTGTGGTTGCCACATAAGCAATGACTAGACCACATGGAATTGTCTCACACATGGTGGTATACCCATGTGGTGTGGTAAACTTTTTTTATTATTATTTTTTTTCTTTTCCTTAAACCTAAATAAATGTTTATATTTAATATAATAAAAAAAAGAATATGTGTCAAAGGCTGAATGGCTGAAATGTGGAAAAGGGCTTCAACTCCAGATCAATATTGGCGTGGTCTTTTCCACGCACATCCTTCATGCACATCTTCATGCAAACTTCACGCATAAAGGGGATGGGGGAATAACGCCGTGATGTGTGCGTCATGAGTGATAACGCCACCCATACCGGGTGGCCTTAGGATGAGATGTGTAGGGGTGTTCAAAATATTCAAAATTCAAAATAAACCGAAATCCAAACCGTATTCGAAACAAAAAAAACCGAACCGCAATCCTTATTCGGATTTCAGATCGGATTCTAAACCGAATCAAAATTCCTTATTGGGATTTCAGTCGAATTAGGATATAGCTAAATAATTTATTCATATTATTCGGATTAATCGGATATCCGATTAACTTAACTTAAATTTAACTTTATTCGAGTTATTCAGATCTATATTTTTTGAGGTTTTTATTTTTGTTCTCTTTTGTTTTTATAGCAAGTGTCTGTCAATTTTGTATAAAATTTTTGTCTTTATACAAATGAAGGGACGCATATTCGTAATAGTTGGCCTCATTTAAGGTGACTTTTCTCAAGAACAAAACGCGTGGCCCGACAAATTTAGATCAATCCAATTTTATGTGGCTAAAAACAAAACTAGGAAAAAATCAAAAATATGTACACTTAAACCGGACGTGGCAAGGTTCGAAAGTTCGACATCAAACTCCAAATGCGTCACAGCTACCAACCCAGTCACTTTAACAAGCGCTACAAAAATAAAAGAACCAGTACTTATACATTGAATCAAACGTAAGAAAAAAAATATAAAGTAGAAGTGGCCACTTGGCAGCATGCCAATGGCCATAAATCATACATGTAATTAGCTCATTGGCACAAACCGCACAGTAGATTAAGACACATTTTTTTTTGAAATTTATATAATTTATATAATACTACAACTTTGTGTTAACTCAAATTTAACTTTATTCGGGTTATTCGGATTATTCGGATCTATATTTTTTGAGGTTTTTATTTCTATTCTCTTTTGTTTTTATAGCAAGTGTCTGTCAATTTTGTATAAAATATTTGTCTTTATACAAATGAAGGGACACATATTCGTAATAGCATTTAGTTCTATAAACTGTGAATTAACCCTCTCATCCGGTGTTCGAACATCATTAAAATCCCCCATTAACAACCATAGACCCATTGAATCTTCCTTTATTTTTAAAAGTTCATCCCAAAGTGCCCGTCGAACGACCGGGTCATTTAAAGCATAGATGTTTGCTATATTAATTACTTTACCCCCCCCCCCCCCAGAATCCCGAGTCACTCTACCAAAACCAATCTTTCTGTCCACGCCATCATCGTTTCACGATTTCTGTTACACAACATCAGTCTTTCAAGACCCAGTGTTTTTTTTTGTTTATAGATCTAGTGTTCTATAAACTAACTGGTAAAGTAATTAATATAGCAAACATCTATGCTCCAAATGACCCAGTGGTTCGCCGGGCACTTTGGGAGGAACTTTTAAAAATAAAGGAAGATTCCACGGGTCTATGGTTGTTCATGGGGGATTTTAATGATGTTCGAACACCGGATGAGAGGGTTAGTCCTCATCCTAACATCATAATGATTGAGGTACACAAAAAGGAAGATCTGTACTACTACTTAGTGATCAAGAAACAGAATTTGAGGTTGAGTGAATGGGATAGCTTATATCAGAAGGATATCATGCACATAGCTAGCACTCGTAGCTTTGTCTACAAACTGTAAGGGTTGTGGTAGAGCTCAAGTCAAAGCATAAAGAAGATTCAGAAACAAGATCAGTTTTTGGTAGCAACATCTTAGGGGGAGACTGTTGGGAATGTTCAGCTTGGTTGAAAGTCAAGTCAGAATTCCGAAGGAAGTTCCTCCGGAACTTTTGGTTCACTAAGTAGTTCCTCCGGAACTCTTCCTGTGTTACTCCGGAAGTTTGACTTCTCTCTCGGTTCAAGTTCCAATGTAGAAAAGCTGACAGAGAGCAGTTCACTTTCTCCATGCTTTACACTGTTCACCGATAGAGTTGCTCAACTGTTCACAGCACCCATGCGTGGTAGTACAACAGCTTTTAGAGTAGATATGATTACTTTATTTAGCCTAGTAGCTAAATGGAAATAAAAGATTATCTTTTATTTCCTCCTTGCACTATATATATTACTTGTATTTCTCTTGTTTAAAATGGATCGGTTCTTTCATGTTCATCAGCTGTAACTCTTTGTAAACATTGGAGAAGTAATAATATTGTAGTGCTTGGAAGTTATTTCTTGTGTTTAACTACTTTACTTATTGTTTATTAGTTACATTTACCGATTAAAAGCATCTTTACTCAAACACAAACAAGTCTTATTCCGCCTTTCTTGTTTGATACCGTCAAGTAACTTGATTGGTTAGTTGGTACTAACCATGATCCAACAATCCCAATTGATTCCAGCCCTTCTTTAGCTCCAGAAATTGTCTCTTAGTCGTCTAGGGTCGGCAAAAGTGAGGAGGTCCTCGAATTAAGCCGCAACATGCCTTAAATACTAAGAAATCTAGGGTTTGCGGATTTATACGCTCCAAGCGTATCGCTTAGAAGGGTAGGAGGCGCCAAGCATAGCGCTTGGAAGCCATGCCATGACAAAACAGCCGGCCACCGCCTCGTTGACCAGATTTGAGCCGACCTTTGGCGCGTATCGCTTGGAATAAGCTCGGTTTACGCGTACCGCGTGGAGTATCTACCATGCATTATTTCCAATTCAGTCCTCGTTCTTCTCACAATTACCATGCAAGTCCTCCAACTTTCAGTTAACCTACAATTGATCACATCTAAACACATTTGAGCACACTTGACCTAATTAAACCCTAGACGCAAATAAGAGACTCAAAACACATAAAATTACACAAAAATCGACTCAAATACTATACAAGATACATAGGAAATGAGATGTGTTTTGCAACACATCACTGTATTTCTCCCTAAGTCATTATCCTGTATATTAACTGATAATACAGTTAATATCAAACAAAGTTTATTTGTACGAAATAAACCCAATATATTCGATATATATAAATTTCATTCTCCACTTTTTAGTCAACGGATTATCTAAAACGTTTTTCAGGATAATTATTATTGTCGTCTTTAACAATATATTTATTTTTATCCATGTTTAATTATCTCATAAATGATCTCTTGTTCTCGTAAGTACAAGATAATGTCTTACCCTATACTAATTCGTCAAAACTACCTTTTGACGTAATAATATTTTTCGCTTAAATTTGTCAACCGATTTAACAAATTTATTTCTCGTTTACATCTTAAATGATCATCATTTTATTTTGTCTTTTAATTATTTCTTCAAATAATTAATCATAATCATTATTTTGACAAATAATGATTCGCCTAACATTCTTTCTGTGATCAGTAATATTTAAACATATAATATTCAAATATTATAACTTATTCGTCACCCAGAGTGTAACGCTTCGATCGTATATTTATTGTTATGTTGAGTAATCGATAGTTGGACACATCAAAATCCAACATATACTCTACAATCAGAACCGGATTCGAACCGGTTTGGGAGATTAGGATAAAGAACCAGTTAGGGTAGGATGAAAGGTTTGGTTCCAAAACCGGTTTTAAAATTGGGTCCTGTTTTTTAATTCCTATTATAAAACAACATAAAAAACACATATTTTTTTATTTATTTATAATGGTTAAATGATTGAAATACAATTGCTACAAATATAAAAAGTTTAAAAACTAATTCGTAATATTAATTTATTTCGTGTTCGTCTTATAATTTAAAAACGCGAGTCCTATTGGTCAGCACAGCCCCGTTTATCATTTTCAACATCTTCGTTGGATATGACGGTAGATAGTCCTTCCATCTCATCTTCTTGCACCTTAGTATCAAGTAAAGTGTCATCTTCAATCTTTATCTCATGTTGTATACGATCGACGCTCTCCAAGAGCAAATGCACATCTCTAGTGACTCCCTAGTGAGTCTTGTTCTCTTAGAGCATTCACGTCAGGTTCCTTATAAGTATGTGAATGCAAACTTAAAATTTGAGGTTTGGTTGTGAGTGGTTGTGAGTAGAGGAGAGAGTAAGAGTTACAGTTTATCTGTATATTTGACAAAAAAAATTATTGATTTCTTAAAATTTGAGGTTTGATTGTGATGAAAGAGAGAAGTGGTAATGATAAAGGTATTAAAGTATTATATAATTGTGGTTGTGAGTGAAAGAAATAGAAAAAAGTAATGATAAATGTATAAATTATAAGGATAGGGATAAAGAACATGTCATGAATCCTCACAATAAAACCCTACCACTAAGAGAAAAAATAGATTCCGAAGCTACTGTAGAAGTTTCGGTGGTTAGTAAAACACGGGCCGTGGCAGCTAGAATCGGAAAATCATTTTCCACCAAGTCAAAATATCAAAT
>JBCNJP010000023.1:15324003-15383493 GCA_039602395.1 Deinandra increscens subsp. villosa
AGCATTTTTACTTTTTCTTGGGTTACCCTTTATAAATAAAGGAATAACAGCGATACTGCATTAAGGTATTGGTATGTAATACCTTTTGGAAATGCACCCGCTAATGACTCATGAACCATATTATAGAAAGCGAATCATATCGCATGTGAATCTCGTATTATTTAAAGAGATCATTTGTACAGCATATGCATGTGTTTATTGATAGCATTTTTAAGCAAACATTCATATTCAATATTTTACACAAGAGCGATCAAATATTTGTATAACCTTCTCACACAAAATGAAATAAGTATGACCATAGATCTTTGTAAGTACTAGAATCAAAAGTATCTTATTCTTCATCAACTTATTACAAGATCATAAATGTAGAAACAAGAACATAAAGATCAACATTTCCTATCTTTCATTTGAGGTTTGCATTTGCAACTTCACATGTAACATTTGCGAAGATGAATTCCATTCCAAGCTCGCACTAGTTCAGTTCCATCAAGCTGTTGAAGTATGTAAGACCCATTTCCAATCGCTTTTTTGATTATATAAGGTCCCTCCCATTTGGGAGACATCTTTCCGAGCGGAAGTGCTCTACTCACTTCATTACTTCTTAGCACATATTCTCCTTCCTTATACTGCTGGGTTTTGACTTTGGCGTTATAATACTTTGCCATCTCTTTTTTGTATCTGCTTTCTCGTATAGCTGTGATTTCCCTTCGCTCTTCCAAAAGATCCAAATTGGTTCTTAATTCCTCATCATTATCCGTCACTTGCACCTGTAAGCGGTGACTAGGTATTCCGATTTCAGCCGGAATGACGGCTTCGGTTCCATATACAAGACTGAATGGTGTTTCACCATTGCTAGTTTTAGGCATGGTTCGATGTGCCCACAAGACATGTGGCAGTTCATCGACCCAACTACCCCCATACTTTTTCCAATCTCATTTTTATACCTTCAACAAGACTCCGATTTGCTCTTTCGACTTGGCCGTTGGCCTGTGGATGTGCAACTGATGTGAAGATCTGATTTATATGAAGCTCTTCACACCATTCCGCAAATGGGTTTCCAGCAAATTGCTGTCCATTATCTGTTATGATATAGAGAGGTAAGCCAAATCGGCATACGATATGTTCCCACACGAACTTTTTGACTTGCTTGCCAGAAATACAAGCAAGTGGTTTTGCTTCAATCCATTTTGTAAAATAATCAATCGCAACCAATAGAAATTTTACCCCTCCACTTGCTGGTGGAAAAGGTCCGACTATGTCCATTCCCCACTTCTGAAAGGGCCACGCTGATGTAACAGGGATTAACTCATTTTTTGCTCGCATACTCACTGGAGCATGTGCTTGACAAGCTTGACACTTGCGAAGTTCTTCCCAAGTGCTTCGGTACATGCCTGGCCAAAAGTATCCAAGGCTCATGATTTTAACAACTACCATCTTTGCACCAGCATGAATACCGCATATGCCTTCATGCACCTCCTTAACGATCTTTTCAGCTTCACTTGGGGTTAAACATCTTAACAAAGGTCCCAAAAAGCTTCTTCTATACAAAATATTATTTTGCATTTGATACTGAAGCAAATTTACTCGTATCTGGCGTAGCCTGTTCTTTATCACTTGGAAGTTTGCCCATGGTCAAATATTGTACGATCGGTGTCATCCAACTGTCTTCCTGCACTTGCACATCTGCGGTCATTTTCAAATTAACAGTTGGAGCTTCTAACAATTCCACTCGAATCTCCTTGGCTAAATGTTCAAATGCGACAGAAGCGAGTTTGCTTAGCGCATCTGCCTTTCTATTTTGAGCTCTAGAAATATGTAAAACTTCACATTTGCCAAAGATTTTGATTAACTCTTGAACTTGTTCCAAGTACAAGGCCATGTACTTGCCTTTTTCCTCGTATGTTCCAGCAATCTGACTAGCTACTAACAATGAATCCACATAAGCGGTCACTTGTGTTGCACCCATTTTTTTAGCCAACCTTAAACCTGCTAGCAATGCCTCATATTCTGCTTCATTATTAGAAGTTGAGAAATTGAAGCGGATTGCATATGTCAATTCATCCCCTTCAGGACTTTTCAAGATCAAGCCTGCTCCTGAGCCATCAGAGTTAGAAGAACCATTAGTATGCAAGATCCATACTTGTTCTTTAGCTTCAGGAATGGTAATAACATTTACCCCTGTGCCAACTGGCACTTCCGCCAAGAAATCAGCTACCACTTGACCTTTAATTGAAACTCTTGGTTTGAATTGTATGTCGAATGGACCCACTTCAATTGCCCACTTGATCAGTCTACCGGACATTTCCGGTTTTCTGAAGATCCCTTGAATAGGATACGAAGTAAGAACATTTACAGTATGGGCCTGGAAATAACGACGAAGTCTTCTTGTAGCTTGTACAAGTGCTAAACAACTTTTTCGATCATAGGATACCTGGTATCGTAGTCTTTTAGCATTTTGCTTATGTAGTAAATTGGAAGTTCTTTATCTTCCCTTTCGACCAGTAGCACAGCGCTTACTGCATTATCCGTTACCGCCAAATACATTATCAATTCTTCACCAACTTTCGGTGCAGTTAGAATCGGAAGTGTAGCTAGAGCTGTTTTTAATTCTTCAAATTCTTGATTGGCCTCGGAAGTCCATTCAAAACCTCCTTTTAAACTTGCAAAATATTTTCTTACAAGCTTTTGAGCAACTTTATGAGTTCTCCTTCACAAGTACTTTGACAAGATTTTAACAAAATCATTAACTTTTAAAGAAGGCTGTCATATGCGTTTCCCCCCTATCAAATGCGTCCATCTTCAAAGGGTTTTAACAACATAACGTCAATACCACTTTTAAAGTTAAGTATTTTTTGTTTCGAATACGAATCTTTTCTTTGTGGTATATAGAGTCCTTACATCTTTTGATAAGGTTTAGTTGATCTTTTTACTTTGAATGATCAACTCACAAGACCACTTTATAACATTAGTTATTCAGCAGCACTTGCGACCCTCAGAGAGCTTAAGTTGGAATTTTATTAATAATCAAAGCATACCTTTATCCACTTAAGTTTTGCCATCTCTCTTTTGGGCTTTTGTTAGCAACCATTGTACTAACAAGGTGTCCGGCCTGGTCACATCTTCCCAACATGCACTCTTTAATCGTCAATGAGACAGTTGAGGACAAGAAAAGCATTTTTACTTTTTCTTGGGTTACCCTTTATAAATAAAGGAATAACAGCGATACTGCATGAAGGTATTGGTATGTAATACCTTTTGGAAATGCACCCGCTAATGACTCATGAACCATATTATAGAAAGCGAATCATATCGCATGTGAATCTCGTATTATTTAAAGAGATCATTTGTACAGCATATGCATGTGTTTATTGATAACTAAAGCAATGAGATGCTTAAATGGAATTCTTTTAGCATTTTTAAGGAAACATTCATATTCAATATTTTACGCAAGAGCGATCAAATATTTGTATAACCTTCTCACACAAAATGAAATAAGTATGACCATAGATCTTTGTAAGTACTAGAATCAAAAGTATATATCTTATTCTTCATCAACTTATTACAAGATCATAAATGTAGAGACAAGAACATAAAGATCAACATTTTCTATCTTTCATTTGAGGTTTGCATTTGCAACTTCACATGTAACATTTGCGAAGATGAATTCCATTCCAAGCTCGCACTAGTTCAGTTCCATCAAGCTGTTGAAGTATGTAAGACCCATTTCCAATCGCTTTTTTGATTATATAAGGTCCCTCCCATTTGGGAGACATCTTTTCGAGCGGAAGTGCTCTACTCACTTCATTACTTCTTAGCACATATTCTCCTTCCTTATACTGCTGGGTTTTGACTTTGGCGTTATAATACTTTGCCATCTCTTTTTTGTATCTGCTTTCTCGTATAGCTGTGATTTCCCTTCGCTCTTCCAAAAGATCCAAATTGGTTCTTAATTCCTCATCATTATCCGTCACTTGCACCTGTAAGCGGTGACTAGGTATTCCGATTTCAGCCAGAATGACGGCTTCGGTTCCATATACAAGACTGAATGGTGTTTCACCATTGCTAGTTTTAGGCATGGTTCGATGTGCCCACAAGACATGTGGCAGTTCATCGACCCAACTACCTCCATACTTTTCCAATCTCATTTTTATACCTTCAACAAGACTCCGATTTGCTCTTTTGACTTGGCCGTTGGCCTGTGGATGTGCAACTGATGTGAAGATCTGATTTATATGAAGCTCTTCATACCATTTCGCAAATGGGTTTCCAGCAAATTGCTGTCCATTATCTGTTATGATATAGAGAGGTAAGCCAAATCGGCATACAATATGTTCCCATACGAACTTTTTGACTTGCTTGCCAGAAATACAAGCAAGTGGTTTTGCTTCAATCCATTTTGTAAAATAATCAATCGCAACCAATAGAAATTTTACCCCTCCACTTGCTGGTGGAAAAGGTCCGATTTTAAAGATATACAAACTTTCATAAAGGGTGTGGCTCTTTCAGCTGCTTTTGACAAAAATTTATGTAGAGCCACCAAACGCCCATTTAGAGTTTGTATATCTTTAAGGGTTTTAGGCTGTTCCATTTCCATAACCGCCTTGACCTTTCTCGGATGTGCCTGGATCCCTTCTTTATTGACTAGGACCCCTAAGAACTTGCCTTCCTCCATCGCAAATGAGCATTTCTTGGGGTTTAACTTCATATTGATACCCCACAAGTTTTTAAAGGTCTCTTCAATGTCTTTGATCATATCTTCCTCATGAGAACTCTTAATGACTACATCATCCACATAGGCTTCAAGATTTCTACCCACTTGCGATTGGAAGGTCTTATCCATGAGACGCTGGTAAGTTGCACCAGCGTTTTTTAATCCAAATGGCATCTTTTTATAACAGAATAAACCTTCATTTGTAATAAACGCAGTTTTGTCCTCATCTCCTTCAGCCATAAAGATCTAATGATATCCTTTATATGCATCAAGGAAACACTTCCATCTATATCCAGCTAAAGAATCAACTTTTAGATCAATTTCTGGAAGTGGATAACAGTCCTTTGGACATGCTTTATTAAGGTCTTTAAAATCAATGCACATTCGCCATGAATTATCAGGTTTTCGGACTAAATCAGGATTTGCAACCCATGTTTGATAAAGTACTTCTCGAAGGATCCCTGCTTCCACAAGTTTATCCACTTCCTCTTTAACCACATTGTTTCGAACCTGATCATAAATTCGTCGCTTCTGTTGAATAGCCTTTACACCTGGATAAATGTTCAGTTTATGCTCAGCCAAATGTCTGGGAACCCCCGTCATATCCGACGGCTCCCATGCGAAAATATCCACATTGTCGATTAACAATTGAAATAATTTCTTCCTTGTTTCTCCTTGTAACTGTGATCCAATTTCGATTGTTTGATCTGGAAACTTCTTATTTATGATCCATTTGTCTCTCTCTATAGTATCACTCTTTATATTCTTCCAACCTTCTTCTGATGTCAAGGGTTTTTCAACCAAGGCTACTTGTGGATCTGCATCTGTTTTGACAGTTGCGATTCCTTTTGGTGTTGGGAATCGAACGAGCCCATGTGCTGTTGAAACTATAGCGCCCAAAACTTTAAGCCCAGGGCGACCAATGATGACATTGTGAGGAGAAGGAGTTGCAACCACAATAAAAGTCATCATCTCTTCTCGGAAGAGCTTATCGTCACCAAAGATCACTGGAAGAGTTATTTCTCCCATCGGATGTACCACTTCTCCCGAGAAACCAATGAGGGTGGAATTATGAGGCTTCAGCCTTTGTTGCACATCCAATCCCATTTTTCGGAAGCAAGACTCATACATAATCTCCGATGCACTTCCAGTATCGAGATAGGTCCGCTTCACTAAAAACCCAGCAATACCGACAGTCACAATTACTGGATCTTCTCTAGATTTCCTTACCAATCAATGGTGGAAATGTAATCTCTTGGCTTTTCCACTTTTCTTCTTCAAACTTTGTTTTAACATTACGATGCCAAGTGTTCGACCCTCTTCGTATCATTGCGATCACAGCTTGTTTAGCAGCTGGAGGACGTCTCTCCTTAATATTTTTAACCAGATGCGATAATTTTCCGGACTTGATGGCTTTTTCAATCTCGCCTCGCAAGTGTCTGCAATTGTCTGTATCATGACCACGATCCTTATGATAATCACAATATTTACCCATGTCACTTCCTAAAGGATTGTAAGTCCTTTGAGGTTTTGAAAATTGAACGTTCTCCGTCGCTAAGATTTCACTTGGAGTTTTTGTAAGCGACGAGAAATCATTAGATCTGGGCTCCCAGACCTTCTTGTATCCCCCATAATTACCCTCTCCCCTACGATCATAGGGTTGAGATCTAAATTTTTTTCCAGGATTGATTCCTTGTTGGTGCAGTGGAGACACTTGCATTTGCATTCCGGTAATTACCGCTCTTCTGAGACGGTTTTTGGGTGTTGATACCTTGGATGTTTCCGGAAGCGCTTCTTCCTTTTACATAGGTCCTAACGCGATCCATGAGCACCTCCATTGTTTGAGGCAGGTCCTCATGCAATTTTTCCACCAAGTGCGTATGTCGAACACCATGGCAAAAGCCAGATATACGTAATTAATCTTGTGCCCCAGATATCTTTATAGTTTCATTGTTAAAACGCATAACGAAGCTTTTAAGGCTTTCGTCATTCCTTCTTCGGATGTTATGTACTTCCGTCACTTCCTTTGTGCACTTCCGTTGTTGGCTAAATTGCCTTAGGAATTTCGTCCTTAGGTCTTCAAAACCACTTATCTGTGCATTTGGTAGTGCATCAAACCATACTCTTGCAGGCCCAGTAAAGGTCTGTACCAGCATGTGGCACCATGTTTCTTCTGACCATCGTTCAAGCCTCCCAGCAGTAATAAAATCAAATATATGATCTCGGATCTGTAGCCACCATACTTCTTTATAGAAGTTGGCATTTCAGTTTGCTGGAATTAGCATTTGCGATCCAATTTTGAAACTTAGAATGCTCTTGCATGAAGCGGAAAGTAAGGGACAATACTCCTTGCTCCTGATATCACAAAGTTCATAGGTCAGAATAAGATCAATGCCTTTTTCAAAAATTAAGGTCTTAATGTTACAATTCAATCATAGCAATTACAGCTTATTTAGAATTGATCACATCTGCCTCTTATATGAGGTCTTTCAGGGTGACACTTCCAACACAAATGTAATTTGTTCGGAAGTGTCATACAGTATTAACTTCGCAAGAGATCTTATTGTACATCACTTCTGACGCGCGTACGTCTTACTCGGAAGTCTTCACTTGCTATCATAATCACTTCCGATGCGCGTACGTCTTACTCGGAAGTCTTCACTTGCTATCATAATCACTTCCCAAGCGCGTACGTCTTACTCGGAAGTCTTCAACGTAATATCAAATTTTTTTTGAAAAATCACATCGACACCACTTCCGATGCACATGCGGCTTACTCGGAAGTGTACATCTGTGTCACATTCTCTATCTCTCTCTCTTCTTTTTTTCTTTTTTTTTACAACTCAACTCGTGAGTGTGTATTTGAAGTTTCTAAAATTCAAATTTGAAGAAGTTCTTGCCGCCTTAATTGTTGTTCTTATGACTTTCCAGATTTTTTAGGCAATCTTCATAAGAGCCTCTTTGAATCTTCAAATCTTCATCCGGTATTCATTCAACGAATTTCCAGATTTCGCATTTCACCATACGATCCTCAGTTGTGTATCCATTCATAAGGATTTCACATTATCATTAAACCATTATCATATCACAAGGATCAAAATGCATCAAATTACCAAATCAACAATTGATCATTAACTTTTGAATTGAACAAATTCAAATTAATTTTATCGATCCAAAATATGTGTATCGGTCAATTGTTTTCAAAAACGAATTTCTCTATTCATTCAAAGCGTTAAAATCGATACCTGATGATTTTGACTGTTTGATAATTGTACGATCTTCATTTAGAAGATCATCTAGATCCTTCTGATCGGCAGTTTTTGTAGCATCCTTTTCCGGAGTAAATTTCAGAGTTGCGCGAACTTCCTGCAGCCATTGTTCGCGTTTTTCCTTGTCCTTTAACTGCTTCAGAATCTGCAAATTTCTCATCAGGAAATCTCGATCAAAACCTCGTAAGACCTCTACAGCATTATTCGGATCCACATTATCGTCCTCATCATCATGATCCGAATATGGATTATCGTCAGAGTGATTCGGTAATTGAAACACCGAAACTTTTTCACTAGGTTTTCCAGCTGATCCTTTCGAACTATGAATGTTCTTCGGTGATCCTCCTAGATCGAAAATGGACTTCCTCTTCACTGACTCATCCGATTGCTTCTCCATTTTTCACCAATTCCTGAGAATTCGGATGGCGCCAATTGATGAACCACAAAATCTCACCGCACGTAAATGAGAAATCACAATTCAACTAGGAACATGCTAATTTATGAAGATTAATCGATGAATCAATGGATCTATTAATATCACAAGTTTTTGAGTACAAAATGAGGAAAACACACAGTAAATGTGTGGTTTTCCGGAATACGAAGTTACATTGCTAGTGAATGAATGAGCTATTTATAGAACTGCTGAAGTCGCATCTTCGTAAGTTGGCTGGATGCACTTGCATCTTGTTCATCCGCAACTGCATCGCCTCCGACTTGTTCTTTGTATGACACTTGCTCTCGAGGTCTTCACCATCGGAAATGTAGATGTTAAGCCATTTGCATGTCCGGTCTTGACCTATCCTCATCATGTAGCAAAACACATTTATATAAAAAATTGTTCTTTGACACAAATGTGTCGCAAAACATATTTTATAAAATGTTATTCTCCGACACAAATGTGTAGCAAACCATATTTAGTAATCTTTTGACACAAACGCGTTGCAACATAAATTACCAAAATTATATAACTTTGACGCAAAATTGTCGCAAAAAGAAAAATCATAAAAAAAAAATTGTTGACACAATTGTGTCGCAAAATATAAAACTTAAAATGTGTAAATAAGATAAATACTATTAAGTACTGGCTTGTTAATTAAGTGGATAATTTGGACAAAATAGTTTTGTCACAAAATTGTTACTTTCGCCGTAGTAAATGTGTCGCAAAAATTTTGCGGCATCGATATTTGCTACAAAACGTTTTTGTGGTAAATGTTTCGCAAATGAGATTTGCTACGAATTTGCTACAAAAACCCGTGTCGCTAATTATTTTTTTTCTAGTAGTGATATATGTATCCACCTTTACACTTATATTTCTAGAATATATAGAATATTGTTACACGTAATAACTTCTAGCGGTCTAAACGTATATACGTGTCGTATATGCTATATGTATAAGTTCATGACATGAAACATTTTAAGTTATAATAAATGTTTATAAATGTTGTAAAGAAAAACAATGTTTAAGCATTGTAAAACAATAAAACAATTTGATGTCGTCACTAAATTGTAGGAGATTTGTAGCAACTTCCAACACATTTGCTACAAAAACCAACAGTCAAAGTCTGTTTTTTCCTTTTTTACGAGGCCTAACGATGTTATTTTTGTTCCATCATTTGCATAACTTCATTATACATGGAATAATTTGATTTAGAACTATTTTAACATTTCAAACAATTATGTACACATATGTCCATCCTTAAACTTATACTTCTAAAATATCAGACTATTACGCGAGTAACTTATAATGGTGCACCTAAACATAGATAAGTGTACTACATGTATAAGATTGTGAAATAAAACGTATTAAGATATAATGAAGTCATACAAAATATGGAATGAAAAATACAATGTTTGAACATCGAAAAACAAAAAAAACAACCTAGAGCTGTTACTAGATTGTAGCAACTTTGTAGCAACTTCCTATATTTAGCGTCCCCTTTGCTACGAGCGTGGATATATTACTAATATGGATAGCAAATGTGTTACAATAAAAACTAGAATAGTATAGATTGCGACACATTTGCTACAAAATTTGAATATTCAATCAATTTACTCACCTCTGTAGCAAAGTTGTCGCAACAAGTTCATAACTTAGTTTACATTTGCAACATATTTGCGACAAGAGTAAAACTTTTAAAATAATGTTATACTTTGCGACAAATTTGCTACAAAAATTGACTAATCTCGAACTTTTGTTGCAAAGTTGGTAACTTCAATTATATTTACAACACATTTGCGACGGGATGGAAACTTATTATTGATATTTATATCAAATACCTTGCGATACAGGAATACAATAAAATTAAGTATTATAGTTTGCATTAAGTTTGCTACGAAAATAGATTTTTATAATTTTTTTATTTTGTTTGTAGCAAATGTGTCACAAACAAATTAAATATTTTTATTTACAACATATTTACAGCACACCAACAAGGGTACCACACATCCAAATTTTAGAAGAATAAAATAAAAATAAAAATAAAAAACTATAGCTTGCGTCCAATTTGCAACGAAAGTGGATTAATAAATAGAATTTTATCACATTGGTAACAACTGTCTAGCAATAAAAACTTAGTAAAAGAAGTTTATTCTTGTTTGTGACTCTGTTGCGACAAATTGAGAATTATAAAAAAAAATTAGTATGTTATCTTTAATATCATTCGTGTATTAAGTATAAATATAGTAGTTTGTGTCACGTTTGTTACAAAAGTTAATTATTAAATATAATATTATTTTGATCTGTAGCAAATGTGTCGCAATAGCTTACTAATAATATTTTATAAGTTTAACACGTGTGTTATTAATAAAAAAATTGTATTTTACGACAAGCTTGAGACGAGTTTGTAAGAAACATTTTCTGTCTTTGCTCTTTCGTCACAAATGCGTGAGAAATAAAAAAAAATTTGTCATGTCATAAGTTTGTTGCAAAAGTGTTAGTATTTTGCGACACAATGTGTTGTGTCGCAAATTTCTGTAGCAAATTTCTTTTTTTCTAGTAGTGAACTGCTATATAGTGGCTGAAAAGAAAAGTGGGTATAGCTGTGTCTCTTGCTTAAACTCCAACTCTGACTTCTTTCACATTAAGGTGGAGTCGAGGTGTGTGACTAACTCATTCCACGCTTGCTTTCGGTACGTGGTAAGATAAAATAAATCTCCCCAATTAAACAATGATTATCAAATAACAATAATTAAAAATACCATGATCAACATACTTTACTTTTCTGACAATTCCTTTCTATATGACCATGCTACCCACAGAGATAACACTTATTCTTCCAATCACCAGCTTTGCAGTCCCAGGCTGATCGGGTAACAACAAACTATAAACATAATCATGAGTAAAGACTTCATTTGTATATACCAGCAAAAATAATATGATAAGAATGAGAAGAATTGGAGAAGCCAATTTGCCACAGCTAGTATTAGCAACAAATCATGTGATACACAAATGAATCTTCAATAAAATATATAAGAATAGTTTATCTAAATTGCATGGCAGTTAGATTGTTAATCCTCTTACCTTGTGTATCTGCTAAAGATGTCTTTTAAATCACGTGATCTTGATCGTTAGTATTTGATACAAACACGGTCGTTGTATTATGAGACGAAGAGTTATGTTTATGCTACAATACATCATAAATAAATTTAAAAAGAAAACTATATCGTACCCAGGGTTCTTTATACTCATTTTCAGAGTTGCTTGAGGATCCAGAATCATCATCTACCAACATGTATTGAACATCTTCATCTTTTGTGGCGGTTGAAGATGAAAACATGACACTTTTGCCAGAAACCTCTTCCAAATTCAAGTTGTTTTGCAGTTCCTATCTTTCTCTTTCGTTGGTGGGTCATGAGGCCTCAATGATCCATCCAACAGTTACCCCAAATCTCACAACGAAGCTAGAAAAACACAATGAAAACCTGCAAAAATTTAATAAATATTATATAAGTTATGTAGAGGTGAAACTAAACTTAACCAACTTAACCGCAAGATACAAATAACCTCTATAGAGGAGAAAATGAAATATAATTCATAACAATAACCACATTTCCATATTTTATAAACTTATGACTAACAACTAAGCAATTAGTGTACTCGTTTGTAAATCTCAAATTTACACCAATAACTCAATCTCTCACTCTATACAACAACCTATTATTTTTTATAATTCCAAAATTATAAATCTCTTACTCAAGTTGAAGCAACAATATACTCATATCAGTCAATAAGCAAACATAAGAACCAAATAGTTATAGCATATTACTATAATTCAAAGCAATTTAAAATCCTACCTGATGTGTCCACATGTACCCAAGTCGTACATTGACACTTTGACAGTATAAATAGTTGTAACAATTAACCTCCATCATGGATGACCACCCATGTCACACCCTAACCGACGACGGAAAATGTCGGAGCGTGATAAATTGTCCAGATGCTCACAACCAAATAAATTACAGTTGCGATATACTTAACCATGCCATTTTATTTCATAAACATCAATATCTTACAAAACATAACACATACAGACATGATTTTAAGTTTAACTAGGTCCAGCAATGCCTAGCGTGATAACACAACCGAAATCTCAAGTAGCATTTCCTGCAACATGTATAAAATATTTGTCAACTACAATGAGTTGCTGAGTACACATAGGTTTAATATTAAGTATAAGTATAAAATTAAATATGCGATCAACGTGCCAAGTGTATGATTAAGAATATGACAAACAAGTATTAAAGGCAAGATATAATTAAACGCGTAAAACAAACATTGACAATTTAGGTTCCAATCACCTATTTGAAGACAAGATTACTTCTCAATATCCTAGGTGGGTTGTCAACCAATAGCTATTAATGAACCAAAGGCTTGGTGTTGTTAATGTTTACGCAAGAGTAAAGTTTCAAGTTTATCAAGTCTCAAGTCTCAAGTTTCACGTATCAAGTCTCACACAAGTAAGCATATCAAGAATCACACAAATACTCATATAATCGCATTGTTTTGTATCAAGAATAAAGAATAATGATTTTTTATATATGATACATGTTGCACCCCAAATAACAAAAGAAGAGGGCTACGAGTACTCACATGATGAGCGGATTGAGGATGAATGATAACACTGAGAGTGATAATGATAGACCTTGAGATTAGCCTATTAACATAAATAGGCTAAATAAATACAAAGAATATAGTTCCAATTGGACAGGGTTCTTGAAGAGTATCAGGTATTATTATTATGTCAAAAGACTATATCTGTTTTGATTAAAACAAAGATTAGTGATAATATGAAAACGTGTTTTCCTATAAGTAAACACTCACTCCAGGAATCCCCAGGTAAGCCTGCCAGGTCCAACGCGGGATTTATGCGACATCCTTACCTATGCCAGGAAACCCAGTGTACAGGCGTTTACCCTTCCGGTCCGCGCGAGTTCTAAATAGTTTTATAGAAATGATATTTCATAAAATATAGATTATGAATGTTTATAGATTTTGATATATATATATATATATATACATATACACTTTTTTTAATTAATAAAATTTAAGTATATATATATATATATATATATATATATATACATTTGTTTGGTTTTTATACATTTGTTTGGTTTTTATAAATTTAAGTATATATATATATATACATTTGTTTGGTTTTTAAATATAAATATATTTTTATGAAATACATATATATATATGTATATACTGATAATAATGTTTATAAAATTATATATATATATATATATATATATCATAATCATATAATATCAAATAGTAATTTATGATCATATATATATATATATATATATATATATATATATGTTTTTAATAAATATGTGTATTTATCAATTTTACGAATATTATCAAACGTGCTTGAAAAATGATAAAAATTTAGGGTATTAATCTTGATAGTATACAAAGATATCCCCTAAAGTTTGAGACCCAAACTCATAACCGTTTGCCAAATTTTAGCATTATAACGTCGTATAACACCGTTTTTACCCGAAAAAAATGTGATCCAATTGTGAAGTTGACTTAGGGGTTTCTTTAGTTATGTGTTCGTATGAAGATCCCCAAAATTACAGCTCCTAATTCCTAACAGATTGTTCTAATTTTAACAAAATAGTTCAAGAACCCTAGTTTTTAAGCAAATCCGGAATTTGATTAAAACAACGATATGAACGGAAATTGATAGAGGGCTTTTGTTCTACGTATCAAATAGAGGAGGACTGCAGAAAACGAAACCTTGAGAGCTCCTGGATCAACCGAATTTGAGCAGAGAAGGTTCAGGTACGATTTAAGGGTTTTTAGAGGATTGATTCATCAAATCAAAGACTGATTTCGAATGATTGAAGCTGGTATTTATACTAACAGGGACGAAATGATGTTAAGACATGAGTCCTGGTGATTAATCGGTCGAATTGACACGTTTTGGAGGAAAAAACGAGGCTGCAACACGAAGACAACCTAGAAACACGTCTGCACGTTTTGGGGCGTACCGCCTCAAAGTGAATTTGACAGATTTACACTTTTAGTCCCTGAAGTTTCATTTTTGCAGTTATAGCCCCCGAACTTTAGTAAATTGACACTTTTTACCCCCAGAAATTTATAAAATATATTTTCATTATATTTATAATCTTGGAGTATAAATAATTTGATTTTGATGATTTACGAGACCTCCGGTTAATACCGAAATCGTGTAAAGTACCGAAATTTCATTATTTTTGTCATAAACCTCCAACTTTTTATGAAACCTCACTAGTATTTATTTGTATGCGTGACTAGTATTACACACAAATATAATACATGTTTGGATTTGCTAAAGTTGTCTGGTTTTAACTTAAATAACGAAATTGATTGAGATGGAATTTGAATTTAGATTTCGAGATAATTTCTACGAGTCATATAACATAATTGTGATAACAAAATATAATACAATTCCTTATTGATTCAAGATCATAATTACAAATCCGAATTTGAAAACGGGTCGGATAATGTCACAACCCACATAACAGAACAAACTCAATATACATACACTTTCTGTGGCTATTCTATGTTGTTTCTTTCAATTATTGAACCTTAGTTTTTGTCTTGGGCAGGCTTTCTCATGGTAGTTTTAGCCATTTTCATTGCAGCAATAATAACTAATAACTAACACATAAAGAGATTACCCTCATTATTAAACAAACACTTTCTCTCATTAAGCTAAAGAGTACCTCCATCTTGTAACATTCTATGGATTTACCAAAAGCACTGCTCCACCAAGAGACTTTGTTGCTCCCGCGAACTATGTAAATGTAACATGGAAAATGATTAAATATTACAAAAATAAATGTGTGAGCACTAAAAGATGTATGAGTACCTCACTTAGAATCAGAACACCTTTCTTTGAAGCTTGACAGACCACAAACTAATAGCTCATAAGATTCATTCTGTCCCCAGGCAGGTAAAAATAGGTTGTTGACTATTAATGCCCTTTTTTTTTTACAGTTTTCATATAGATCATATCAAAAAACAGTTAAAAACTTCAATTAACGAATGAAAATCCATATTTTGATGGCATATTATGATTATATAGTGACAGTTTGAAAACATTCCAATAAGAAAAAAGATACTAAAATGGATCCATGACTTCAATCCAAGGATGCATAAGAAGTGGATCAAACAACCTGCAAAGCGAACATAAAAAATTAGTCAAACTAAAATCGACTCAACTGATGGTCATTCACATTTTGAAAACCAAAATCTTATCAATATTAAAAACACCAGAGCTGTATACAGTCTATATAAACAACCATGTATGCTTCAAAACATAAAACACACCAAAATACTGGTTAAACAAAGAAAAAAAATACAAAATTATAATATGATACAAAAAGCAGAAAGACCAAACACAAACAACATATCAGCTGTAGCAAATCACACCAAAATAAAAATGAACCTGGTAAAGTATTAGCAAAAAGGTTTTCTTTCCATGTTGATAGCCAAGTTTTATCTCAACGCTTGTCTTCCTGGTCTTCTTCTCTGCAAATTCTCCAGCAACACCTTCAAACCCTAAAAGAGAAAAAGAAAGGCAATAAACCTCTATCACATGCCGTAAAACCCTAAAAGACAACCATATATAGAATCGCTCGGGTCATGCGGCATCTTACCGACACCAACCATCACAGCTCCTAAATAAAGTCGATTCCAATACATAAAATCTCGTAGGAAGAATACACATAAACAATCGATCGTGGCTGGAGCTCAGAATATAAAAACCCTAAGAGGTAAGAAGCAGAAGAAACAAATAAATGGAAAAATTGGTCAAAAGAAAACCCTTAAAGTTTACCTCTGTCAAAATCAGTGCCCTAATCCGCAACCAAAACGAACCACAGAGAAAATCGTAGGATCCTGCTTGGGTTTACCTCTGTCGTAGAGAAAATCGGTGCCCTTAAAGTTTACCTCTGTCCAAAACGGTGCCCTTGTTGCTTTTCAAAAACCGGATACCTGCAAGTCTGTGTTCCAAAATCGGTTTCTATGCATTCTCAAGATCAAAAGTTGCTTTCACGATTTAGGGTGTTTAGTCTCTGCCTTCTCAGATAATATTTGAATTAGGGCTTAAAAGGAACAAAGCAGGATCTGGCTTCCGATTAAGAGAGAAGGAAAACATAGGCCATGAATGATTTCAGCTTGAATATGATACAAAATCATCAAACTAATAATTACCTCTATACTTAAGCAAAACTAAGGAGCAAACGTTTCAAAGGCAGGTTCACCAAGTAGACAACCACCGAACAACATGCAGTATGTATAATAAAAAAAATTAGAACAATATACATGTAGCAAGAATTAAAGATCGAACATCCATGTTAAGAAAAGCTTAGCGCATTTCACCAAACATCTCATAAACACACACATAAAATCCCCAATTGAATTTAAACAAAAAAAAATTAAAAGGCAACGATCCACGCGCACGCAGGAAGCAAACAGCCACCACCATGAAAACTAAACCGATTAGAACGGAAATGGGTACATACAACATCTACTACCCAAAGAACAACAAAACTAACAACTAAAAACACACAAAACCAACAAAATTAACATGCAAAGGTTGACAAACACAACCAGTTAGGGTAAATCAGGAAAACATGTGAAAACATCAAATGGAATCAAACAACGAATAAAATCTGGTGATGACCACGCTTATGCGTAGTCGAAGGCAAATGCAGAAAACGAAGAGATCTAAAAAAGTACATGCTGAATCGTAGTCACATAGTTCTTAACCTAACTGAAACAAAAAACTTTAAAGAAAATTAAGAATCAAATACCCTTTATTTAGAAATCAGATTCTGAAGTAGTAGTCTCCAATCTATTAAACTGGTGGATATAATCTGCAAAGATAAACATCACAGGAGAGAAGAAAGGAGATATGAGACAATTGTTGTAGAAAACTTTAGAATCATCCACCAAATATCATATTACAAATAAAAAGCATATCTGGGTAAATTCCTACTGAACATTAACGAAATTACAATATAAAACCAAAAATCAAACGATTAAAACCCAAAACTAACCGGTTTGGAAGCACATAAAATCCCCTTTGTTGAACTTGGATGAAGAGTCACTCAAATTGGTCGGCGAAACATGTGGAGGCGGAAATAGATGATGAATCGTCTTCTATTATGAGGTTTAAAGAGTGAGAAAGATGAGATTAGCGGATGATGAACATACCTTGAAGATAGATTCGAAATCACAAAACCAAAACTAAACCAATTAAAAACAATAAAATAAAAACACATGTCAATTTTCAGAAATTACCAAGCTTAACAAACCTTAACTGAACATACATGGAAGGTGATAGACCTAGATACGCAGGTTGGGAAAGATAAGAACATAGATGGAAGGCGATAGACCTTAACTGAACATAGATGCAGCAAAAGGGTGATGTCGTGATGATCTTCAGATGAATCAAAACGATGTAGAGAGAGAGAGGGGGGGGGCGTTCTTCAAATTTGTAATTTGAACTGGATCCCGCTTATCTCTGGTGAAGAGATTTTGAAATTTCAAATGGAGCCAAAATGAAACCTTTTCCGAAATTTGGTCCTGCAAATCTGTGTTTTCAAGATAGATTTTGAATTACAGCTTGATTGGGTAGGAAAGAGGTAAGCGGATGAATGGGTAGCCGATGAAAGGGATTCTCTTCTTTTAAGTGCTTTATCGCTTGTACATGCTGCTTAAAATCTTGTACCCTTTAAAACATTCAACATGTATGCTTTAAATCCTTGTACATCGTGTATAAAGGCTTGTACATTTCTTAAAATTCAACTTTCGACAATCTCTCTCTAATATCTATATTGAAGTATTATAGATAGGGTGAGGTTCATTTTAGACACTTTCGCATGTGAAATAGCTCTTTTTTACATGTGTTCACATGTGAAATTTTCTGAATTATGAGAAAAAAAGAAGGAAAAAAAGGAAATTAATCACAACCATTAGATCAAGAGATCTAATAGTGAAAAAAATTGTCTACCTGTCTACAATTATGGGGGTGTCTACAATGAACTTTTCACATATATATATATATATATATATATATATATATATATATATATATATATATGGGAAGGATCCTGCGAAAATACATTTTTTTTGTGATAACCGTGTAAACAAATCTTAAAACCTACATAACTTTTTCATACGTTAATATTTTTAAAAAAAATTTACACCAAAAGTCTTAAAATTATGTTTTTAACATAAAGGGTGTTTTTTCGTATGATAATTCGTCTTTGTGCAGTACTAATGATAATGATGCACATGTGCAACACATGAAAAAAATATGAAATGTTAATTCTTTTCTGATTTTTTTTCCAGAACTAAAAATAACGTAATTCTAAGACTTTTGGTGTGAATTTTATAAAAAACATTAGCGTATGAAAAAGTTACGTAAGTTTTAATATTAGTTTTCACATTTTCGCAATAAAAAGTGTTTACGCATGATCCTTACCCTATATATATATAGGGTGTAAGTACCTGGAAGGATCTTACTAATGCATGATTCGGTTACAACATTTACAACGAAGTAAATAAAGAATTGCTTTATTGATTCACAAAGAGTTACAGTTCTAGAGAGAGAAATACCTTGAGAACACACAGTTAACAATGACTCAACTCACACACCAGTAACTAAGCTCTCTCTAACACGAACTATTTATAGTACCAACATACTGGCCGACGTACCAACTGGCGAACCACTTGGTACGACGCGGACCATATGGTACGGCCACTATGGTATGTTGACTCTCCGACTCACAAAGACGCTCTAATCTAGATACAATACATGAGACACAATGTAGCATAGGAATATGCTCTAACAAACTCCCCCTTAACGTGTAGTGTATCTATTCTAACTAAACTTTAGTCTTCAGCATTGCTGCGTCCAATCTTTAACTTGAAATCTTGTCGAAAATAGAACTTGCATGGCTGGATCAGTCTTGAACAATCGTTGAACTTCAAGATCCACTTGTAAAAGATATGACAAACTCCCCCTTTCACCATGCTTGAGTCTTGTCACACAGAACCTGCAATTTCAGAAGACAAAAACACGGCTTTTCTTTTCTTTTGAAAATTAATTTAATCTTGGCGCAAAACTTCTCTTCAAGAATCCAAGATATAGTTTTGAAATCATAATTTTGTATCTTGTATCGATCGGTCGAAAACAAATAAGAAACAAAATCTTTTTGGCTTTTTGAAACTTTATATCAAAACTCACCGAAAATCTTTTTGATTTTTCTAAGTTTATGCTAAAACACACCTAAAATCTTTTTGGAACTTTCAGATATGAAATATAATAGCAATACAGAATCAGATACTATTTTTTTTCTTTTGCGAGAAAGATCACATAAGTCATGTCGAATACTGGTATAATTTGTCCATCTTAAACTCAGGCACAATCATACTCATAACATCTGGATATGTTATTGTATCGATTAGATTTGCTTTGATCAGTGTACCTCACACTATCAGACATACTCAGATATGTATTTGCTTATCACACTTTGTGATTTCACTTGTGATTTAACACATAGTGACTGTATTCATGATATCGTCAACTGTGTTCCATTAAAAAAGAAATAAGAACGTTAAATCGTCTACCTTAAGGTTGATCTTTCGATACACAGATAAGGTAACGGATTTAACAAAATAAGAAAATAAAAACAAGCTGAAATTGTATAACCCAACAACAATCAGGTCGGTACTCCGTACACGTAGAGAAAGTCCGATGAGTTATACAAAACACCAAAGAAAATAAAGCAGAATGTCAAACGAACAACAATCAGGTCGATCTTTCGATACACAGAGAAAGTCCGATCGTTTGACAAAATAAAGAAAATCAAACAAGTTTAAATCTTTGCAAAATGAACACATGTATACACGGTGACTTCTCATTTTTCTTTTTCACACATATTTTCCTTGATATCTTGAGATACGCATCAAGATGTTGTCCACTTGGCCAAGCCTACCAAGCACATCAACAATGATCTTATGGATTTCTCATCTAGTTTATCCATGAGCCAGACACGTAAGCCAATATACCATCATTTCCCAATTATGTCGGATACAATTTCTCATTTTTCAAGTTTTTTTGTAATTTTCCGTTTTTCTCCCCCCTTAAAATGAAAACTCTATTTTTGGATTTTCATTTTAATAAAAGCACAAAGACACTATTTTTGGTTTTTCAATTTTCTCCCCCTAAACTACATACGGAATGTAAAAGAAAGAAAATTGACCAATCGATACTGATACCTTTCAGTTTAAGCTTCCAAAAAAACTTTTAGTTTTACAATACGAAGCATTCAATTTAAATTACGCAAGAAACTCCACTATCAGTAGCTGCTTGAAGCTTGAACTTCACAATCACCAACAGGTCTTCTTGAAGAAACCTGCACACTGGATTTAAATGATTAGTATTCAAAGGACCCGAAGCACACAACTTCTTGTCGACCAGTGTCTTTCACAAAATCATTTGCAGCCTTGCTGACCACCTTAGGTCGCCACTGCATTTTTGCTTTTTCTGTTTTAATTGAGTCATCATCCTGTGATGAACCACCAACACTTGAATCAAATTTGAAAAATTGTTTCTTTTTATATTTAGGTTGGAAGGTGTTGACTTAGTGAACATTCTGCCTGATTCATCAATAAAGTGGCAGATTTGTTAGAAAATGTTCTTTTGACAGTTTCAGGACAATCATGTGCCACGTGTCCCTTTCGACGACATTGATAGCACAAACGATATGATCGTTTAGATTGTGGTTTGCCCTGAAATGCATGACATCTATCATCAGATTCATAACTATCAGAATAATCATAAAAAACTTGAAACCTATTCGCATGCACCCATTTGGAATTAGGACTTCGAGGTGTAGAATTCGATCCAGACGACGAAAATTCTTTCGGAGAATTTTCAAATGAATCCTTCTTTTTTTGTTTTCCTCCAAATCCTTTCTGCATGGTATAAATGAATACATGGGCTAAATGATAGATTTGTTCTAAACTTGTGTCTTTCTTTTCTTTTGGAGCTTTCTTGGGCATGTTTTTCTTGACATTCTTCTCAAATTTCTTACCCCCACTATCAAAACCGGAACCTTTGTAACCTGGTAGCTTTGATAGATCAACTTGAGAACTCGAAGAACCAGCTTTAGCAGTTTGATTGAATGAAGCTTTAATATCCGCTAATTTGTTAGCTTCGACCAACTTTGCAGCAACATTTTCTTCATTCAACTGCTTTTCTTCTTTTTCAACCTGTTTTCCAAAAGAAATAACTCCCTCCTCTGAAATAAACCCACCAGAAACAAACTTGGAAGCAGATTTATCAACCAAACTTTCCTTCTTCTCCACTTTTTTGTTAGATTGAGACTTTTTCCTTTTGTCAGATGTTGAAAAAGCAAACTCAGAATAATCACCATTTGCATCAGAAAAATTCAGATCAGCTAAAGGATCAGATTGAATAACCGGATGTGGAATCTGATTGTACTCTTCACTTCCAAACACTTTCTTGAAATTCTCATCATTGCACAAATAGCTTGTGAATGAATGTGAATTCTTCAGATTATTCAACTGCCGCTTAAGATCTAAGAACTCAACATTCAAATCAGATATTTTCTTTTATGCTTCACCCAACGCTTTTTCTGAATCAATTAATTGTTCCGAAGCTCTGTTGAACAAAAAATTTTCTTGTCTTATGTGATCATGTGCATCATACACTTCTTGTGTCACTTTATCGACTTGTCCTTTATAAATCTCAACATTCCTTGTCAACAATTTTTTATCTTGTGTCAAACTTGTAACTTTATCGAGTAATTTTAAATGTTCCATTTGACGATCATTCTCCTTAGCAACAACTTCATCATGAACTTTCTAAAGTTCATCATACGATTGCTGAAGTGAGTCCAATCTGGCTTTTGACTTGTTAAACAAAGCATCAAAATCTTCAATTATATCTTTTGCTTCACTCTCCCATTTTGCAGCATTTTTTACTAACTCTGCATTTTCATTTTGTAACTTCAAAATTTGTTCTTTATCTGCACCAAACATCTCATCCAACTTTTTCTTAAGCTCTACAAACTCTTCCATCAACACACTCTTTTCTTGTACCAACTTTTCATTTGTCTTAAAAACTTCATCAAAAACTTCACACTTCTGTTTGTAACTTTCTAACTCTTCTTCTTTCTTCTTCCTTCAAAAATCAACCCTTCATTTTCTTGAACCAATTCCCGAATCTTTCTATCCTTTTGACCACAAGATTTATACATTGACTCATAAACACTAATTTCAGAATCAGAATCACTGGATTGAACTTGCACAGTGGTTACAAAAGCAGATTCATCAGGAAAATCTTTAGACCAATTATAACCTTCGTCAGCTTGAGATATCATAGCTTTAACTTCTTTATTGTGATCATGCTTATCCGAAGTACTTGGTGCATATGATGATTGGTTGCACTCACGAGCAAAATTTCCTAGCTTGGAACATTTGTAACATTTAAGCTTCGACTTATCCAAACCAAGTTTTTCTCCTTGAGTAATAGATTTCTTTACATGTTTCTTCATAATCTCCTTCCTCTTTCAACTAGCATAGCAAACTACCAATCCAGATCTAACTTATGCAACTGATCATCATCCATCTGAGTTAAGTCATCAACAAACAAACCAGATTTACCAATTTGGCTAAAAATTGACCTAGAAGAAGATGATATGAAAGTAGAGAACAGTGCAGCTAAATCTTCTGCTATTTGAACAGGAATATAATTGTTTGTTGATTTATCAGGAATAGTAAAACTGCACCCTGGTGAATAACCAGAATTTTCAGGATTTCCAGCAAGAAGAGCTGTTGGAGCTGGATTAAAGCTTGAATTAGGATGTGACTTTGCTTTAGCACTCACAGTAGCAGCATTTTCTCCAAAATATAATTCAGGATTTTGAACAGAAAGACTTGCTAAATTTTTCACAATCATTACTATTTCTCGAGCCTGTAACTTGCTTGTCAATTGATTGAATGTCCAACCTGAGTAGCTTGGATCATTCGTCAACATCATAACATAATTCTCCCATTTATCAGGTAAGGCTTCTAAAAACTTCTCTTTTAACTCATCATTCCTTTGTAACTTGTAAAACTCCAAGTTCGTTTATTAAATGTGAAAATCTTATGATTAAGTCTGACACCTTCTCATTTTCACAATGTCCAAAGTTATCAAAATCCTTCTTTAAAACTTTCTTTCGAGTCTTCTTATATGGCTCATTACCCTCACATGTTTCTGCAATAGCAGTCCACAATTCCTTTGAAGTTGTATAATTCTTAAACTGATGCATCAAATCCTTGTGTAATGCCATTATAAGATAACTATATGTTTTCTTTCTCTTGCAAACAATTTCCTTTCATCAGAATCAAAATCACTTATCATCTTTGGCTTTCTAGGACTTATCATCGGATACTCATATTCCTTTTCAACCGGAAACCAACAACCAACAGCTTGAGAAAAGATGTAGGAACCTTTTGAGTTGTTCCTATCTCGTTATTATAATTCATCATGATTTGCATCGATGTTTGAACAGCTGAAAACACTTGAAAATCACTCATCTTGAATTGTGATGAAATTTGTCTCAGCTTACCAATAACCAACTTAGCGCACCAGATTATCGACCTCCATACGAGTGATATTCAACAGACCACCAGCGTACCTAACGTACAACGTACCAACAAACGGACCTGAAAAATCAGCGTACCAGATCAAGCTGCGTACCAACTTGGTACGACGTAAGTGCCTGCGTACCAGTGAATAACCGTCGCGTACCAACTAAGAAGATTGCCTTCCGTACCACCACTCAGCGTACCAACAAAACTATGAAGATTGCCTTGCGTACCATTGGATCATCCGGCGTACCATCGCATTCATCGAACGTACCAACGGCGTAGCAAGCACAAATCGACTGATTTGTGTAATTTTTGACTTTTTGAACTGGAAATTGCAACAGTGGGGTGCGAAAACACTTTAGGAAGCTTTAGAAATCATATTTGACCTCAGAATCACTCAGAAATAAGAATATTTGATGAAAAATGACCAAAAACCCAACTTCCTCTCACTAGGATTTCAAAAATGGCCAAATCACAGCAGTAGAGCAACCTGGATTGCTCTGATACCACTTGTAAGTACCTGGAAGGATCTTACTACTGCATGATTCGGTCATAATGATTACAACGAAGTAAATTAAGACTTGCTTTATTGATTCATAAAGAGTTACAGTTCTAGAGAGAGAAACACCTTGAGAACACACAGTTAACAATGACTCAACTCACAGACCAGTAACTGAGCTATCTCTAACATGAACTATTTATAGTACCAAGATACTGGTCGGCGTACCAACTGGCGTACTACTTGGTACGGGCGTACCAATGGTACGACGGACCATATGGTACAGCCACCATGGTATGTTGACTCTCCGACTCACAAAGACGCTCTAATCTAGATACAATATACGAGACACAATGTAGCATAGGAATATGCTCTAACATAGGAAGAGGATTATTTGAGAACCAATTGGTTTTGAAAACTTTTGAGAACCATTATAAGTCACTAATTTAAATATATGGAACCCCCCCCCCCCCACTTCTCATGAATTATAGTGGTCCACACCTAAAATTAGTAGTGGTTGAGATTTGATTCTCAAAAGCTTCTCATTTGAACCTAACCATATATATATATATATATATATATATATAGGGTTATGTTCAAATGAGAACTTTTTATTTTGAGAACATTTGAGAACTAAATCTCCACCACTAATTTCAGGTGGGGACCACTATAATTCATGGGGTGGTTTCCATATATATAAACTAGTGGCTAAGATTAGTTCTTTTTAGTTCTCAAACCCAATTGGTTCTCAAATGATCCCCTCCCTATATATATATATATATATATATATATATATATATATAGGGGAGGGTTCTAGAGAAAACCACCCAATTCTAGAAAACCAAGAAAACCACTTAATTGCTATTGATTAAAAATTGAATGGACAAGATTATAAGTCATTTTTAAAAAAAAAGAAAAAAATTCTCACATTAATTACAATTAAAATGTAAGGTGCAAAATTGGTAAAAAGGATAACAATTTTATAATTAAAAAACTCCATAATAATTTCATACATTCTCTCTCCTCTCTCATTAATTACACGTTTTTATAAGAATTCAATCATCTTTATTTGTTTTCTTCATCTTCATTATTTTTAAAATAAATTCAAGTAATCGTAACAGACATATGTAAATTTGCTTACATGTATGCAAGCACATCTCTAACCGCATTATGTATATGTAAGCACATCTCTAACCGCATTATGTATATGTAATTACATAGGTAAAAGCCAATTATATAGTTTACAAAACAACATATATAAACAAAGTTACATACATGTAATCAATATTTAATCATAAATAAGAAGCTATAAATACTAATATAAATTATAATCTGTACATAAAAGATAAGATTACATAAATGTAATCATGTTTGCAAAGTTATAAATTATTATTGTTAATGAAAACTTATGATTACATAAATGTAAGATAATTTGTAACCTGATGATAAACTTTAATGAGTGGTTATGTTTACGTAAACCTGATGATAAACTTGATACATGATTACATATATGGTACAACGAGATAATAAAAGAAGTAACCTGATGACAAATCAGATTATAAACCATATTATAAGTGGTTACGTATATGTAACCTTAGATGGACTCATTTGTTATGTTGCTCTTGGCGGATAATAATTGATAACATATACGTAAGATTATAAGTGGTTACGTAAAAACCAATTATATAATTTACAAAACAACATATATTCACAAAGTTCAATACATGTAATTATATATTTAATCATAACTAAGAAGCTATAAATACTAATCTCTACATAAAAGATAAGATTACATATATGTAAGCATGTTTGCAAAGGTATAAATTCTTATTTTTAATGAAAACTTATGATTACATATATGTAAGATGAAGTGTAACTTGATGATAAACTCTAATGAGTGGTTATGTTTACATAAACATGATGATAAACTTGATACATGATTACATATATGGTACAACGAGATAGTAATAGAAGTAACCTGATGAAAATCATGAAAATCAGATTATAAACCTTATTATAAGTGGTTACGTATATGTAACCTTATATAGACTCATTTGTTATGTTGCTCTTGGCGGATAATAACCGATAACATATAACTTCAATGAGTAGATACATATATGTAACCTTAAGATAAACAAGTAATACATGAATAATATATAAGATATAGCAGGAAAGAAAGGAGAGATAGATGAGACAAATTAGGAAACTGTTTTGTATTAAATAGTTAATTCATTAATTAATTAGAGTAGTGGTCAAATTACATTACTAACCTTTTCTATTTTAAATAAATATAAAAAGCAAGAAATGTTATGATTGGTTGTAATTAGTTGTCTTGGTTTTCTAGATTTAGTTTGGTTTTCTCTTGAACCACATCCTATATATATATATATATATATATATATATATATATATATATATATATATATATATATATATATATACATATAGGGTTAGGATCATGCGAAAACATATATATATTGCGAAAACGTGAAAACCAATATTAAAACCTACATAACTTCTTGATACGTCAATACGTTTTTAAAAATTTACACAAAATGTCTTAGAATTATGTTATCTTCAATTCTGAAAAAAAGATTTTAAAAAATTAACGTTTCGTTTTTTTTTTGTGTGATGCACATGTGCGCCACAAAAAAAAACTCAGACTTTTAACAAACGTTAATATGTTTTTATTATAAGTTGCACCATATATCTTATATTTCTGTTATTTTTTTTTTGTATTTTTCGTATTTTTTTAATGATACACATGTGCATCTCACAAAAAAAAAACCCGCATACGTGTGGTATATTTAATATTTTTTAAAAAGAAATTGCATCCTAAATCTTATAGTTGTGTTATCTTTAGAACTAAAGAAAAAATATTTTATAATTTTTTTAATTCTATGTTGCACATGTGCGTTATGTATCATTATCATTAGTACCATAAATGTTTTAGTGTTTTTTTATAAGTTTTTGACATGAAGAGTGTTTTTTCACATGATAATTCGTCTTTATGCAGTACTAATGATAATGATGCACATGTGCAACACATGAAAAAAATACGAAATGTTAATTATTTTCTAATTATTTTCTAATTTTTTCCCTAATTAAAGATAACATAATTCTAAGACTTTTGATGTGAATTTTATGAAAAAACATTAATGTAGGTAGAAGTTATGTAGGTTTTAATATTGGTTTTCACGTTTTTGCAATAAAAAGTGTTTTTGCATGATCCTTACCCTATATATATATAGGGCATGGAACAATATATAACCCAATTTATACTACTAACTCAATAACTCAAGCCTAAAAAAAATTCATGTATAGCAAAAAGTACATCTCTAAAGTAAGCGTGAACAACATAATAAAATTTCCAAAATTTTGTTTGACAATGTCCTTTTATCTCCGTTAGACACAGGTACTGTAGGTAGGTGTATGCACCAGAAAGTTAGGCGACTGAGTGCTGTAAGTGACAGCTAAAAATAGATTCACAAAGATAGAAATTTTTACACTATAATGATATAGACTCAAATATATAGAAAGCAAAGATCGACATCAATATTCTAATTTATTACCCTTCCAGTTTATGACTGTCGATATGAAACAATAGGCCTACGAATATTAACAAACAGGAGATAAGGGAAGCATAGAATATAACTATGAACAGCAGGTAACAACAAAGTTCAATATATGCAAGACCATCAAAATAAAGGTTAGTACTGTAACTACCTGATATGTTTTAACACAAATGAGAAATGCGATAATAACGTAGATTTCTATCATGTACAATCATACAAATGTGATAAATGATATAAATTATGTTTGCATTGAGTTTATATATGTGATGCTCAGTAGGAGCTGTAAACAATCTGATTCTTGCTCACCAATATGTAATAGAATCATGAGTAATGATTAATAATCTAGAAGAAATAAATAGTAGATGGGTTTTGAACTTACATGTATCAGCAGTTGTCAGCAAGTTCATGACCCACGCAGAAGTATTTATCATTGGCAGGGAAGCCTTTTCCTGGCAGGAAACTATGTTGCAATATCTTTTTAACCATGGAAGACCAGGAATAAAATCTATTATTCTGGGATCGCACATGTGATCGGCGTCGAAGGTATCGATCAAAGATAGAAGAATTGTGATCCTAATTACCTTATTAGATAGGGTAAGCAGGGTGTCGAACCACGAAGAGTTTGTGGTTGATGATGTTGTCCAATTGATTGTATTTCTAACTAGATTAAAAACTACGAAGTGAAAAAGTTGATTCTTTGGTTTGGATTAATTTTGAAAAGACTAAACTTAGCAATTGCTGAAAAATGTAAATTTGAACTGAATTAGGTTTGAAAACTTATGAAGAAAAGATGATCCTCTCCGGGTTCAAGCTTATGAAATCTAGATAGCACTTGATTGATTACTAGGAAGTCCTTAAGGGGGACTGTGCGAAGGTTTAATCTTGTGAAAATGTGAGAACTAACTTAATTGGTCAGAGCGTGCACATCAACAAATCCATTCATAGTTAAAGGCTATGACATGTGAATTCTTTACAAGAAGAAAACCAGACTTGAATTACCAACTAAAATAATCCTAGAATGTAAACAACCAAGAAACAATCTATAAATCAAAAACTCTACACCCGGAGAGAATCACGGGTGGTTTAGCTGCTCATGTTCATAATCCAAACAAAAACACTAATCGAATCAAACAATTGAAACATGAAAACCTGGTAATCCGGAAGTGTTATGAGTGCCAAAATCGCCTCCTAAAACCCCAAAAATGGCTGGAATCAAAAGTGTTTTCGAAAACTAAAAGTATGGCTTAAATACCAATAAAAAGGAAAAAATCCGGAATTGCGTCGAGGAGGGCGCACGGTGCGCCCTATAGGGCGCACAGTGCGCTGTGTCTGAAAATTCTGAAGCTTAGCTTGCTGATTGGCGCCCCTGTTTTGCTTGTTTTCACACAGTGGAGGGCGCCCTGGGCGCCCTGATGGCCTCAGGGGGCGCCCTGTCTTGAACTTTTCCCAATTGCTTTCAAACTTCGTTCCAAGCTTCAATCCTAACTTTTGAACATCCGTTTAGCTCTCATAAATCATCCAAAATGCTTCCTTTATGCATACGAGACCTAAAATCAATCACAAACTCAAAGTACCCATATTCCATATGCTAAAACACGTAAAAACAAAGTATTAATCACATTTAAACGCTCTCGCTCAACCTCTCATCACATTCCCCAACTTAAACCTTTTTCGTCCCGAAAAAGAGATGCAATGGAATCATAATCGGTAGACTAATCTTATCGCAATTCATTTCAAGCAGGAACACGACTCTACATTAACTGTGATTGCCAATATATTGATCCACTTTAAACTCAACCTCTCTAATCCCAAACAATGCACTGTGCTTAAAAATATACAAAATTACCAGTATGTTTAACCGTCCCCACGCCCGAGCATACACAGCAAAACCTACCCAACCTCATGGTTTCTTGAGGATTCACTAACCCACACTTGAGGAGACCATACACCACTATTATGACACAATAGAGATTAAGTCAAATTATTTTCCTTCTACGTGATATCCGGGACTTACCTCCCATTATTTTCTCAATCTTTTTTCTGTTTTTGCTTTTTTTTTTGTTTATTTTCTTCTTTTTTTCATTTTTTTTTGCTTTTAAATATGCTTTTTTCATTTTCTTATTTTTTTTTCACTTTTTTATTTTTCTTTTTTCAAATATAAAACTACTAATTTTATTAGGTGATGGTGTCACAAGAGCAGAAGCATGGTGTGTGAGAAAGGAATACTGGGTATAAATACCACTCGCAACCCGTTTTTGCTGGGACTCAGTTTTTTAAACCATGCATGCCGTGATGGAAAACTAAACATATATATATTCAATTAGATCATTGCACACACATTGGTGTTCATAAATTTAGGTCGAGCCTACCAACATATCACAAGTTAGATGCATTTTCTGCCCTAGAAATCCATTTAATGTATAAGCATCAACCTACCAATTTTTCTATCATTTTCCATATATGCAAAAACTCTTTTTCAGGACATAATTCTTTTTAGCACCAACCACACAACCAAATTTTTCACACAATAGAATGCAAGAATCTACAAATGGCTTATCTAAACTAAACTAAGATGCAAAACATATAAATTAATAATTTTTAACCAAACTTAGAAAAGGAACGAATTCACCTGATTTCATAGCCGTGGCGAGATCTTGAAGTGTTGTGTCGATCTTCAAAGTCCATCTCAACAACCTGCAAAACTTAGCAAAATTTGTGTAGAAGCAAGCTTCTCACAGCGATTAGTACACAAAAATTTCAAAATTTTGCATTGTTTATCTTTTAAACACGACTTAAAAACCACGACTTTGAACAAAAAACTAGTAACCCCCTTTCCCAACTTAAAACATTGCATTGTCCCCAATGCAACCTTTAAGTTCCTGTTCGATTAAAAAAAATAATTTAAAAAAATAATATTAATAAAATAAAAATCCTAAACTCACTTTCGTAGGAATCACGGTTGCATTTAGCGTATGCAACAAGCCTTTTAAACCCCTCGGTAGCCCGAGTGGACGAGTGAAGTCTCGTGAGGGTTTCTAGTGAACTCACCCACAAAGTTCTTGGGTTGCCTCCCGAAAGCGCTAAGTTTTAGGTCTTCAGCCAGACCGTACCTGATTTAACTCTTATGGTGGCTTGAATGCATATTCACTTCCAAATGTACCTTTACCAGTTGGGTTGTTGATAAACCGTTGTGTGTCTTGACATGTCCAACAATTCCCCTTAGAGTCATCAACACCTTCTTTCATCTTCACTGATCCTCCACCCTCATATGAATGCTTTCTACACTTAGGTGGTTTCTTCACCTCAGCTCGGTATTGTGATTCTTTCGTCCCCAACTTATGACCACTTTTGGAAACTTTCGCTTGCTTGTTCAATGGGGTTTTTGCCTCTGGAGCTCCTGCATCCCCACACTTATCCTCTTTGCAATCTACCAGCTTTAACCTGTCAGACAAACAACCTTTATCTTTGGTGTCCCTCTCATTTACACAAGGAGGACACCTGTTAGTAGCAACTGACTTTGAAAATTTAGTTATAACTGAATAAGTAAAAGAATTTGAAATCATATCTAAATTTAACTTACGGTTCCTAAATGCCATGCTCACTGTGCAATCTTTGCAGTTGATCCGAGCATTTGCTGTTGCTAAGAACGGTCTTCCTAATATGACCCTTGGTTGCCTCTGCTTCATCGTAGGTGCATAGTCAAGCACCAGAAAATCTTCAGGGTAGTAAAACTCCCCAACTTTGACTGCTACCCCCATTAAAATCCCTCGGGGCCGCTTACGTGTAAAATCTGTTAACACCACGGTGGTATTAGTTTCTTGTAAAGGCCCCAAATCATACTCGTCATATACGCTTCCCGGTAAGATACTAATGCTGGCTCCACAATCCAACATTGCTTGATTGGTCTCGAATTCTCCAATTCCGATTGGTATGAGAGGTGATCTAAACTCGCCATCTTCTTCCGCATCACTCACCTCCTCACCTTCAGATGTACCCACTGCACCAATTTGTACAGTTCTTGTGTTTTTGACACTCTGATGGGACGGGTTGGTCATTGTGTCACTAGGAAGCTTACCTTTATTTGCCTCACCATTAAGCCTTGCTACCTCTTCAGCCAGTTGAGACATTTGTTTGGCATAAACCGTCCGGTTTTTATCTGCTTGTTGCTTAAAATCTCTTATCATCTCCAACATCTCATCCATTTTAGTTTTTGTTGTTTCTTCCCCAACTGCTACTCCATTTTGTTTAGGAGATTGATACGAACCTTGACCTTGTTGAGACTGGTAATTTCTTGGGGCACCCTGTTGTTGCCTTTGTTGGAACTTTACCCGATTGAATCCACCTTTCTGATAGCCTCCTTGATTATAATTATGCTGATAATTCTGGTATGATTGATTGCTACCATTGCCATATATGAGAGGTGGTTGATTTTTGAGGCCCGCCTGATAACCATAGGTGTACATCTCTTCATCGATGCTTGACATCTTGACTTCCTCGATTCGAGTCGGTTGTGATAAACAATTGGCAAATGAATGCCCTAGCTCGTGACAACATTCACACACCTCGTATCCTTGAGTGACATTAGCAATCTTTTTCACTCCTTGGTTGCTCACGTTAGCCAATTCCGCTCAAGTGCAGCCAATCTACCCGCTGTATCCGAATCACTTGCTACCTTTACCGAAGCTGACCTTGCTTTTCTGCTTGCTGAAGCTTAAGCCTTAGAACTCTTGATCAACCATTCCAACTGAGCCCAATCTGCGTCCGCATGATTTGTTAGAAATGTACCATTACTTGTTGAATTAACATACCTCATTTCTTCTGGAGTCAACCCATGATAAAAAGCATTCACGAGCTCCCATCTGTCTATTCCATGATGCGGGCATGATCTTAAAAGCTCCTTGAAGCGGGTGAAGGCATCATATAGTGTCTCCCCAGTTTGCTGCTGAAATGTGCGTATAGCAGTACGCAACTCACTCGTCTTCTCCCTTGGGAAGTACTCATTTAAGAAAAGTTGTTGCATTTCCTGCCATGTTCGGATGCTCGCAGACGGTAGAGAATTAAACCATTGTTTTGCCCGGTCCTTCAATGAGAAACTGAAAACCTACAACTTAACTTCATCCAATGTAAAACCTTGCCCTCCCATTGTACTACATATGGTGTTAAACTCCGTGAGGTGCTCATAGGGCTCTTCAGTGGCTCCTCCTCTGAAAGTAGGAATGGATGCAAAGTATGTCGGTCTAACCTCGAATGACCGACCATTTCTGTGAGGAGTAACTATGGGAGACGGGTTCTCCATGACTATCGGTCTGAAATGAATGTCAACCCCTCCTGCAACTGGTGCTTGCGGATTATAGTACCCTCCGCCATAATTGTTGAATGGCAACTGACCTGCTCCATACCCTCCTTGACCATATTGCTGTTGTGGTAGATATTGAGGGTATTGTGAGTGTTGTTGAGGTGGGTAGGGTTGATAAGGTAGATAGGGTGGATATTGTTGTTGGTAGCCATAATTATATCCTTGTTGTCCACCCCCATAACCTCTTTGAAAATTATGATGGACTTGATTCTCGAACCCTGGTGGACCCATGTCATCATCCCCGTCATCTCTATCACCATCATAATAACCCTGCTGACTAAACTTATCATCTTGATTGACTGCCTCAAAGTCAAACCTGGGTGGCATGTTGGGGTTAGCGTTTAGGAATTGAATAAGTGGGTGCTGTTGATTTCGGTTCTGGTTATGGGGTGGTTCAGGGTAAGGGGCATGGTAGCGCTCCGCACCTTGGTATTGAAAATCCTCCGGTTGATTAGGAGCAACACGAAATTGTGGTTGAGGGGGTGGAACTGGTTGTTGGTTTTGAGGTATTTGGTTGTTTGGTGGTTGTTGGGGATTTTGGTCTTGGTTTTGGGGTTGGTCTAGGTTCTGGTTCCCCTGATCTTGTTGAACTTGACCATGGTAATGGAGGTCATCATCTTGGTTTTCCATTTCTGCAGACTGTGTTGTTGGTGGCTCGTTGGCTGCTTCTTCGATGGCTGGTGAAATTGGGGTTCCTGTTAACCCTGCTCGATGAAGCACACGGTTGGGCCTTGCTGTTCTCTCTATCTCTGGATCGTAGATAAGTGGTGATGTCCTTCTCGAAAAACGAGTACGCATGCAACCTGTCACCTGCACACTTAACACACCAAGCATAACACGTATGGGAGAGAATAGAAAACAAAGAAACTAAACAGTTAAACACGATAAACTAAAAATAAAAATCAAATGAGAACTTGCACCATGCGCACAATCTCCCCGGCAACGGCGCCAAAATTTGATCGGCGTCGAAGGTACCGATCAAAGATAGAAGAATTGTGATCCTAATTACCTTATTAGATAGGGTAAGCAGGGTGTCGAACCACGAAGAGTTTGTGGTTGGTGATGTTGTCCAATTGATTGTATTTCTAACTAGATTAAAAACTACGAAGTGAAAAAGTTGATTCTTTGGTTTGGATTAATTTTGAAAAGACTAAACTTAGCAATTGCTGAAAAATGTAAATTTTAACTGAATTAGGTTTGAAAACTTATGGAGAAAAGATGATCCTCTCTGGGTTCAAGCTTATGAAATCTAGATTGCACTTGATTGATTACTAGGAAGTCCTTAAGGGGGACTGTGCGAAGGTTTAATCTTGTGAAAATGTGAGAACTAACTTAATTGGTCAGAGCGTGCACATCAACAAATCCATTCATAGTTAAAAGCTATGACGTGTGAATTCTTTACAAGAAGAAAACCAGACTTGAATTACCAACTAAAACAATCCTAGAATGTAAACAACCAAGAAACAATCTATAAATCAAAAACTCTACACCCGGAGAGAATCACGGGTGGTTTAGCTGCTCATGTTCATAATCCAAACAAAAACACTAATCGAATCAAACAATTGAAACATGAAAACCTGGTAATCCGGAAGTGTTCTGAGTGCCAAAATCGCCTCCTAAAACCCCAAAAAACGGCTGGAATCAAAAGTTTTTTCAAAAACCTAAAAGTATGGCTTAAATACCAATAAAAAAGGAAAAAATCCGGACTTGCGTCCGAGGCGGGCGCACGGTGCGCCCTATATGGCGCACAGTGCGTTGTGTCTGAAAATTCTGAAGCTTAGCTTGCTGATTGGCGCCCCTGTTTTGCTTGTTTTCACACAGTGGAGGGCGCCCTGGGCGCCCTGATGGACTCAGGGGGCGCCCTGTCTTGAACTTTTCCCAATTGCTTTCAAACTTCGTTCCAAGCTTCAATCCTAACTTTTGAACATCCGTTTAGCTCTCATAAATCATCCAAAATGCTTCCTTTATGCATACGGGACCTAAAATCAATCACAAACTCAAAGTACCCATATTCCATATGCTAAAACACATAAAAACAAAGTATTAATCACATTTAAACGCTCTCGCTCAACCTCTCATCAACATGTAAATTTGGCCCTATTATAGATTGCGTAAAATGAAAATTTAAACTTATAAACAACTGAAGGTATACTGAAATAAAGGCAGTAATCAAAATACCGTCAACTGTTGGCGATCAAGTTCCAGAAGACATGATAAGCTTTTTTTTTCAATTGAGGTTGAGGAAGAGAGAACATTATGACTGAGCATGGACCTTCGAGGACTGGACTGATTCCTGTTGAAAATAAGACCAAATTAGTAATTATAAAATAAGAAAGTGTTATCAAGATTGAAAAGTTGTGTTGCAAATGAGGTATATACCCTACTATGAGCCTTGTCGACTGATCACAGACTGGATTTATATATGTATATGTTGCAGGAGTTGATGTTAGTTGAAACCAGCCTACAATTATGTAAAAATCAAAATGAATAATTCGAGAGTTATGGTGATAGAAGAGAAATATTGTTATTCAGAGTCTAACCCTTATGTTTTGAAACTTTAACAGATGTTACGACAATTGTACATGGTCGTGGGGTAGTGTCAAGTGCTGTCCTGTTAAACCTCTCACCGGATACAATGATTTCTTTCCACAGAGTAGCTGTGATACTGTTCCTATTACATGCGATCGGTAGAGATTTTTAACATGATTGTAAATGACGGCTGCCTAGTATAAATGAGAGGGGCATTTTTTTAACAGGGCATAAAAATAAAGCCTGTTAGAGTTGTTTATTTTCTACTCCTATAGAGGCTGAGGAAACGTATATGATGTAATATTTTTTTTAAGTATAGACGTACCTCCCATCTTTCAGGAATAAACGGATATAGGGAGCGTTATCTTGTGTTTTAGCATCTACAACATGATCTATGAGACCTATGAAATCTGAAACAAACTGGATAACTATCAGATAACTATAAACGTAAATATTTAATATGAGTTAATATACATGTTAACACATCAACGGTAGGTGTAGATTCAATCAGGTTCTCATATTCTGTGAAATCAAAATAAAGCTTTGGATATATCAGTGAATCTTCCAGTGGTGTTATAGTTGTTGTTGATCCGAATCTTAAGGAAATGGGACGATCGATGGTTTTCAGGTAGGTTGGAGGATCGTCACAGCTGAAACATAAGATTCTGTAACATCCTTGTACTACTAGTGGGTTATCATAAGCTGACTTATAAGATGGTGCAGCCACATCATGAATACCGCCCGCCTATTAAATAATAAGCTTAGGAAATCGTAGTTTAAAAGCAGTATAAATAATAATCTTCGATGTTCAGAACATACATGTTTGTCTGCGAAGATGTAGCAAGTTTCGTCTAGGTACAAGACGTGTAATCCAGCACCTAATAACGCGAACTTCAATGGCAATTTCGGGATTAGTTTCACGAAGATCTTCGATGTTAACGATTTCCATTGCTTTGTATCTAAAAATTAATAAAAGTGTAATACGTAAACTAAATAGCAGACAATGAAGCACTGATTAAGATTACCAAATATCCTAAAGTGATTTGTAAGTAAAAGATATCTATTAATAAGGCTTTAAAAAAATTCTATACGGGCCTATGTGTTGATTAAATAATATAAATAAAATATAATGAATGTGAAGAGAAACAAAAACCTTGAGACTATGAAAGACTAATATGTTAAATAAGAAAGGAAGCGTGAGGAGCATTTTCTGAGATTTCTAAATAAACGAAGATAAGAGTACGAACACATACAGAGGTAAAAAAAAGGGCATAATTTCGATTACAACGGACAATAGTATCTTGGCCAGTCATGTAATGTCTCAAATATTTTTGGAAATAACAAAGTAAATGCAGTTTAAAATAAAACTGTTGATATACAAGAATTAATAGTCAAGAAATTATTGTGTAGTAAACGATTAAGACCGACTAATTTAATCTAGGCAGGTTTATTCGTAATGAGAAGCTTTAAGAGGCTGAGGATTTTAAATAGTGTGAAACAGTTCCAGTAGAGACTATATACCTATGAAAACATGTCATAAACAATGAACTCTTGTAAGATAATTTCATAGACAATTACAATCATGTATAAATTTATTAATGTTAATGCTAATACAAAATATTTTTAAGCATATGAAGACAAAACATATCTATGAACGTTTAGGCAAACAGAAACTCAGGAAAAAGTTTTACTCTAACCTCATACAAGTTAAGAGAACACTAATGATCTATGTCCTTAACAAAGGCAAGGAGATAATTACGAAAAAATTTATCTTCAGTTTCATATCAATAAAGAGAACACCGGAAACGTATGTACCTCACAAGTCCGATTGTATATGCCGTTAAAGTATAGAAAATTTTAAACCCATTGAAGAGATCATGACTGATAATACTGTAAAGGCCTCAAAAATGGTAATACAGTACTGCTTTGCAACAGATAAGAAGTAAATAGGTGCGACAATGTTAACATAGATGGAAAGAGGTGTGTAAATTAGGGGTGTTCAAAACCGGATACCCGGAATTTCGGATATCCGAATTTCGGGTATCCGAAAATTTCAGATATTAGTTTTTGTTGTCCAAGTCCAAGTCCGAAAATTCGGATATCCGAAATTTCGGATATCCGAAATTTCGGACTAGACTCGGATAGTTAAAACGGATATCCGAAAATCCAGTTTTTAAAAAAAAAAACCACAATATAACAAAAAAAACGACAAAACGACAAAACAAATAAATATAGTCCAAGTCTTCAAATACAAATAAACATAAGTTCGACCTAAAAATCGACAAAACAAATAAACATAGTCCAAGTATTCAATAATTCCTTATTTCTTTAATATAAAATTTATTTTAATTTATTTAATTTTTCGGATACCGGGTATCCGAAACTTCCGAAAATTTTGTAAATTCTTGTCCAAGTCCAAGTCCGAATTTTCGGATATCCGAGTTTCGGATATCCGAAATTCCGGATATCCGAAATTTTCAGATAATTCGGATACGGAATTTCGGATAATTCGGATACGGATTCGGACTAGGGTATTTTTGAACACCCCTAGTGTAAATTATAATCTGCAATCTAATCATCTCTAGCAGGACACACAAACTGTCTATAAACATATAGAAAAGACAAATGATCTATAAAGATGTGTAAACATTTGAAATTAAAAAAATGTTTAGAGGATACAGATAGGGCTAAATAGTATAACAAAACTATTATGACTTCAGACTCCTGAAGCTCTGCTAAAAATTCAGAGTAAACAACATTAGTCGTTGTAGATGGGCTTGATTGATCGTCAGGTACAATAAGCATTTTCAAAGCGTCAGGAGAGGTTGCTCTTGATAGGGCAAGATACAACTGTCCGTGTCCAAAGACAGGTTCAGGCAGGTAGACACCAATCTTATTAAGTGATTGGCCTTGGCTTTCATTAATAGTCATAGCATAACAGGTACGAACATGAAACTGCCGTTGTTTAAAAACAAATGGTAATTTTGTACTGTTATGAACAAAATCAATCGGCGGTATATAAACTTTACTTTCGATTGAAGTGCATGTTAAAACATGTGCCTCGATAAGATTCGACATCAATCTTGAAACGATAAGTCTAGTACCATTGCACAGACCGGATGACTGATTTATGTTACGAAGTAACATAATGGGAGACTTTTCTTTCAAAGAGAGTGAATGGGGAGGTATACCTGGAAAGTTCAAAAGATTAAGGTACTCGAAAGGATACATTATATCTGAATCAGTTTGGTTTTGTGAATGAGGAACCATCGAATCATCACTTAAATAAGCTAGTGTTTCACCAGGATACATATCAAGAATAATATTATTGAGCATATCAGTAGTATTATTTTTGGGACAAACAATAGCTCTATATGATAAAGAGGAAATTAGAGGATTAAGGAAAAAATTATCATCATATATAAATTTAATCAGGTCACCTAAAGCTGTTTTAGAATATGGAATTAAAAATGAGGATGGAATAAGTAATAATTTAGATTCTGATCTTGATGAATTATCATGTTCACCTATGATACCATCACCAACGGCAAGAAGCCAGTTAGAAAAATCTTGACAGCTTTTTTTGTTTGCTGGGTTCATGGAGGATCGAGAAACACGCATATTTTCATGTAACCGCATCAGCCTGAAAGATTTCCAGAGTTTTGAGTTTGGAAGTGATAATGAAATAACCTCATGTTTACTTGATCTTGACTTAATGGGTAAGGTTTATCTAAAATCACCACCGAGTACAATAGAAACACCACCAAAAAGCTGCGAAGGGTTTTCAATAATATTTTTAAGGGTTCGATCCAGACTCTCAAGCCTCATCCCAAACAATAAGACTTGTTTCCTGTAATAATTGTGACAGCTGAGTGTTCTTGGTTATATTACACAAAGATTCGCCCTTGATATCTATTGGAATACGAAACCGTGAATGTGTAGTTCTTCCTGAGGGTAGCACTAAAGACGCTATGCCCGAAGATGCAACAACAAGAACTATTAACTTAGACGCACGAAGTGCTGAAATAATAGCAGTCCAGATGAAAGTTTTACCAGTACCACCATGACCGTATATGAACAAAAGAATCTGCATTTTACTGAATACAGAGGTAGTGACAAGATTGAATATGGTACGTTGCTCAGCATTCATATCTGTGCACATTTTTGTATATAAAGACGTAAGGGCAACAGATTCATAATTTCTCTCTTCATTTATCAGGCGATTACTTAAACACGAAATCAGATTCTTGTAAGGCATAGGAAGTCCGAACTCGTGTAGTGAATGATCACCTGAGCTGGATTTCAGTAAAAGCTCTAAGTCATAAAGGACATGATCTTGAATAGTCGAGGCATTCACGTCACACGTATGAGTAAGAGAAGGTTGCCGAAATCTGTATATAACATCTTCACTCATTGATGATGAGAATTTCTCCCATAACGATAAAGGATTCGTGACCTCACAGTATAAAAGAAGCTGTATAAAGAGCGAACGAAATTCAGGAGCTGTTGCAGAATGTGTCGCCTCAGAGAGTGCAGTGTCTCATTCAATATCATTACCTAGTAGACCTAACGCATCACATGCAGCTCGATAGGTTGGCATGACAAGCCCAGAAACTGTTCTAATAGACTGGAATGATGTGCAGCCACGCTGATGACCTAGAAGCATGCGCATATAGAAGGGTTCACCACACGTTGGATGTATATATATATATATAAGCCTTCCTATGGATGGAGTTCTTCTCGTGCTTCTATGAAGCCAGGCATGACCTGTTTATTCCCATCGATATTCGAACAGATAATCCACATATCGAAGATGCCTTCCAGATTCATCATGTTGGTTGTTAGATAACCATTCAGTTAGGGTAGATTTTTTAGCAACTGGATTACTAATAACTACCTGTAAACGATCAGAATCTTTGTAGGAAAAATATTGCATTCCTTCAAGATGCACAGATAACACCTGCACTGATGGGTTTCTATGATGAATAAGGAAATTTAGAATACAGCATGCAGCCACGTGCGGACAAATAAAGCAACCGTCAACGAAATTTTGGATTTCATCAGTATATGATGATGCGTTTGACTGAGGGTCACAACCTTGGGACTTATTCTTACTGATAGTAAACATCACACGATCAGTACCCTTTGAAATGTACTTAAAAAGATATTTTATCAACATGTTCCACCCACAGTATTCCACGTTGATATGAGCGTTGAACTTAAGACAAAGCGATCGATTATAGGGAACGACAAAACGATTATCTAATGGCATATTAGGTCTAAGATCCGGAAAGTCTTTGGGTGATCTTTTATAGTAAACATAAACGTTATCGTCGAATCTTGTAAGATGTTCAAAACTTTTAGGAAAATGTTTTAAGCAGTTACCATCTTTCATACAAACAGCATTAGGCCAAAGATGACCGCAGGGGCCATGCATCATAGATTCCATAATAAGGGTATATAAAACTGGATCAGCTTCAGGATCAGGAATATCGGCTGATATGAACCTATCAATATATGTTGGATCAACAATACGATCTTATTTAGAAACCCATACAAGAATATGACAATGAGGAAGACCACGCTTCTGAAACTCGATGGTGTATAAATCTGTATTAGTAGATTAGGAAATAAAAACAATGATGTAGCAATAAGCAGAAAAGGTATAAGAGAAAACAAACAATAACAAAGAGAGTCACCTGATGTGACCGCATCAAAAGGACGATTGTTTCGTATATAGTTCAACATACTCGCAACTTTCAAATAGAAGACTCGACCAATTGTATCTGGCCTTTTTTTACTAACAGTCCGAACACCCGATGGAGACATAAGATAATCACTAATCTTAGGCTAGTTAACATTACACGTAAATGTAATGAAATACCGTGGATTACCATGAACACGACATATTGCTAAAGCATCCTGATAATGTTTATACATATAACGTGGACCACCAGTAAATGAAGACGGCAACAAAATCCGTTTACCAACAGATTTACCAGAGGTGTCACCACGAGAAATGGCATCATACATACCATGTAAAAATTCCGTACGTAGATCGGACTGATTCTCACGTATATACCGTAATCTGTTCTGTTCAATAGAAACATACGCGTCAACCAGATATTGTTGAAAGAGACGCTCTCCTCGTAACGTTAAATTGTACACGTTTTTCTGTCATGAATGTGGAAACTGTAGAACATATTAAGTGTCAGCTGAGTGTTACTATTAGAAGGAGGTTTGGAAACAGGCCTATCTAGATCAAGAAGTGGTATGGTAACGCGTCAATTACATGCAGGAGGAGGAAGAGTCAAACGCATCTCTGGCGACCACCCCTGTTCAGCAAACGGAAATAAAAGTGGATACTGTAATGCCATATATGATGGATGAAGTATATTAATCCTCTGAGGTCTACCAGATTTATTATGAATGACGATATCAAAATCTCCTGAATCATTATCATCTCCGTAGATGATGGAACCTAAAGTACCAGCCGATGGGCTATTGTAAAACCGTTGTTTTTTCCCATCATATATATGAATAGCAAGATCTGGAACAAATGATGTCGAACATATATCCCTTGCGGTTCTCAGTAGTTTTATCAAAGGGTTAATGTCATCAAGTATAGAAATGATAAACCTAACAACCTTTGAAAACATACCAGCATCATCATTTATGTCAAACACGTTTAATCTATTACGAATCTCGTGTTCAGTATCATAGACATACATTTGCATGAATCGTGGACCCTTTTTGGTATCAGGCCATGGAGGACCTGTCCAGTGTAAGATTTGACCTTGAATTTTGAAGACATACGAGCCTCTACCATCATTAATTTTATCATCTATTACCGCACCAAACGATGTCATGGAGAACATTGAGCTATATTTACGTATATTTTCAAGGAAATGACAGTTTCCATAAAATGCCTTTATACAAACAGGTGGATGAGACGAGGTTGGGAGACGAACTTTACCACCACGACAACATATGCTATACCTAGGTAATTCACCGCGAGGACTCGATTTAACACGTTCCGCATACCAAAAAAGGGCTCCACAGTGCATCACAAGATTGATCACATAATCCAAGGTACTCATACTCAATTACATGGTTATCAACAAAGGTCGAAGACGACTGAGGTGCTGACGTACGAAGACGTGTGTTTCTCCTTCTACGCGGTGCAAGAGATTGTACTACAGTGGAGGTCGATGCAACATCTGAACTTAAAGAGGTTAATAAAAGTGGATTAGGATTTTTTTTTCACAATTTGCAGACACAATTTGATTAACTTCTAAAGCATCTGTATGCTGGACATATCTATGTACAGGTTGAATTTTTTGAATTTTTATTTTTTACTTTACAGGAATGTGTTGAGAAACCATTGATACAAAAAGGGACCCTGTAGAGACATAAATAACAAACAGATCACATGTAGTACAGCAACGCATACCCAGGTATAGATAAGACATGTTTTTTGATACTGAGTAAGATGTGATAAAGAAATACAGGAAAAAGGATCGGACTCCATATACATTATGATTTTGCATAGGACTGAGCAATTATTAAAGCATAAGTTCAATGGTGTAAGTTGGGTCCAACAATATAAACAAAAAAAGATTAAACCATTAATAACCATCTACCTATAAATGACAAAGGTGTATGAATTTTAAAACCTATTTATATAAAACTTAGTTTACTTTAAGAATAAAACTATGTAATCACCTTTAATGCAACATCAAAGATCTGCTCAACACTTAAAAACAAACTTACCCTTGCCTACACCCTCAAACTTTTCTTCATGAAACCCAAAAAACATAAAAGATACTTCTTCTTGCCAATGTTTGACCTAAATCCCCTAGTCTGGTAAATAGACCACTACGTTCATAACAAATGAAGCCCGCTATTAAACGTAACTTTAATTTTTAATCAAAGTAGCTCGTCTACTAAAGATGGTTGATTGACCTAATTAATAAAGTTGATAGTTTAAACTGAAGGAAGGCCTACATGATTCTGATTTGAATCTCAATTCAAACCTTGAGAAATATTTTCTCAAAAAACGGATGCAACAGCATGAGCAGGCTGACTTATATTGTTCTTATTTAATGACTACATAGAAAAGGTGTGTTCATGTTGACAGCAGTACCCAAAAGTTCCGAGGTTTCCATTATTGCTACTATGTTCCCAAAATTTAGCCATTTAACATTCCTTATCTTGGTCTACATCTAAAAGCTTTGAGGTGATAGACATGCTTTGAAATTACAGCATTTCATGGAATTACTAATGGAACTTCACTCCTGGTAATACAAAACAAAACTGACCCATTACAGAAAACTGTCTATCTAGCCTAATAAAACTGATTCATCTACTAAAGATAAACAGTTTGATGGATTTAATAAAACTAATGCACCTTCCGTGAGGCTGAGCTCAATACCAACTACACTTGTAATCCATCGAAACAAAGTTCAACAATTAAGAAAAACATGAAATCGGTAAAAAAAAATGAATCAATCAAGTAATTTCATGAGAAAATCCTATTATCAAAATCTTTTAGCGGAGCTGAATCTGGGTCAATAACTAAAATGGGTTTTTTTAGTAAATCTGTTTACATAATTAGGGATTAACATCTTACCGAAACATTAAAACACAGAAAGAAACTCATAAATAGGAATAAATCAATGATTATTCATATAAAGCTGCAAATTAGGGCACGTACCTGAAAGCAAAATCCTGCTGATAGTAAACGACGACACTGAAGAAAAACACAAGAAACCAAAATTATTGAAAAAAAATGAAAGAAAGAAGCAGCAGAGATGTTCGATCGAGTAGAGAAGCTCCGAAATCGCACCTGTGACTCGAAGGAAGAAAGGGGAAACTGTACAAGGAGCGCTGTGAAAAAACCTAGGACGTGGATGATGAAATCAGTAAAAAGAACGAAAGTAACAACACGTATATTACCTCAGCCACGTGTTATGCAAACAAAAAATTAAGAACCCACGTATACATGGAAAAAATCGGGCAAGACTCCGATGGAACCGAGAATCGATCTCAGATCTTGATAAAAAAAAGGTTATATCCTGAACCAGCTGGGATAAATGAAGAGAGTGTTAATATTTCAAACACACAATATATAAGAGAAACATTTTTGGGTTGGATTTATGGCACGAAACCATAGGCGATGTTTATGATTGTATATATATACAATAATACAAACTATATAAAATAAATTTTACTAGTCATTAGTGTAGATTAAAAACGTCCAACTTGGTTTTGAAAAAAAAAAAGAGATTATAAATTATGATTTTTTCTATAAACCAACCACGTTAAAAAGTCTTAAGAGTTAAGACCCATAATATTTAATACTAGAAGTATAATTATTTTTGAAATAGTTACAAGGTTAATATAATAATTTAGGTGTGATCACTAACGGGTTGCTAATTAAAATGGAAAACATTTGAAGGAATCATCGTTAAGTCTTATATGTTGAAGGATCAACTTACGAAATAAGACTTGAGCTAGTCCTAAATGTCCTTTGAATTTTAATAGGGCATTACTAGGACGGTGGTGTTCAGATAATATCTGGATTATCACAGTGAGTTCCCATAGCCCCACTTTTATATTTTTACTGGTTTGGGGGAAAATATGCCAAGACGATTATTATTTTTATTTGATACAATTAAAGATGGTTTGAAACTTATAATTGACATGTGATGGCCTTGAGTTGGATTTAAAGTTGCCCCTCGATTTTTATTTGTACCATAATCATTAGCTCTATTGAAGGGGCATCTATTTGTATTAATAGATCTATTGGGTGTGACATCCCACCCCTGACTAGTTGCGATGGTTTTGTTCCGGATTGTGGTAATATAAATAGAAAGGGGCGTATAGACGTTTTGGGTTGATTATGGGCTCAATGGTTAGATCACAATCGTAAATCTAGCTAATTTTCGATAAGTCTTTATAAGAGTTAATGCATGATAATTATATCAAGGATATTTAAAGAACATCGGTATGGATGTTGGAATATTATATCGGGAGCAAGGCTCGCCGGGAAATCTTTATAAATCTCTATGGAACTCACCTGGCTTTGTGCTGACCGTATTTCTTTGGGCATATTTTCAGGGTTGAAAATTTGGCATGGATGAATGTGCACATGTTGGCTGAGGCGTACGTTTTTTTTGGCTATGTTTTGGGACCGCTTAAGTACTAGTATTATGGTTGTTTTGGAAAATGAATTTTTAAAAAAATAAATATTGAAATGTTTAAAATAATTATATAATGAGGTTTTAATACTAGTTTCTACTTAAGTTTATAACTTTCAATTAATATTATAAAAATGTATAGCCTAATGTACATGGGTACCAACTTCCGTTACCACCAGACACAATTATTTTTCTGCTGCGATTTTGGTGTGCTATAGAAGTTGGTATCAGAGCCAACGGTTGTAGTGAACTAGCGAAACTAGTCTACAAGTTAGAAAATATGCCAACATATGCCATCCATGAGATAAAAATTTATTTTACCATTTTTAAGTTTATTTTGTGATTATACTAAGTAGACTTGTATGGATGTTCGCGTGTCACAGATGTCTGATTCAGTACCGATTCATATTGTTGACACCGAGGGTGGGTCCCCGTTACTTACATTAACACCTTTGTCGGGACCAGCCTTTGTGTGTCAATGTTCGAGTAACCAACATAATTAATGGTTGGTTGTTCGAGAGTGACGATGAGCTGATAGAGGAGCCAGTAGTGGCTGCGGCATCGGAAGAGTTGGTGTCGATTGTTCCGGTTCTGGAGTTGCCACCGATAGTGTCGGTCCAATCAGATAATCGCTATCATTTGGTCTACTCGCGGAAGCGGTGTATGGCTTCTTCGTCCGAGGTTTCTGTTGATCCTAAGGTTGTTGGTACGGGTACTTTGGTGATTGCTAGTGGTGTTGTGGTTAAGCCTGAGCCCGGGAGGGCAATGGTCGAGCGTTGGGAAGAGATGACTCGTCAGAAAGTTGGTTCTGTTATGGGAGGTGGAGTTACTTCCACCTTTGAGCATGGTGAGTCGTCTGGATCCACGTCTAGTGGATCACTGGATGATTTGTTGGGGTCTTTGGTGACCCGTTGTGTTGAGTTTCAGCACCAGATCTCTTCCCTCAAGGGAAAGATGAGTGAGCATGATGGATGGATTAGCGATCCTAATCATATGATGAGTATTGTTAGTGATCAGCGGGTATTTAGTTTTGAGGTTGTGGGACAGGTGATTGAGTTGTAGCAGAAGGCTGATAGTCAGTAGGTCAGCCAGGACCTGATATATAGTTCATGACTGATTCGGTGGAAATGAGTGTTGCTGCAATGCAACAATCTGCTGCGGTTGCTCACGAGCGGGCCAAGACAGCCTTAGCGCTTGTGGCAACGTGTTTGACGATGTTATCGCATGTGTTACAGTTCGGTAGTGGTGGCCACATTCCCTAGGCCATTAGGAGACATATGATCTTTATTTTTGTACAAGGGAATTAACACTATTAATTAGTCCTAGTATGATAGTTTTGGTTTTTATAATAAAAACAGATTGGTGTAATTTCCCTGTAATTCGACAATTATCGCTAGATGGATGTTTTGAAGTATTATGATTATCTTATTTAAATATTGATTTCTTATTATTGTTGTGTCCTTATCTATATGATCATCATATTCTTATAGTAATGTTGTATTTTTATTTTTATTGTAATCTTATGTCATTATTTTTCTTATGATTCACATTATTGTAATTACTTAGGTTTTATGTGATATTTGACTTACATAGGAGTTCACCATGTCAATGATTGATCGTGGTCGTGGTCGTAGTCGTGCTCGCGGTCACGGTCGTGGTATTACTCTTCCAACCACTGCCGAGGAATTGGCCGGTTTAATTGCTCAACATGTTAACGCTGCTATTGAGCAACATGCAAATAATCAGAATATCGGTCGCAGAAGAGGACGTGGTGCAGCGGGAGGAGTACCTATAGGCTAACCACCTGAGCCACAAGTGCATGGATGCTCATTCAAGACTTTTCAAGCATGTCAACCGAAGATATTTACCCGCGGCGAAGGACCTCTTGAGATTATACGTTGGATCGAAAAGATGGAATCAGATATCGCAATTAGCAATTAGCAATTATGCGGAGGATCAAATCGTTAAGTATGCGACTTGTTCCTTTCAAGATAATGCATTATCTTGGTGGAACTCTCAACGCCAAATTTTGAGAAAAGCAGCCGCCTATGGCTTATCTTGGGATGAATTGAAAGAGATGCTAATAAAATAATATTGTGCACGTATTGAGGTCAAGAAGTAAGAAGTCGAATTTTGGAATCTAACAATGGAAGGAGCGGATATCCGAGTATACACCACTAGGTTCCGCGATTTGGCAAAGCTTGTACCACGTTTGGTGACGCCAGAGTATGTTCGGATTGAGCGATACATTCGGGGATTAGTGCTAGAAATCAGGGGAATGGTTACCTCGGCAAACCCTACAACTATTCAGAGTGCGATTACGTTGGCACACTCGTTGACAGATGACGTGGTGTGAGCTGGTTTGTTAGGAAAGAAGAGTGCCAAAATAAATTATTTCAATTAAAAAGGTAGGAAATAAATTAATGGAACAAAAATAAGTAAAATGGAGGAGGTATAACTTTTAAAAGCACATGTCTTGGCAAAACACGAAAATAAGGATTTGGGTCGTGTCAAAGCCCCTGATTGTGAAGTTTTGCTTGATGACAAGCAAATGTTTGAGTGTGGGGATATTTGATGTACGCAAAATCATACATGTTTATTAACTTAAATATCCTCACAAATCGGGACAAACCCTAGCTACTAACATCAAAACAAAGCAATTTTGTTATCTTTTTAGTTTTTCAGGTTTTCTAGAGTCAAAATATAAAAAGGAGCATTATCTAGCAAAAAGGAAAAGAAAATGCAAGAGTTTGAAAATTGTTGCTCTAGCACAGCCCGTGCTTGATGGAGCACGCCCCGTGCCCGACCTGGATTAGCTTCCGATCAGCACCCTGTGCCTCTGACTTCACACATCCCATGTCGCTGACCTCTTTGACACGGCACGGCCCATGCCCCACATGGCACGCCCCATGCCACTGACATCAGAAGAGACAAAAACCTGCTCGTCTGACATGGCATGACCCGTGCTTGATAAAGCTGCGCCATGCTACTCCCATAGACCCGTGCTTGATAAAGCATGGCGCCATGCTAACTGGCAAATATTTAAGCCATGATTGGCCAAATTCTTACACTTGATTGGAAATAACAAACTCCTAACGAGTCTTCAAGTTGTATTTATAACAATGGTTTAAGGTGTGTCTAATGACTTTATAAAAACCCTTTTTATTGAAAGTGTATTACTGATTTTCTGAACCAAGCGTGCTTCACGTATCACAGACCATTTGGGGAGTCGAAATCCCAAAGGCCGGACTTGTGACACCCGGTCGGGGGACGATGCATGATCCAAAAGGTGACTCGCCCCCCCATACTACATGATACGTTCGAGGTCCTTTTGTCTATATAAGCAAACTCGGCTGACCACGCAAGTGCAGGCTGAAAGTATTTAGTTGGGAATGAGGGTTGGTAATATTTTGTCACTTCAGGAAGTCGAAAGGTACGTGTTTGTGAACTTGGCTCTGGTTACGCCAGACTGCATACGCGAGAGCGGTGTATGGAAGAAACGGACCTTAGTCCCTTAAAAAGATAATTTTTATAATAATATAATTCGGCATGCAGGGTTGTTCCCCTGTTGGTTCATGACGGCGTGTCGAGTACGGTAAGTCGGCCGGTTTGAGGGACCCCGTAACTAAATGACATTACGCCACTTCATTTGATCACTGGCAGCACCTTCCATCGGCATTCGTACTCCTCGCAGACGATTAGCAGTTGGATGGTGAGATAACAAAACCTGCCGAAAGGTGGTTAACTTTCTGCCAGCGAACAATCTTAAACTAGGGTAGTAAAATCACAACTTGACTATGAGTTATTAGCATCGTTACTCCAAACAATATTGACTCCATCTTACTTAAGATCAAAGATCCATTTTATCTATATTTATATATACTTATATATTTAGTAAAAACTATTTTCCCCACTAAGATAGAATATGGTTAAACGTAAACAAATGTAGAGTATTGGGAGCTCTCATTTTTCATTGTATCCCGTTCGACCCCGATTCAACTTACCACTACTATACTGCCCACGATGGGTATACTTGCCCGTGTAATGTGGTGAAATGGTAATTGTCAAGTAAATCATGTATTATAAATTTAAAGGCTTCAAATGCTAAAATAGTGTCACAAAATAATGTCATATTTTATATACACCACAACACACACCAGTTAAATAAGAAGTATGTTATTGAAATTGCTAATGGAAATAAAATAAAGGCTAGTACCATAGTTAGAGGGTGCGATATTATGATTAAAAATCAACCCTTTAGTGTTGACCTTCTACCTGTTACCTTTAGAAGCTTTGATATTGTAATTGTTATGGATTGCCTTCCAATTGCGAACGGAGGAATATTAACCATCCATGGAGAAATGAGCAATCCCGTAGTGAAAATCGTGAACGTCATAAATGCTCGTAAGTATTTGCAGAAAGGTCTTCCGTTGTTCTTGGTAAAAGCTGTAGATATGAGATTTGAAGAACAAAAGATTGACGACATACTAGTAGTAAAGGATTATCCGGAAGTTTTCCCAGAAGATTTATCTGGTCTACCTCCTATACGCCAAGTAGAATTTCGAATCGATTTGGTACCTAGATTCGCTCCTATTTCTCGATCACCCTATCGATTAGCGGCATCTGAATTACAAGAACTCTCCAAGAAGTTACAAGAACTTCTTGATAAGGGATTTATAAGACCAAGTTTCTCATCCTGGGGAGCGCCAGTTTTATTTTTGAAAAAGAAGGATGGGTCTTTTCGTATGTTTATCGATTACCGAGAATTGAATAAGATTACCATCAAGAATCAATACCCTTTATCGAGAATCGATGATATGTTCGATCAACTCCAGAGATCTAGTTTGTATTCGAAGATAGATATTAGATTCAGATATCATCAGTTTCTTGTAGCAGAGGAAGACGTTTCAAAGACTGCTTTTCGAATGGTCATTACAAGTTTTTAGTCATGCCATTTGGATTGGCGAATGCGCTTGCTGTGTTTATGGATCTTATGAATAGGTATGCAAACCTTATTTAGATAAATTTGTAATAGTTTTTATCGAGGATATCCTTATTTATTCGAGGAGCAAGGAGTACCACGAGCAGCATTTGAAGCAGATTCTTAAGACGCTGAAGAAGGAGAAGCTTTATGCTAAGTTTTCGAAGTGTGAATTCTGGCTTCGGGAAGTTCAATTTTTGGGTCATGTAATTAATGAGAAGGCTGTCCACGTGGATCCTGCAAAAATTGAAGCAATCAAGAATTGGAATGCACCAAAGGTACCTACATAATTACGTCAATTTTGGGATTAGCTGGTTATTATCGGAGATTTATTGAGAATTTCTCCTGAATAGCCAAACCACTAATGTTATTAACTCAAAAGGATACAAAGTTTGAATGGAGCGAAAATCAAGAAGCAACTTTTCAATGTTTGAAGCAGAAATTATGCAGTGCTCTGATTTTATCCCTTCCGGAAGGAACCGATGGGTTTGTAATTTATTGTGATGCGTCTAGGTCGGGTTTTGGATGTCTTTTAATGCAAAAGGATAAGGTGGTTGCATATGTGTCCAGACAACTCAAGGTGCATGAAAAGAATTATACCACTCATGATTTGGAGTTAGGAGCTGTAGTTTTTGCATTGAAAATATGGAGGAATTATCTGTACGGAACGAAATTTACAATTTTTACAGACCATAAGAGCCTCCACCATATTTTTGATCAAAAGGAACTTAATATGAGGCAGCGTCAATGGGTGGAACTACTAAATGATTATGATTGGGATATTCGCTACCACCCAGGAAAAGCTAATATAACAGCCGACGTATTAAGTCGAAAGGAGCGAGATACGCCTAGACGAGTGCGAGCAATTGAAATGTCAATCCACTCAAGTTTTATCTCGCACATCCGTATAGCTCAATAGGAAGCGCTTAAGGATTTTAACTTGAAGAATGAGTATCTTCGTGGGATGATCAAAGATTTGGTATTAAAAACCAATGATGTTAGGTATTTTATGGGTCGATTTTGGATATCGATTTTTCGGCAAATTGTGTGAGTTAATTTTAGTCGAAGCTCACAAGTCCAAGTATTCCATTCACCCAGGATCAGATAAGATGTATAAAGATGTTAAGGAACATTATTGGTCGGCAAATATGAAGCGTGACATCGCGACTTACGTGAGTAAGTGTTCTACATGTGCTAGAGTTAAGACGGAACATTAGAAACCGTCTGGTCTGTTGCAACAACCAGAGATTCAGCAATGGAAATGGGAACGAACCACTATGGATTTCATCACAAATTACCCCGAACATCCAGTGGTCATGATACCATTTGGGTAATTGTTTCGATTAACGAAATTTGCCCACTTTCTCCGAATTAAAGAATCAGATTTAATGGAAAAACTCACCAAGTTGTATCTCAAGGAAGTTGTAGCTCGTCATGGAGTGCTAGTTTCCATTATTTCGGACAGGGATGGACGATTCACGTTAAGATTTTGGCAATCCCTGCATGAGGCATTGGGCACTAGCATGTACTTAAGCACGACATATCATCCACAAATCGATGGTCAAAGTGAGATGACCATTCAAACGCTAAAAGACATGCTCCGTGCTTGTGTGATTGATTTTGGTGGAAATTGGGATACACATTTACCATTAGCAGGGTTCTCATATAATAACAGTTATCATGCTAGCATTAAGGTTGCACCTTTCGAAGCGTTGTACAGTAGAATGTGTCGATCGCCTCTTTGTTGGGCTGAAATTGGAGAAAAAGAATTAACTGGTCGGGAAATTATTCAGGAAACGACTGATAAGGTTGCAAAAATCAGAAGACGTCTGGAAACTACCAGGGCACGACAGAAAAGTTATACGGATGTTCGAAGGAAACCTTTAGAATATAAGGTTGGTGATAAAGTATCTTTGAAAGATTCACCTTAGAAGGGTGTTGTTAGATTCAGTAAGCACGGGAAGCTTAGCCTTCGATTTATCGGACCATTTGAAATTTTGAATCGGGTGGGTCCAGTTGCCTATCGTTTGAGGTGACCAGATACGCTCAGTGGTGTCCATGATGTGTTCCATGTGTCTAACTTAAGGAAGTGTCTTTCGGATGAGACGCTGGTTATACCGTCTAAGGAAGTTCTAATTGATAATAAATTTTGTTTTATTAAAGAACCGATTGAAATTGAGGACTGGAAGGTCCAGAAACTTAGACGGGGTAAAATTAAATTGGTTAAAGTTAGATGGAACACGAAACGCGGACCAGAGTATACCAGGGAACAGTTTGATTAGATGAAGAAAAAGTACCCTCATCTATCTTCGTCAGATAGAAATTCTAAAATTTCGGGACGAAATTTCCAAAAGATGGGAGAATGTGACACCTGGCGTTTTCAGGTTAGAATGTCCGTACCATAAGTCATGAATTTAGTATATATAATCACGGTGCTAGTAGGAAAATATAAGATTTGGTCTAAATAAACTAGCATTTTATGAAATGGTATTTTATAAAAGTATTTCTATTAGCAAACGTTGGTGACAACTCAATTAATAATCAACCACTAATATACCTATGTGTATACCGCCTAACTACGCGGGTATATCAAGTATGGTAAAACTCTACTATGAAAATACCAGCGAGCGTAATTTAACTTCAGTAATTATCATATAATTATTTTTGTTTCATGCCCGAAAGTTTACAGAGATTTACCAGTTATATCTCGTTTTGTCAGTCCTTTACCAGTTAAATACCCAATACTATATTTATACATACATATGTGGCATATAACAACTAGTATTGTGATCAAAATAAAAACAAAAAATTCAAATGCATGCCATCTAGCAATCCGGCCAGGGCGGCTCCGGATCGCCCGCCAACAGCTCCGGCCAGGGCGGCTCCGGCTTCGGGGTCGGGTAATGCGAAGAACACTGCCTGGAAACCGGTCATGCCTGGACGTTCTTATGCTAATGCGGCTTCTGGGGGATTACCGGTCTACACGGCAACGGCTGACGAAAGGGTTATAGATCTTGGTCGAGTATCTACTCCGGCGTCGGAGGAATGGCATGGATGCGCCCTTATCGGAAGGGCCCTGGATATCACTTGTCTTTGTGGGTTGCAAACTTTACTTGATAGGTGGGCGGACGTCTCGTGTCGTCTCCGTTACTTAGGAGGGCTGAATGTGCTGATCACTTTCAAGAACCTTGGGCTTGCTTCTGATTTCCATGAGAATCAAGAGGCGTGGGCAGGCTGGTTGTCTGACTTAGCCGTTTGGCGTGGACAATCGTTTCCGTTTGAGCGGATTGCTTGGGCTAGAATCTCTGGCATGCCGCCCCAGCTTTGGGACGCCGGAGTTTTCGATCGTATCGGAGCTCTCTTCGGTCAAGTGGTGCACCCATCAGACGCCGATTTGCGTGACTGCAATCTTTCTCGGGCACATTTGGCCATTTTGGTGGAAGGTTCCCGAAGGCTCAACGATGAAGTTACCATCGTGTGGCATGATAGGCGGTTCAAATGCCTTGTCAGGGAGGCGATAGATGATTGGGTTCCGACATTCGTGGATAGGGTCTCTCAATTCGGCTCCTGTTCTGTGGATGTCGAACCCACAGGTAATGGTGGTATCAATTTTGTTATTGTAACTCCGGCGGCAACGCCGGAGTTTGTTGATTCTATCTTGCAGGTACCGGAAAAGGTTAGTGAGCAGGTGAACTCGGCGGCGAGTTCGGCGGAATGTCCAAACGACAACAACGGGCCTGTGCATGGGGATGGAGCATCGTGTAATGATTGTCCTCACTCTTCCCCCCAGGCGCGTGTGGCTCACTCTCAAACAAGCCAGGCGGGTTTTGGTTCACAAACTGTGCACCCGTTTAATGTTGGGCCCGCTAATATTTCGTCTAAGGCTGGGCCTGTTGGGCTAGGTGGTCAAGGTTCCCTATTGGGCCGAAATCATCTTTCAAACTCACTCAGATACAGGAAAAAGCCCAGATTCACACGGAGTCCTTCAGCCGAAACTTATTCAGGTTCTCATACCGATGGACAGGGGTCTCTATCTTCTCCCATTCGCATGGACATGGAGGATGAATCTGGTTCCACTGTGCGTCCTCTCTCTGACTCAGGTAATGACTCGATTATGCCTCCTTGTGTTTCGAATTTTCCTGTGCAGGGTCCCATTGCCAAGGAAATTGAGCAGACTGTATCCATCGGAGATTGTATTGGTGTTTCCCTTGCGGAACATATTGAACAGGTTCACTCTCTTGTGGTTGAAGATATTAATCCAATGAATTTCCTGTCTATTAATCTTCGCGGATTGGGGGGTCATACCAAGGCCAATTGGATCAGGGGTATTAAGACCTCTAATGGTGTCAACTTTATTTCTATTCAAGAAACCAAAACTGCCAATTATTCGGCTGTTAGTTTTCGGAATTTTTGGAGGCAAAATCGCTTTGTGGTGGAAACTGTGGAGGCTGCTGGTAATGGTAGGTCTGGCGGTCTTGTCTCCATCTGGGACCCCAGTATTCTGGTTGCCACCTCGGTCAGAAGGGGGAGGCATTTTCTCATAGTTTCGGGCATTATGGCGGGATCCGGCCATCTTATTAATGTGGCCAATATTTATGCTCCTAATGACCCCGCTGCTCGCCGGGGCCTTTGGTTCGATTTGATTCATATTAAGAACGGAATGCAAGGTTTATGGATCTTCATGGGCGATTTCAATGATGTTCGGGACGATTCGGAACGCATTAATTCGGAGTTTATCGCCAGCATTGCTGCTCACTTCAATAATTTCATCTCTGAGGCTGGTCTATCCGAGTACAATTCGTCAGGTATTCAACTTACGTACATGTCCGATAATGGAGTAAAACTTAGTAAACTGGACAGGTTTTTGGTGGACCATCAATTTTATAGCCTTTGGCCGTTGGCGTGTGTTCTGGGGCTTCCCCGACTGCACTCTGATCACTGCCCGATTCTTCTCACTACCACGGCTCATGACTATGGGCCCGTTCCATTTAAAGTGTTCCACTCTTGGCTTGATAGACCTGGTTTTGCCCCCTTGGTGTCTCAATTATGCATGTCTTTCTCCTTCTCTGGCCCGCCGGATTTATCTCTGGCCACCAAGTTGAAATGGCTTAAAGGAAAAATTAAAACTTGGATTGTGGAGTCCAGAAGCCAGGAGGAGCGTGATATGGAGGAAGCCAAACGGAATGTGCACCTTATTGATCTCCAGGCTGAGCAACGTGATCTTTCTCATGACGAAATCGAGCAAAGGATTGAGTGCAAACGGAAGATAATGGAGCTTGAAAATGTGAAGATCAAGGATATTCAACAAAAGGCTAGATCTAAGTGGGCCTTGGATGGGGATGAGAACTCTCGTTTTTTTCATGGAATTATCAATGCGAATCTAAAAAACAACCGGTTGAACGGGTTGACCATTGATGGGGTTTGGACTTCGGAGCCGGCTCGTGTGAAGCAGGAGGTGTTTGATTTCTTTAGTCTAAAGTTTTCTGAGCCCAGACCTTCTCGTCCTTCTTTCGATTGTCCGGATATCCCCCGGTTATCTGTGGCTCAATCTGAGGGGTTAGTTCAACCCTTCTCCCTGCAGGAAATTAAACTCGCCCTTTGGGACTGTGATGGTGATAAAGCCCCGGGTCCGGATGGCTTTAATATGGCGTTCTTTAAGAAATGTTGGGATGATTTTAAACTGGATTTCATGAAGCTTTTCGAGCATTTCTTCGCTACTGGGACTCTGCATCATGCTACCTTCTCCTCATTTATTGCTTTGATCCCTAAGACTAGTGAACCTTCGTCCCTGACGGATTTCCGTCCTATTAGTCTTATCGGAGGGATTAATAAGATTCTCTCCAAGGTCTTGGTTTGTCGTCTCAAATCGGTGATTAGTAGCCTGGTCTCTGAAGAACAATCGGCTTACATTGCGGGGCGAAGTATTTTGGATGGCCCGCTGCTCATTAATGAAATCATTTCCTGGATCAGGAACTCGAAGGGTACCGGCATGATCTTCAAAGTTGACATAAATAAGGCCTTTGACTCTTTGAGTTGGGATTTTTTGGATAAGGTCCTCATGCAGATGCACTTCCCTTTGAAGTGGAGGAGGTGGATCCGTGCAATTGTCGGGTGTTCTAAGTCCTCGGTGTTGGTTAATGGCTCCCCCACTGGGGAATTTTTATGCCAAAGGGGGCTTCGTCAAGGTGACCCTCTTTCACCTTTTCTGTTTATTCTTTCTATGCAGGTACTCTCTTGCTTCATGAAGAAAGCGAGCTCCATGGGGATCTTTCATGGTATTAAGTGCTCTCCTACTGGCTCTGTGGTCACCTACTCCCTCTTCGCTGATGACGTCATTTTTTTTGGGAGAATGGTCGCAAAACAACTTGGCTAACTTGCGCAGAATCCTTAGGTGTTTTAATCTGATTTCCGGGTTGAGTGTTAATATATCTAAATGCACAATCTTTGGTTGTGGTATTCAACTGGAGGATCTTCACTGCATGGCTGGTATTGTCGGGTGTAAAGCGGGTAAACTTCCGTTTAAGCATTTGGGGTTGCAAATCGGGGCTAACATGAATCTCATCAAGAACTGGGACCCGGTGGTTGATGTTTTCAAACGTAGACTTTCTAACTGGAAAGCTAAAACTCTATCTTTTGGTGGTCGCATCACGCTAATCAAATCGGTTCTGAACTCCCTTCCGTCTTACTATTTCTCTCTTTATCGGGCGCCGTTGGGGGTTATTGAAAAACTGGACCGTATTCGTCGGGATTTTCTTTGGGGAAACAATGATGATGAGAAACATATTAATTGGGTTGCTTGGAATTCTGTGATTGCCCCACGCAGGTTTGGTGGTTTGGGTATTAGCTCCCTTCGCGATGACAACATGGCTTTGCTCGCAAAGTGGTGGTGGAGATTTAAAAATGAAAGAGGTGCTCTTTGGTGGAGGGTCATCTGGGATATCCATAGCAAAACCCGTTCTTGGAACTATATTCCTATCCGTCTCTCCATTCCTGGCCCGTGGAAACAAATTAACAAGAACTCGCTGGATCTAATTAGCATCGGGGTCAACTTCGAGTCGAATATCTCTGGCGCTTTGGGTGATGGTTCGAGCATTATGTTTTGGCTTGATAGGTGGATCGGGGATTGCCCCCTGCGATTCAGGTTTCCTCGGCTTTTCAATCTGGATAGTGATAAACGGTGTCTGGTTAGAGATCGGGTGTTGGAGGGTGTTGGTGGATGGAATTTTGTTGGCTCTTGGACTAGATCGTCGCTGCGGGCCGACGAAGGTTTGGAGCTTGCTAACCTTAATACTTTGTTGTGTAATTGTGTTTTGCAGGTCAAAAGGGACCAGTGGACTTGGAATCTTAATGCCACCGGTGATTTTTCAGTCAGGAGTCTGAAGTGGTTCTTGCAAGACAAGGCGCATACCAAACCGGATTACATCTTTATATGGAACAATTGGGTTCCAAAGAAGGTTGGCTTTTTGGCTTGGAGGCTTTACTGGAATCGGCTTCCCACACGGGACAACCTTCAGATCCGTGGGGTCTTTGCGGATGATCCCAAGTGTCCAATTTGCTGCGACCTTGATGAGACTGGGGAGCATCTTTTTATCAACTGTGCTTTGCCTCTCTCTATTTGGGATACGATTGCCCATTGGTGTCATCATAGGGGTCTCTTCTTCTTCTCTATTAGGGACCTTCTCGAAGCCCACCGCCACATGCCCGGCTCAACTCCTCAGAAGAAGATTTCTCAGATTGTTGTTCTCACTACCATTTGGGTCATATGGAAGCATCGCAATCTGAAGATTTTTCACAATGTTCCGGTGTCTAAAGCGCAAATCATCGATGATATCAAAGCGCTCGGGTTTCTTTGGCTCCGCAACCGCTCCAAGAAGTCCTTTACTTGGGATCAATGGTGTAGATTTAATTTTGAGGATGTAACCTAGTTTTTTCTTTCTTTTGTTTGTGGTTTCTTGTTTTGTTGTTCCTCGTTTCTGGGGTCTTCTGACTGGTGTTTCCCGCTCCTGCCTTTGGAGTGTTTTTTGGGGTCACTACTACAAAAACTGCTTTCCTTGACACGCGAACGATGACACTCGATAATTCTTGACGTGCAAAAACTGAAGTGTCAAAATAAAATGTCAATTATAGGTAATTCCTAAGAATTCATGACGCGCATTTTTGAGTGTCAAGAATTTCTGTCATATTTCAAAAAAAAAAACAC
>JBCNJP010000023.1:15383993-15400848 GCA_039602395.1 Deinandra increscens subsp. villosa
TAGTATTGTGATCAAAATAAAAACAAAAAATTCAAATGCATGCCATCTAGCAATCCCACATAGCCACTTATCCTAGTCTAAACCTAGGAATAATGATTCAAGTGACATTAAATGTAAATAAATCCACCATTTCTCTCTCTCTCACTCGACCCTACGAATTCTCACTCTCTCTCTCTCTCTCTCCCTCCACATAATCAGTTTCTATCATCCCACTTTAGATACTCAATTTTAAACCCATAATATTCACATATCCAAGCTTTATTTTAAGTAGAAATGGTGGATTTCTAGCTTCGCGAATTCAAGAAATGAAGTAGGATTCATCATCATTCATCATCTTCATCCAAACTCCAAGTAAAAACCACTCTCCTCTCTCTCTAGAATTTCATAAGATCGTTGTATTTTAATCCGCTTATAGATGATTGATGATGATTCCTTGATCAAATAAATTAAATTTTTGATGAAATGAGGGTGTAGGAAGCATATGTCATGAGATATGGGTGGGTTTTGCATGCATGTATAAGTTATATATATGTATGCATGAGTGATAGATGATAATGCATCTTCATATGAATGTGGATTCTTCAAGAAAAACATGTATATATATATATATATACTAGAAGGTGACCCGCCCGCGCGTTGCGGCGGGCCACGCTTCCTAGCAACATTGTTATGTGTTTTCAATGATGTGTGTGGATGTTTCTGTAGTTTACAAAACATTAGAGAAGTAGTTTAGTTTATATTTACTTCATGGGGTGGTACCAATATTTGTTTCCCAACATTATAGACTTCATGGGTTAGTATATTTTACCTCCCATCATTACAAAACAGGTTGTAGAGTTTGTGCACATGTTTTTGTTGTTAGAAAGGCCATCTTTACATAGAAAGGTGTTGTTGCTAGAGGTACATGCCCTACAGGATGCATTGTGCTGGAGCCTGACAGTGTAAGTTTTTGGGAACTCCAAGCAGTGAAGGAAAAGTGTCGGGTATGATTTTAGGATTGTCAAATCCTTGCTTGAGCACCAGGTCGTTTCATGTGATTTCCAAAGTTGCTCTGAGGGTGAAGATGACAACCAGAAATATTTATTGTACCTGTTTGTCAAAGAGTACAAAAGTGAACATGTTAAGAACATTAAGATGTAGATATTTAAACTTTCTTAGTTGATTTGTTTTTTTTTATGTGTTTTATCTTTTGGTTTCTTGATAAGTATAATTAGCACATGCATAACTATATTGTATTTAATATTTTGGTATTCATTGACGTGAGTTATGTATTGTGTTTTATTGGTGTAGAATGAGCAAAAGTGTATGCCTTAGTGACAGTGGCCATATGTTCTTTTTGTGCTATTGTAGATGTTTGCATTTGAAGTGTTGTATTACTTACTGATATTTCGGTTCAGATACGGCTTGGCCGTCTTCACAGATGAGGCTCGAAGTTTCGTCTTGTTCCTTTCCCTTGTCTGGTAATTCTACATGCAGTGTCTTCGGGCAGTTGGGGTGCGAACACTTTTCGGAAAATCATTTGTGGTGTGCCTCAAAATGCCTCAAAATCCTTCATCATTGCTTCACACATGAAATACGTGTTCTGTTCGATTGGAAGCAGTTATCACTACTGGATATTTGTTTTTGTCTTATTTTTAGTAGTGGTAAAGGAGTGTGTACCTTGTATTCATCTGGCTCTTTCAGTCGTAGGTTGGCTAAGGTGAACACAGGTTTCAGCTAGTTGTAAGCCAGAGTATCAACTCTTTCATGCTTGTAGGTTCTTGAACCTGCGGTAAAGAGAAGATGTGAGTAGTTGTTTAGTCTTTTAATTTCTAAACATTTTGTACCTTTCTAAGATTTCTGTCAGATTAGGGAGAGTAGGATCAATGTATGTTATTGTGATGTCTGTCGATTCCAATTGTAATCTATATGTTTCAGTTTCATATCATGATGGGTTGGTGTTAGCTTTATATTTCGTAGTAAAATCAGAAGCCATGAGGTAGTAGTTCAGGTGTAAACGTACTCTGGAACTTAGTGACGTTTGTGGCAGCAACTGCTAAAATCTTGCACACGACGTCATCCTTGGTGAACGAAAATGCTATCTTTTCTTGAAGTGTAAGAACGATGATGTTGGCGCTGCAGTGTATTGTAAACGTTTAGACAAATCATTGTTAATCTAAAAGTTTCATGAGTTTATGACATCTAAAAGAAGCATATAGTAGGATAAGATACTACTCAGTGTGTTTGTACCTTTTGGTCCAGCAGAGTGAGTTTTAGCATGTTCTTGTCCCTGCTCATGTAGACACCAGTACACTATTCAATACGCCCAAGGTAATCTTCGCAAGAGTTTATGTCTAAGAGCCTTTTGTATTTGCATACTCTCTAGTTGTTCTTATATTTTGGTAAAATTTCATTTTTGGCTTCAAAACGATCTGCCAGCATGCTAAAATCAGCAAAATTAAAATAGAACCATGGCATGTCTCTGTCTGCTAACTGAGTATTTATAGCTCCTTGGGCACACAATAGATGTCGGGTGGCTAATAGCTCTTCCATGCGGTCATGGGATTGTGCAGATGTGTCTCTTGATAGCATAACATCTATCGAGTTTCATGAGAGAGTCTAGTTTCTTATCATTCTTGTCTGCTTTTGCCTCTATAGCATTGCCCTTCTCAATATGACTATGTTATGTTAATAATTGAAATTTACAGTGTGTTAGGAAAATAACAAATGTACTCAAGCCTCAAGGTGTTTGTTTATATGACTTAGTGAAACAAAAATTGTTTATATGACTCAATGAAACAAAAACAACGTTTCAAATAACAAAAAGTATTTTAGATAAGTATCTGAATAAGTTATTGGGACAAATATTTGAGAACCACCACAAATTCAAAAAGATCACACGCAAGCACAAAGGAATTAGCTTAACACGAATTAGGTCTGTGATAATTTCCCCCAATTTTGAAACAACATACCAAAACACAAAACAACATCATCAGACACAAATTCCGATAACATAATACAAATTAGACTAATCGGACAATAAGAATACTAATAAAATCAAAAGCACGACCTGCTAAACCAAAAAAAATCGAACATGAAACATCAAATGTTAAACAAAAATTACCTGAAACCAAAAATAGCAATGAAAAAGAACTTGCATGAAGAAGAAGAAGAAGTAGCCATTTAGCACAGCGAAATAAGAACACAAACCAATTTGAAAGAAAGACGCTTACACTAACAACAATGCAGTCGTTGCCTGGATTCGAACAGGAGGGGGAGAGCGGAGATGGTCATCGCGAGGGTCGTCGTTAATACTGTGGATTCGCTGGAGGTTGGAACCAAGGCGCCGTTAGTCGTATTTGCCGGAAAACGACGGGATAGAAGATTGAACGGAGGAGGTGGGGGTCGACGTCACCGACTCTCTTTTTTTTCTCTCTCTCTCTTCTTTTGTTTTCCTTTGTATCTTCACCACGCCGACTCTTTTCAAATCACACCTGATTAAGAGGAAAATCGACGGCATGAAACTCAAAGCACGGCGAAGAGAAGGAAAGCAGAGAGAGTATCTGTGAGAAAAGAGTTTGAAAATGAAAGGAAGCAACTACATTAACCCAGGTAGTCACACGTGTAATGAAATAAACCGATTACACAAAACAAATTAAATACGTGTATTTGTTTGATTGGGCAAAGAAATAAGATGTAAATACACAATTGGTCAGAAACGAAACAGTAAGGCCCCTCACATCAAAAGTTATGAATTGTAAATATATATATAATATACATTTGTGTGTGTGTCGCATATGTATGTATAATACATGTCGGTGTAAAAAAATAGGGTTTTATGTGATTATAAACATTAAGAATTGTTGAGAAATTAACAATCGGAATTTCAATACAAACAAGAACACGAACGAATCATTCAAACACCATTCGATTACTCAAGAACGAGAGTGATTACAATTGAGAGAAAAAGAAATAACAGCTCATCAAGAACAGAAATGATGAACCCTATTTAACTAAGCTCTCTCTAACGGTAATAAACAACCTAACCACTACTTAACTAAACTATCCACCGATTAGACACTTAGCACCCTTCAACAACAAGAAGTTGTCACATTTAGTCCCTCCGGTTGAAAGTCATTAAGCACATGAATAACTAAAATGAGAGACCCGGGTTTGAAACCTTCTCGCTCCAATTTGATCAGAAACTCAGTATTCAACATTCTCCACCTTGAGCTTTTGATCATAATCTAAACTTAAAGTCAAATAGAACAAGATAAATTGATAGAATAAGTCATTAACATCGAATAGTAGAGGTCCAATGGACTTGCCTATCCTAATGTGATTTAAACCAACAATATCATCTATTACTATATTGACCCAATACAAAATAATTATCCTATGCCAAAAATCTTCAAACAAGACTCAAATTTGGCCAAAGGTAGAGCTTTAGTGAAGACATCAGCACCATTTTCATTAGTAGGGACATATTCAACCTCAATTTCTTTAGAATTAATCACTTCTCTAATGAATGAAGCTTTACCCTTATGTGCTTAGTCTTCTCATGATATACACTGTTCTTAGACAGATGTATAGCTCCCATATTATCACATTTAACCACAGTATTCTCTGAATCCAGGCCTAGCTCCTGTGTAAACCTTTTTAACCACAGGGCTTCTTTAACTGCATCAACTAATGCTATATACTCTGCCTCAGTACTTGAGAGGGCAACAACACTCTGCAAAGAAGCTCTCCAACTTATGCAGTTCCCAAGTACTTAAAAACCATAACCAGTAATAGACCTGCCCTTGTCCAAGTCTTTAGCATAATCAGCATCCACATAGCCTAGAACAGAACTAACTCCTTGATTTTCCTTGAAAATTAATCCTTTATCTCTAGTACCAGCAAGGTACCTTAGTAACCACTTAACTGCCTCCCAATGAGGTTTACCTGGGTTAGCTAAGTACCTGCTGACCATACTAACCCCATAGCTAATGTCAGGTCTTGAACATACCATCAAATACATCAAAGACCCAACAGCATTTGCATAGGGTACATTAGCCATATAGTCTATTTCAGCTTGATCTTTGGGGCAATCCAGCAATGATAACTTGAAGTGAGGTGCAAAGGGGGTATTAACTGGTTTACACCCCTGCATGCCATATTGATTCAAAACCTTGTTAATATATCCACCCTGAGTAAGATGAATCTCCCTGTTTGCTCTATTCCTTCTGATTTTCATCCCTAGAATCTTTCTTGCAGGTCCAAGTTCCTTCATCTCAAACCTGCTCATCAGCATTCTCTTTGTCTCCTGTATGACTTCAATAGACTCACAAGACACAAGCATATCATCCACATAAAGCAATAAGTAAATATATTTATTCTTAGCATATTCCTTTATGTAAACACATGGATCATACTCACTCCTATGAAAACCATTAGACAACATGTGTTCATCAAATTTTCTATACCACTGCCTAGGTGACTGTTTGAGACCATATAATGATTTCTGCAATAAACACACCTGTCCCTCCTTACCTTTCTCCTCAAAACCTAATGGTTGATCAATATACAACTCTTCCTCTAGATCACCATGTAAAAATGTCGTTTTCACATCAAGTTGTTCTAATTCTAGATCCTTAGAAGCAGTTATAGACAACATGATCCTTATAGAAGAGTGTTTAACAACAGGGGAGAACACTTCATGGAAATCAACTCCTGCCTTTTGCCTAAACCCTTTGGCAACTAATCTAGCTTTGAACCTAGGTGGGTCACCATCTATAACAGGTTCCTTCAGCTTATATAACCACTTACAGGGTATGATCTTCCTATTCTCAGGTCTTTCTGTCACAACCCAGGTTTTATTTTGATGTAAAGATCTCATCTCTTCCTCCATAGCTTTTAACCACTGATCTTTATACTCAGAGTTGACAGCTTCATCATAGGTGTTAGGCTCAACTACATTTTCATATCCAGCCATAGATAGGAATACAAATGCAGATATATCCTCCTCATTTCTAAACCTTAGAGGCTTAACAGTCTTTCTCTTAGGTTTATTTCTAGCAATACTATACTCAGGTATTCTATTACTGCTATTAGGAGAAGATTCATGACTATAATTTCTTTCACCAGGAGATGACTCCACCTCATCATCAGCACCTTGAGTACTCTCTTCTATAGGCTCTTGATCACCAATCTTAGGTACCTCCACCTCAAGTTCAGATTCCTTAAGCCCTATAGTGCTACCCTGTCCTATAACATCCTTATAAAAGATATCCTCTCTGAATGTCACATTCCTGCTAATGATAACCTTAGGCCTTGAGTCAGCTATCCTCCACAACTTATAGCCTTTCACCCCTTCAGGATAACCCAAGAAAATGCATTTCTCAGCTCTAGCTCCTAGTTTATCTTGACTCACATGAGAGTATACCAAAGCACCAAACACTCTAAGTTCCTTGTAATCAGTTGGCTTACCTGTCCATTTCTCCATTGGAGTTTTCATTTCCAATGCAGAAGAGGGACTCCTATTGATCAAATAAGCAGCAGTGGTCACTGCTTCCCCCCAAAAACTTTTTGGTAGACCTGAGCTCAATAGCATGCACCTAACTTTATTTAATAAAGTTCTATTCATTCTTTCAATGAGACCATTCTGTTGGGGTGTCCCAGGAATGGTCAAATGCCTAGCTATACCTTTCTTCTTACAATAGTGATTAAACTCTAGATTGCAAAACTCTAAGCCATTATCAGTTCTTAGAGTTTTCAACCTCTCTCCTGTTTGGTTCTCTACTAAAGTCAACCATTGGTTAAAACTCTCAAATGCATCACTTTTATGTTTCAACACTCTAACCCAAACCCTTCTAGAGTAGTCATCCACTAAGGACATAAAGTAACTAACTCCTCCTAATGTTTGAGTTCTTGCAGGACCCCACAAGTCTGCATGAACATACTCTAAAATTCTTTTAGAGGTGTGTATGCCTTTAGAGAACTTTACCTTATGAGATTTCCCTAATACACAGTGCTCACAGAAGTCAACCTTGGTACTTTTGAGATTACCTAAAACATTTTGTTTATGTAACTCCACTAACCCTTGGTCACTAATATGTCCAAGTCTTCTATGCCACACCATAGCATTTATCTCATTCCTGCTGATCACAGCATTGCTAACCCCTGAATCACCTTTAACATCCAACTCATAGATGTTATTATTGCATCTTGTACCAGTAAGAACCACCCTAGATCCTAAGACCACTTTGGCTCTACCATTTTTTAGACTAACCTCATGCCCATCTCTTTCAAAAGTGCCTAAAGAGATAAGGTTCCTTGTCAAATTTGGGATATACCTAACCTGTCCTAAGGTTAATGCAGATCCATTAGCCAAATCAAGCTTAATTGAACCAATTCCTTCAATCCTACAGGACCTACTATCCCCCAGTTTGACATTTCCAAGGTCTTTTAACTCAAAATCCAGAAAACTAGACTTATCAGGTGTCATATGATATGAACACCCTGAATCAAGAATCCAGTTACACCTATTAGAGTTTTGTGACACAACCAGCACATCACAACTATCATATTCCTCACTACATCCTCCATCATTAGAAGAATAGTTCACTTGAGGCTTAGCATAGTTTTGTGAGTTCTCATTTTTAAACTGTTTCCTATCAGGGCAATCTCTTTTGAGATGCTTCTCAGACCCACAAACAAAACACTTCAAGACCATATTCTGCCTTGACTTAGATCTGCTCACATATTTCTTCTTATTATTCCTATGTTCAGACCTCCCTCTCACATTCAACCCCTCTCCATTAGACTCTTCTTTAACCTCACCTCTTCTTTTTAACTCTCTAGAATTCAATGCTGCAATAACATCTTCCATAGCAATTTCTTTCCTACCATACATCATAGTCTCAATAAAGTGTTCATATGAAGATGGTAAGGAAGTCAAGAATATGATTGCTTGATCTTCATCTTCCAACTTAATCTCTATATTCTCTAAGTCTAACACAATTTTATTGAATTCATCTAAGTGTTCATCAAGAGACTTACCTGGCTGCATCTGAAAAGTATACAGTTTCTTCTTAAGGTAGAGCCTATTTGCAAGAGATTTCGTCATGTATAGGGATTCCAGTTTTGCCCAAATTGCGGCTGCCGTTGATTCTTTTGCCACCTCTCTCAATACCTTGTCTCCTAGGCTAAGTATGATCGAACTATGCGCCTTCTCCATTACTTCCGTCCAATCAGAATCTTCCCAGCCTGCCGGTCGACCCGCATCTCCCTTTAGAGCTTCAGCAATGCCCTGGTACACCATAAACGCTCTCATCTTGACTCGCCATAGGCCAAAGTCGTTTTTCCCATCGAATTTCTCTACCGTGAACTTCGTCGACGCCATATTTGTTTAATCGACACTTTCTCAATGTCGAATTGTACACCGATTGAATTCCCGTGGCTCTGATACCAATTGTTGAGAAATTAACAATCGGAATTTCAATACAAACAAGAACACGAACGAATCATTCAAACACCATTCGATTACTCAAGAACGAGAGTGATTACAATTGAGAGAAAAAGAAATAACAGCTCATCAAGAACAGAAATGATGAACCCTATTTAACTAAGCTCTCTCTAACGGTAATAAACAACCTAACCACTACTTAACTAAACTATCCACCGATTAGACACTTAACACCCTTCAACAACAAGAAGTTGTCACATTTAGTCCCTCCGGTTGAAAGTCATTAAGCGCATGAATAACTAAAATGAGAGACCCGGGTTCGAAACCTTCTCGCTCCAATTTGATCAGAAACTCAGTATTCAACAAGAATAATAACTTTATTATTGGAAAAATTAATAATATCAAAATAAAGATTAATCATGAAAGTGGATTTTCATGATATAAACCAAAGTGAAAGCATGTATAGGAAGTATAATATATATATATATATATATATATATATATATATATATATATATATATATATATAACTTGATTATTTGATATTAATGACTACTCAAATAAGTCATTAAAATGGGTTTTAATGAATTTTTTTAACGGCTAATTTAATTTTTACACCAATTTTTACTATGTCAAGGTTTAAACCTTGGTCTCTCCCCAAAGAGTTTTACTCCTTACCACTAGGCCACAACCTAAGTGACGGCTTTTAAAATATTAATCAAAGTTATACATGCTCATAAATGTGTACTTAAAATTTAAAAAGAATGGAGATATGTATATATATTTATGTCGTGTGTATATGGATATGTGTATGATGGATGAAATTCCATCATCTATGCATGCATACATAGAAATTCCGTTTATTCCATGACAATCATTTAACTTTTTAGAGAACGTGATACTTAGCGTTTTCAGGTTAAAAAGTTCGTACCATAAGTCATGAATTTAGTATATATAATCACGGTGCTAGTAGACAAATATAAGATTTGGTCTAAATAAACTAGCATTTTATGAAATGGTATTTTGTAAAAGTATTTTTATTAGCAAATGTTGGTGCAGTGGCGGATCCAGATATTATTATTAGTGGGGACATATAAATAGGTCAACTCAAAATCAAGTCGGATCAAAATGAATTAAAAAACAAGTCGGATCAGAAAAAATCACACTTACCAACTTAACTAAAAATTTGTTTATTTATTTATTTAAACAATAAACTTGATAAACGAAAAAAAGAATATAAATTAGTTTATTGATTAAATAACAAAAACTCTATTTAAGTAAGCTTGTTATGTATAATACTCAATATGATTAAAAAATTAAAATAAGAAAAATAGATGATTATCAATTGCTGAAAAGATGATGCAAGGCGCGCTGCAAGCTAGCAAACATCTCTAAGGGTTTTCTTAAAATTCAAACCATACCTAATACCTAAGCAGTGGCGGATCCAGATATTATTATTAGTGGGGACATATAAATAGGTCAACTCAAAATCAAGTCGGATCAAAATGAATTAAAAAACAAGTCGGATCAGAAAAAATCACACTTACCAACTTAACTAAAAATTTGTTTATTTATTTATTTAAACAATAAACTTGATAAACGAAAAAAAGAATATAAATTAGTTTATTGATTAAATAACAAAAACTCTATTTAAGTAAGCTTGTTATGTATAATACTCAATATGATTAAAAAATTAAAATAAGAAAAATAGATGATTATCAATTGCTGAAAAGATGATGCAAGGCGCGCTGCAAGCTAGCAAACATCTCTAAGGGTTTTCTTAAAATTCAAACCATACCTAATACCTAAGGGTTTGTTTTGTAGTTATATTTTAGTTAAGGGTTTTATGTGAAATTTTAGTCTTAGAATTTAGAGATCAGAAGCCGTACACAAGGTTTTTGTCTTCTCTCTCTTCTCTTCATCTTCTTTGTTCATCCTCTGTATTTTCTTCACCATTAAACCTCCATTCTCCATTAAATCTTCAAATTTAAAGAATTTCGTTTACTTTCTTTCTCTCTGTTCTTCAAACTCTTGGGTGCCTCTCAACTATTTACAAAGGGGCTTGGTTAAAATACCTGATTTTTTCTACTATTTTCATAAATCTCAGTGGGTGCCTTGGCCCCCACTGAGATACACATAGATCCGCCCCTGTGTTGGTGACAACTCAATTAATAATCAACCGCTAATATACCTATATGTATATGCGGGTATATATATCAAGTATGGTAAAACTTTACTATGAAAATACCATTTCGAGCGTAATTTAATTTCAGTAATTGTCATATAATTACTTTTTTATTTCATGCCCGAAAGTTTACTAATCGAGATTTACCAATTATACCTCGTTTTGTCAGTCCCTTACCTGTTAAGTACCCAATACTATATTTATATATACATATGTGGCATATGAAAACTAATATTGAGATAAATATAAAAATCAAAAATTTAAATTCATGCCATCTAGCAATCCTACATGGTCACTTATCGTAGTCTATACCTAGGAATAATGATTTAAGTGAAATTACATGCAAATAAATCCAGAATTTCCCTCTCTCTCCCTCACTCCACCCTACCAAGTCTCTCTCTCTCTCTCTCTCTCTCTCTCTCTCTCTCTCTCTCGTCTCTCTCTCTTCACATAATCAGTTTCTATCATCCCATATTTGATACTAAATTTTAAACCCATAATATTCACATATCCAAGCTTTATTTTAAGTAAAAATGGTGAATTTCTAGCTCTGCGAATTCAAGAAAGGAAGTAGGATTCATCATCATTCATCATCTTCATCCAAACTCCAAGTAAAAACCACTTTCTCTCTCTACTCTCTCTCTTAATTTCATAAGTTCTTTGTATTTTAATCCTCTTATAGATGATTGATGATGATTCCTTGATCAAATAAATTAAAATTTTGATGAAATGAGGGTGTAGGAAGCATATGTCATGAGATATGGGTGGGTTTTTGCATGCATGTATAAGTTATATATATGTATGCATGCGTGATAGATGATAATATTGCATCTTCATATGAATGTGGATTCTTCGAGAAAGACATTTATATATATATACATTTGTGTGTGTGTCGCATATGTATGTATAATACATGTCGGTGTAAAAAAATGAGGTTTTATGTGATTATAAACATTAAGAATAATAACTTTATTATTGAAAAAATTAATAATATCACAATAAAGATTAACCATGAAAGTGGTTATCATGATATAAACCAAAGTGAATGCATGTATATATATATATATATATATATATATATATACTAGTTTTTAATACACGTGCACGCACGAGCGGTTTTAAAAAACGAATACAAAATTTAACATGTTATAAAAATGTAATTCGATAATTAGAATTAAAGAAAAAAATTAAAATTCGACAATATAAAAAATTATAAATTTGAACAAAAAAGTATTCATATCCTCATTTATTATGAATCTATTTCAATTAATTTTAGTTTTTAAATTAGGATATGAGATATGCATTTAATGTCAATTACTTTGTTAAAAAAAATAGTTAATTATTTTGTCAATTATTCAAACCAATTAAAAATATATAAGGCAAACCATTTGAGCGGAAAAGTGAAAAAAAGAATTGTTGTGGTGATGCCATGTGGCATTCAATCTTTTCATTTATATATTATATAGATATATGTGGGAATGATCAAATAAAAACAAGATGTTATTTCAAAAACACAAAAACAAATATTAAAACCTCTATAACTTCCTCATACGTTAATATTTTTATAAAATTTGCACCAAAAGTCTTAAATTATGTCACCTTTAATTCTGGAAAAAAATTAAACATTTAAATTTCATGATTTTTTAATATTGCACATGTGCAATAATACATATTAATTATATTGCACATGTGCAATATTAACAAAAAAAATTTATAACTTTTTTCCAGAATTAAAGATAACAGAATTATAATATTTATGGTGCAATTTTTTATCAAAAATATTAACGTATGAAAAAGTTATAGAGGTTTTAATATTATTACAAATGTGCAATGATAATTTTTTATTGCACATGTGCAATAATAAAAAAATGAAACAAACGTTGAATTTTTTTTTTAAAATTTCTCCAGAATTATAAGATTTATGGTGCAATTTTTTTATAAAAAATTATAAAATATGAAAAAGTTATAAAGGTTTATAATATTATTGCACATGTGCAATAATAATAATAATAAAAATTATTGCACATGTGCAATAATAATAAAAAAAACTTGATTTTTTTAGTTTTTTTTTTTCATAATCATAATTTTAAGCATTTTGGTGCAAATTTTTTAAAAAAATATTAACGTATGAAAAAGTTATAAGGTTTTAATATTTGTTTTTGTGTTTTCGCAATAAAAATTGTTTTCACATGAACCTTACCATAATATATATATATATATATATATATATATATATATATATATATAGTGAAAAGTTCATTGTAGACACCCTCATAAGTGTAGACATATAGACACCTTTTTTCACCATTAGATCTCTTGATCTAATTGGTTGTGATTAATTTGTTTTTTTCTTTTTTTTCTTTTTTTTTCTTTTTTCTCATTATTCAGAAAATTTCACATGTGAAAAGGAGCCATTTCACATGTGAAAGTGTCTACAATGAACCTCACCCTATATATATATATATATATATATATATATATATATATATAGTTATAATACAAAGTAGTTTTTGCGTGAGAAGTGTGAGAAATGGATGATGTGTTAGATTTTAATGCATTGTGTTATCTTTTAGTTATGTTTTTGGTAAATATATAACACTATACATTGTTTTTTCCATATTAGAATGTCATATGTTTATCAAAATTAGAGTTAAAGGATAACACAATGTAAACACAGTGTAATAATATCCTAACACAATGCCATTTTAATAATTCTTAATAAATGATGTTTGGTAGTGTTTGGAATCCAATGGATGGTGTATTTATTTTAGGATTGTCATATATTTACCAAAAATATAATAAAAAGACAATATCATGCATTAAAAATTAACACATCAATCACTTCTCACACTTCTCACATAAAAAGTACTTTGTATTATAACCCAACTCTATATATATATATATATATATATATATATATATATATATATATATATAACTTGATATTAATGACTACTCAAATAAGTCATTAAAATGGGTTTAAATGAATTAATCAAAGTTATAAATGCTCATAAATGTGTACTTAAAATTTGAAAAGAAAGGAGATATGTATATATATTTGTGTTGTGTGTATATGGATATGTGTATGATAGATGAAATTCCATCATCTATGCATGCATACATAGAAATTCATTTTTTTCCATGACAATCATTTAACTTTTTACGGAATGTGACACCTAGCGTTTTCAGATTAAAATATCTGTACCATAAGTCATGAATTTAGTATATATAATCACGGTGCTATTAGACTAATATAAGATTTGGTATAAATAAACTAGCATTTTATGAAATGGTATTTTATAAAAGTATTTTTATTAGCAAATGTTGGTGGCAACTCAATTAATAATCAACTACTAGATATGCGGGTATATCAAGTATGGTAAAACTTTACTATGAAAATACCATTGCGAGCGTAATTTATTTTCAGTAATTATCATATAAATATTTTTGTGTTTCATGCCTGAAAGTTTACTGAGATTTACCAGTTATACCTCATTTTGTCAGTCTTTTATCAGTTAAATACTCAATACTATATTTATACATACATATGTGGCATATGACAACTAATATTGTGATAAAAATAAAAAACCAAAAATTTAAATGCATGTAATCTAGCAATCCTACATAGCCACTTATCCTAGTCTATACCTAGAAATAATGATTCAAGTGACATTACATGTAAATAAATCCACCATTTCCCTCTCTCTTTCACTCCACCCAACCAATTCTCTCTCTCTCTCTCTCTCTCTCTCTCTCTCTCTCTCTCTCTCTCTCTCTCTCTCTCTCTCTACATAATCAGTTTCTATCATCCCACTTTAGATATACTCAATTTTAAACCCATAATATTCACATATCCAAGCTTTATTTTAAATAAAAATGGTGGATTTCTAGCTCTGCGAATTCAAGAAAGGAAGTAGGATTCATCATCTTTCATCATCTTCATCCAAACTCCAAGTAAAAACCACTTTCTCTCTCTAGAATTTCATAGGTTCTTTATATTCTAATCCTCTTATAGATGATTGATGATGATTCCTTGATCAAATAAAGTAAATTTTGATGAAATGAGGGTGTAGGAAGCATATGTCGTGACACATGGGTGGGTTTTTGCATCCATGTATAAGTTATATATATGTATGCATGCGTGATAGATGATAATGCATCTTCATATGAATGTGGATTCTTTGAGAAACATATTTATATATATATATATATATATATATATATATATATATATATATATATACATTTGTGTGTATGTCGAATATGTATGTATAATACATGTCGGTGTAAAAAAAATGGGGTTTTATGTGATTATATACATTAAGAATAATAACTTTATTTTGGAAAAAATTAATAATATCACAATAAAGATTAATCATGAAAGTGGGTTTTCATGATATAAACTAAGTTATCATATATCCTTTTTTTTCTTACATCATATACGGATTAATTAGAGCCACCCATTTCCCCCCTATGTAAGGCACATGCTATTTCCCCCACATGCTAATCATATGCTCTTTCCCCCATATTTTTTAAACGTCCGTAGCTTTTTTATACCTCAATATTTTCAAAAAATAATTACACCATAATTACGAGCGTTTTATTATCTTTGCAACGCCTATAGTGAAGGCATACTTTTAAGAATTTTTTTTGACCTGAAATAGGTTCTTAAAACTTGGTAGATTTATAGTGGTTTTTCACTGTTGTTCAAACTATAATTTTTTAAGGTGTTTTTTTAGTATTTATTTCAATTTGGATATATTTTTCTTAAGTTTATCGAACTAATACAATTGAAAAAACATAATGTCACATATTAAAAACACCAACAAATATTAGTTTCAAAGAACCAACAGAAAAACACAATAATAAGTGCAGTTAGAATAACAACGAAAAACACCAAAAAAATACAGTTAGTATAAACATCAAAAACACAGAAAAATACGGTTAAACTAACAACGAAAAACATCATTAAAAATGCAGTTAAAAAGAAAAAGCGAAAAACAACATATTAAGTGCAGTTAAAAAAGAACCAACGAAAAACATCATAAAAATTACAGTTAGAATAACAACGAAAAAAAACATAAATATGCATTTAAACTAACAATGAAAGACACCATAAAAAACAGTTAAATAGAATTAACGAAAACATCATAAAAAATGCAGTAAAAAATAGTGAAAAGACTCCATAAATCTACCCAGTTTTAGGACCCTCATTTCTAGCAAAAAAAAGTCCTTGAAGAGTTGAAGGTATGCCTGAAATATAGGCGTTGGAAAGATAATAAACGCTCGTAATTATGGTGTATATTTTTTTGAAAAATGTTGACGTATAAAAAGTTATGGTCGTTTAAACAATATGGGGTAACAAGCATGTGTCTTGCATGTGGGGGAAATAATATGTGCCTTGTATGTGAGGGAAATGGGTGGCTGTCATTAATCCATAGAGGATGTAAGAAAAAATGAGGATGTATTCAACCCTCAACCTATATATATATATATATATATATATATATATATATATATATATATATATATATATATATATAATCTATAATATACATTATAATAGAGATTGGAGAGAGAATGTTGAAAGTTGAATTTTTAAGAAATGTACAAGATTTAAAGCATTATGTACAATGGTTTAAAGCATGAAGTCTTAAAGTTTATGAGGTGCAAGTTTTTAAACATGGTGTACAATCTGGTAAAACTCAATCATTTGACCGCTTGTTGCTTTCCTCCCCATCCTCATCTGCGATTTTGAAAAAAAAAACGCGTCCTTCACAGTTCGGTCCGCCATTCCCTATTTTCGGTAAGGTTGCAGCCTCCTTTTTCTCTTTCCTTATTCACAGGTGCCTAGTCCAATCTATAATTCCTACCATGATGGTCAAGAAAGCACAAATCGACGCTCCCCTTAGTTAGAACCCTAATCCGACGGTTCTCTCAACATTTTATCACTTGGATCGCTCTCTCATTTTGACGAGAATGGAGCATAGGTCGAAGTACTGATAACATTTTTGAAATTCAAATTGCAGATCTCATATATCTCTCTCTCAAAAATTCGTTCTCCAGGTAATGTACGCTTATTTTTTTCCATCTTGCTTTTTGCTTAATTTCTATATAAACTACTTACAAAATGTACCAATGAACCAGGCTTGATATCCATGGCGGGTTTTTCAGGCGAACCAGGTGATGTACGTATCAGGTTGTTGATGATTCTCTATGTTGTTATAACATTTCTTTGAAAT
>JBCNJP010000023.1:15401348-15424641 GCA_039602395.1 Deinandra increscens subsp. villosa
GATGCATCGTTTGAATTTTATTTAATTACAAAGTGCTGTATATTATAGAAACTATATTATAACAAAAATATACCAACTTTTTTTTAATTAAGTGGACATTTTTATGTGTGTGATAAGTTTTGTTTTATTTTTTTTAATGGCAAAGCATAAACTAAATTAAGAAGAAAAGCTCACCAGCAGGGAGCTGGCAATGCATAGTTTAACAAACAGGAAATACCTAGAAACAAATTGGTTGAACAACACCTATAAGGAAGGGTGGTGTGACTTTGGCTACCACACCTGCGGGCTGCGGCTCCATCGGTTTGGCCGGCTTCACCGCCTACCACACCCTCTCCTTCGGCTACTTGATTTCGGTTTGTGATTTGAAGCCTAACGGCTAGTTGAAGCCAATGGAAACCGAAGAAAATGCCCATTTTTTTGTACCGTTGAAGCCTAACGGCTATTTATTTATTTTTGTATTTTTAATCACCTTCATACACTATATATATATCCCCACTTTTGTACATTTCTACAAACCTCATTTTCTACACATAAATCCCCACTCATCCATATTCTATACCAATTTTCTACACTATTAAAATGAGTTGTTCCAAGGTTAATCTCCCACCGGAGATTTCGGCTTCATCTAGCAGTTCAGGTAGTTCAAATGAGGATGCGTTGAAATTTCTTAGTCAATGTGAGAACATCATTCGACAGGAACTTGAAGATACGGGTCTTTCGCGAAGGACGAGTATTTTTCATAACCATGTTGACGGTCATCAATACTTGGACGATCTATATTTCTCCGATAGTTCTCCTTACCACGAGGGTATTTTCAAAGATAGATTTCGGATGTCGAAACAATAGTTTATCAAAACTGTTAACGATATTTAAGAAAATTTCCCATGGTTCACAGCACGTTTGGACGCGAGTAAGAGGGAAAGTTTCACACCTTTGTAGAAATCCACGTCGGCTATTTGTCAACTAGCATATGGTAATGTTCTTGACGAGTATGATGAATTTTTAGAAATGTCTGAAAAAACAGCACGTTAATGCCTACATTATCTTTGTATTGCTATACTTAAATTATATAAAGATGAATTTCTGCGTGCACGTACTAGCCACGACATTGCACTTTTGCATGATGCACATTTAGAAAGGCATGGCATTCCAGGCATAATCGGTAGCATCGATTGTACTCACTGGGAGTGGAGAAATTGTCCAACAAATATAGTGGACATATCATTGGGGTATGCAACCAACGATCATTCTCGAGGTAATGGCCTCATAAGATACATGGTTTTGGTATGTGTACTTTGGTGTTGACGATTCCAACAACGACATCAACATCCTTAACTAGTCACCCTTGTTTACGAACGAGTTGCACAGAGTTGCTCCAAGATGTCCTTTTGTTGTTAACGGTTGACAATACAAACGTGGCTATTACCTTGCTGATGGCATACATCTCACTAGGTTTACTTTTGTGAAGGCATTTACTTGATATCAAAGAAAAGAAACTGAAGAAGATACAAGAGGGGGCAAGAAAAGACGTCGAAAGAGCATTTGGTATTTTAAAGTCAAAGTGGACGATAGTTGATTGAAAGACGCCTCTAATGAAAAAAGAGCTAATGGAGAACATTATGTATACTTATAAGATACTTCACAATATGGTGATCAAAGACGAGGGCAAAGCGATATCACCGGTACATATTCGCGATACTCCCGTAGATCCACTTATCGATGAAAATGTCATAATCAAACTGCGAGATAACGATACAAAATTTAAGCTTAGATTTGATATTACGGAGCACATCGCCACACACATGGATGTCTATTTAACTGAGAAGGAGCTAAGCGCGTAGTTTTTTTTTTATCTAGTATCATGCTTTTAAAATAAGTTGTATTAATTTAATATTATGTGTTTTTAAAATAAGTTGTATTAATTAAGTATTATATTGTTTAATATAAAATGGGTATATATTTTTTTTTAAAGAATATGTTAAAAAAAAAACTTACAAACCATTCCCACTAACAATGAAGCCTAAGGTTTCAATTTCTCTCTCAAACTTATCTCTCACGTGTCATCATCTTATTGGCTAAAAGATTTAAAGGCTGAGATTTCTTTTGCAACCATACCTCCCACCCTTATAAACACAAACAACCGATTAACCTTGCACTGCTTCAATGCTTAAGCGCATACCCAGACAACCTCTTAAAATCTACTGGCTCATCAGCACTTTAATGATAATCCTTCAATACTATTCCGCTCACAGCATTATCCATCTCTGTAGTGTCAATACCCTCCACTACTACAAAAAGGGTCTTTGATGACGTGTGACACACACTGGTTTTATGACACACATATGAGTGTCATAAAAAAATGTCATAATATATAAAATATGAAGAGTAGATGACACATTTTTGTGCGTCATAAAGAAAGAAAAAAACACGGAATACAGATGTTAAATTTGATCATCATCCCATTTCGTCATTTTATGTTTTCATCTCTCCTGCTAGACATTTCAGTTCCCGCTTCTTGAAATCTCTCCATTACTCGAACTCAAATAATCAAGCCCTAATTTCAGTTCCCTCATCTCCATCACTCTACATACGATTCTCCGGACATCACACCTCAGCTCCGTCTCTCTACCTACGATTCTCCGGCCATCAGACCCGCTTACGATTCTCCATTCTGGTTCCATCTCCGTTCTACTTAGTTTGGGATTCTGTGATGGTTCCTTGGGGCGGGGGTAACGAGATCGAAGTCTGATTCTTCCTCCGTATGATTAAATTTGTAATTATATTTTGTTAGATCTTCGATTGCTTGGATATTCCAGAAAGCGTGTTATCGCTTTCGGATTGAATATTTCGAGGGTTCACTCGTAAATATCAATCGGATACGATCTGGAAACGACCCATGAATATTTCGAATTTTGAATGAGAAATCGAACCAGAGAATATTTAGAAGATGAAGTGATCGATCAGTTTCAACAACAGGAGCGTATATGCAGTTTTTCGATAACTGCATATACCCAATTACACTACCAGTCCCGCTAACTCCATCGATACGAGTGTGCACTACCCCGCACCACCGAACCCGATCAATATAAGCTAGAGGACAAATCGATCCATAGTTAACCCAATTACACTAAAATACTAACATATTTCATATTGCAGAATGTTTTTTCTGGATTATGCTTGGTTGGGAAATCAACAGATTCCTATCATCTTTAAATATCAAGTATAATTTCTTGATGTTTCTCGTTCTGGATTATACTTGGTTGGGATTTCAACAGATTCCCATCATCTTTTAATATCAAGTATAATTTCTCGATGTTTTTCGTTCGCTCATGGAGTCATTGAGATATGTTCATGTTCATTTATAGATGCTTTCGTTTGTTGCAGAGGCTGTGAAATCAAGGGAATCACAATCTACTTGGAGCAAAAGGCTTTCATGTTTTTTTTTTTTTTGAATGGCAGAATTAACATTATAAAAGGCTAGCAAGGAGCTAGAACAGTCAACAAACAACGAAAACAAGACGACAAGCTACAAATATGAGAGAATACAAACAAAAAACATGTAATCAAAACGACCCAGTTATGTCCTTCGATCCCGTATTGCAGAATGTTTTTAGTGAGGCCTTAATTTGAGGTATAATGTGATGATTGTTCAGAAATGATTGATGATTTAAGTATTAAATAGAAGTACGGTTCTCTCTTTCACGGTGATTTTGCCCAACTTATCGAAACTTTGATTAATTTTCCATTCTTACCATTGCTATCTAAGGGTTTCTTTTTGTGTTGGGGTTTATGGATTCTTTCTCCTTTGAGTGCATGCATATATTCCTTAAAAAGTTAAAAGGGAGCACAATTAGTGAATCATTGTCCTGTTTCCAAGTTGGTGTTTTTATGTGTTCGTATATTTGCATCAGTTATCCAATGTTTTTTCATGGCTACGTGATATTTTTGTCTTTTTTGTTGCACATAGATCTAATATTATTGTTAATATAGATGCAAATTGCTAGGATATTTGGTCTTCAGTCTGTGAAATAACATTTAGGTTCATTTGATCTAGTTTTACACCATGACGTAATATATATCATGGAGACCGAATTAAACCTTAGTCTTTCTGTCAATCTTGTTTTGCTTCATTATCAATCTTTTGCAACCGTCGTTGTATAAATTGGCTAGGGTTATAGTCGAGCCGATGACTTCATCTCAATGACTTCATCTTCAATAGCAGAAAGCATGTTTTCAGATCTTCGTGACTGATTTTGATTTTACCGTCTAGATCACCATTGATCATATCAAATGCGGAGCGTATGTCTGAGACGTTTCTCGTCGGACATATAGACAGAGGGGTTTTTAGTGTGTTGGAATGAGGAGGGGTTTTTTTGTGGCTTAAGACAAGAATGGGCTCGTTGAGAAAAAATGAAAAATCAAGAAATCTTGAACACGAACAGAGACGAAAACGTAGTGGAAGAAATGAATACAGAATCGTCATCAACAATCGAAGAGAGCCATTAAAGCTCTGATACCGTGTCAGAATTTGTAAATGAACACATGAGCAACTCAATATCACAGATTAACTTGAACAAAACACAGACCTCTGAAATGCAAACGAACTATATAGTGTAAACCTGATAAACGATCTTGCCAACCCACAAATGTCAAACCCTAGATCAGTGTTGACAACAAGATAGATTCACACTTCAAACCTATAGATCAACCATATGAAGATCTAATCTAATCTCACAAATGAATACAGACTCATACGATCAACTGATTACAACGAACATGAACCCTAATTGATTTGTACGAGATGAAGATGAGATGTAAACAGAGGTAAACAAAGGTGTACGAGTGAAGATATGTGTTTTTTTCTAATCTTCACACACACACACACAGTGTCTTTTAAATCAGTAGCTGACCCGTATGATACAAGAGACCCGCGGGGCCCGAACTTGAGATCCGAATGCAACTCCAATTCATAGCTGCTCCAATCCACTCTTTATTTTAGCCCATCAACCCATTATCCAATCGAGGAGCCCAAACCATCCAATCCAGTTGAATATAAGCCCAACAAAGATTAAATCCAAGACTCACATGAAATAAGAAATATAAAACAATTAAGCAAAAGAGTTAACTTCCTTTTTGGTCCCTGAGGTTTACTAGTTTTCTCACTTTTAGTCCAATTCAAAAAAAATTAATCAATTTAAGGGCCTCACCTTTGGTTTTTTTCTCAATTTTGGCCACCTTCAAAAATTCATCCAAATTAATCGTTAAAATGAAAGGCATTTATGTCCTCCGTTAAAAAAAAGGCATTTATGTCCAAATTAAACTCTAATTTATTAACTTAAAAAGGAAGTCGATCTATCTAAAGGTGAATAGAGTTCAATTTGGACATAAATGTCATTCATTTTAACGATTAATTTGGATGAATTTTTTAAGGTGACCAAAATTGAGAAAAACTCAAAGGTGAGGCCCTTAAATTGATTAATTTTTAAAATTGGACTAAAAATGAGAAAACTGATAAACCTCACGGACCAAAAAGGAAGTTAACTCCGAAATTAATGAACAAGAATTAAAGGGGTTTTTTGTTTTGAGTAGCAAATGATAAGAATACCCCTCTATGAAAGACAAAACTAACGGCGGTTTTTAAATAAATTAACGCCGGGATCAAGATTGAAAAAAAAAATTAAAATGTGAGACCCTAAATTGAGAATTTTGAAAAGTTGGGACTAAATTGGTTAAAATGAACAAACGTTGGGGGACTAAAAACGAAGTTTACTCAACATATAATTAAGAGTAAACATCACTTTTGGTCCCCCAAGGTTTGCATATTTTAGCACTTTTAATCCAATTTATAAAATTATAACATTTCAGGGCCTGAGGTTTGATTATTTTCTCAATTTTGATCACTTTTTAAATTTACATCCAAATTAACGGTTGAAATCAGTCAAATATGATATTAATGAGGGGTATTTTTGTAATTTAACCATCCCCTTTTATTAATTTGATACAAAACGCGGTAATTGACTTCCCCAAAAAAACACTATGTAACTCAGCCATTTTTCAAATAAATAAAAGGGGAAGTCAATTATTGCGTTTTGTATCAAATAAATAAAAGGGGATGGTTAAATTATGAAAATACCCCTCACTAATATCCTATTTGACTGATTTCAACCATTAATTTGGAATGAAATTTAAAAAGTGACCAAAATTGAGAAAATAATCAAACATCAGCCTAAAATGTTCTAATTTCATAAATTGGATTAATAGTGTTAAAATATGCAAACCTTAAGGACTAAAAGTGAAGTTTACTCTTAATTTCGAGAATATATATTTGGTATTATTGTTCTTCTTTATTTTGTTATTTGATGTTGCTGTACTTGGTTTATGGTTCATCACAACAGCTAGCTGTTGTTGGTTTATTTTGTGGATTTGGAGATGGATTTAGTGGCAGCTGTGACCATTCACAGCCTGCATATTTCGAAAGGCATTAAACCTTTTCCATTTTCCTACACAGTGTGAAGCTCTAACTATGGCCTGTGCTCAGGTATGAATCTTTCTTGATTCCTGGTTTAGTTGGTAAAAGCATACCATAGTCCATAAGCAGTGAATACTCAAGTAGCGTATGTGAGTAAAGAAGACAATATAGGTTTGCATTGAAACATACTGTGAAAACAATATTATTACATTAATAATAAAATCATGTTATGCTTGTTCCCATTGCAGGCAATTGGAAACCATGTTGCCCTTACAGTGGGTGGTTCAAATGGCCATTTTAAGCTCAGTTTAAAATCTTAGAAAATGATTTCCTGCATTTTATCATATAATAAGGGTATTGATATTGTATTTTACATTCAATTAGACTTCTATATTATATTCTCGAAAATTATTTAATGGTCAAACTTAAATGTGTATGAGCTGCATTATTTGGAAACTTAAATTTGTCATACAATTAAATGGTAAAAATTATTTAATGGTCAAAATGGTCATCACAACATATATATTCTCAAAATTAATGAACAAGAATTAAAGGGGTTTTTGTTTTGAGTAGCAAATTACAAGAATACTCCTCCATAAAAGACAAAACTAACACTAGTTTTTAAATAAATTAATGTCGGGATCAAGATTGAAAAAAAAATTGAAATATAAGACTCTAAATTGGGAATTTTGAAAAGTTAGGACTAAATTGGTTAAAATGAGCAAACGTTGGGGACTAAAAACGAAGTTTACTCTTATATGTTTGAATATGAATTTTGTAAAACTTATTTAAGATTAACTAGAATAAATAAAGGGATAGATACAGGGCTCTCCCTGAAAACGTAAAAAAAATCTAGAACCCGACATAAAAATAAAAAATGTGCCCTTAAAATATAAATATTATATACCCTAAACAAAATACAATGGGAAAATCAAATATAATAGATTATTATATTCATGAAGCTAATATTGTTGGTTATTATATTTATTAAGCATGGTGTACAAGTCTTGGTTTCCTCTCTACACAGCTAGCTTCTATTTTTAAATTATTCTTCACCGTGCAACCTCATTGTACGTAAACTTTTCTCTCGATGTGCTCTCTTTCTCTTCTCTCAAAAACATGCTCAATCTCTACTCTCAAGCACAACCGTTTGATGCTCCGTTTACGGCATAATTGTCGGATGTTGAAGTGGCGCTCGGTCATGTGTTTTTTGAGGTTGAAGTCTCTCAAACACAGATGCTCTCTCTCTCTTCTTCAAACACAGTCGTTCGCTGCTCCGTTTCCGCCATAGCTGCCGGAAGTCGAAGTGGCGCTAGGCGGTGTGTTACTGAGGCCGAAGTCTGTTTATTGCTCCGTCTCCGGCATCATTTTTCTGGTAACGATACTTGGTTTCGTTTTTGGGGTTTCATATTGAATGTTTTTGAGCATTTGGGGTTTTTAACAGGTGATGCGATTTTTAGTGTTTTTGCTACTCTTCGTCGCAGATCTGCAGTTTTGATTTGATGTTTGTTAACTTCTGATTTTAATTTATGGAGTTGTTATCTGCATTTTGCTATAGAGTATTGTTGAAGCCCTAATTTGTTTAAAAAAAATAGCGACAAACAAAATTATTAATTTAAACTCTAATTCTTTGGTAAAGGTATCTAAACCCCAGTTTTTCGTTCAAGATTTGCCGGTCAAAGATTGACGAACCAGTTGTGATTTGATATTTTCCGGTTGGCTATCTTTCTTGGTACAGTCTTTTTTACATTTTGGTGCACTAAGGTTCATACAGATCATTCATTTTCAATCTTATGAGTTTCGTTTCATTTTGAATGCTATTTTCATCAATCATCAGGATCTACCCTTTTACAACATTATTGGTGATCCTCTGTGTGAGACACACATGTTTAGGTTGCTATTTGGGTTATATGCTTCCCACCTAAGATTGATTGGCCAAGGTAAATTTATATTTATATACCTTAACAAATTTATATACCTTAACAAAGTAAAACTTGCTATCTATTATATCTTATTATTATATTGCTATATGTGTTATATCTGATTAATATGTTTCCATTGCTTAGTATACAACAATATGCAGGGAGCTACAACTGAGTTTGAAGGATAAATAATTCACAGGTTCTGGGATGGTTCACAAGGGAATTGAATGTTTCTGAGCTCAATACACAACCATCAAGTAAGCCTCGATTTACTTGAGCCTCGAAAAACTACTCTTTATTAATTAAATTAAACCAAATATTTTGTTTTCATTTCCAAACAAAGTTTCATTTTCTAAATTAGATGCACAAGCACCATTCTTAATAGATTTAGAGCTAATTAAATATAATTGTATTCGCATTTTTTTAGTGGGTCAAATGGGTCAGTTTTATTAAGTTAGTGTAAGATTTGTAGAGCGGGTTATTATTTTATTTGTAAAATTTACGGTCTACTTGATGGAACTTCATATTTAATTTGTAAATTTGAAATCTGACCCGTTTGAGTTGCCATTCTTAGCATAGGTTTTTTTACCAACAGATTTAGCTTCTATATTTGAATGGTAGTAAAAGTGTTAGTTTCTAACCTTTGTTTCTTTTTCTTTTTAATGCCAGATTTTCAGTTCTTTCTACTCATTTGCAGGCATTGTCTTCTTGGCTTATGGATGGTGCATGTGTTTGTTGTTTCATTGTACGTGTCATTTGTAACATATAATGTCTTTTTTTATTCTTTCACCATTGCAGGTGTGGACAATTTCTTTTTCTGCTATAGATATTTTTTTAATATAGGTATTTTTTAAAACTAATTCATATATTGTTAAAAGGTATTGTGTGTGTGCAAGTTTTTTTTTGTTTTTTTTGGGATTTGTAGTAGAAGTCCTTTGGGAACTCGCATGACCCGTTAACACAGGCTCATGGTTGTCACGAGAAAGCAATAGCAGCCCAAATGCGACACCATCCAGCAGCTCCCAACAAACACCGCTAGGCACAATCAAAGGACCACCAAGCTCAACATCATCGGTGAAGAACATACAGTCAAATCATCAAACAGTGACAAAGCGAATGTGGAAGCAAAAAGAAGACTCTTCCCCAACCTAGATACTATCATACAAAAATAAAACCTATGCAAAACACTAAAATCCCATACTAACACTATACCAAATACTTGGACATGTGAAACTTCAGATATAAAAAAAATGGAAGAATGAAGAATAAGAAGGTCCATTTCAAGATACTTTTGGTACGTAGAGTGCAAATACATATATCCATTGCATTTACTTAAGTTTGCGCCTTCTATGCTTGCTATTCTATCGGTTTTGTATTTTTCTGTTCGTTGTATTAGTTTACTGTTTTCGCACTCTGCCTCAACCACTATTATTACTGCTTTATGAATTTTGGGATTGTTGCTTGATTATTTGCAATTTTTTTTCATGAAGCAAGATTAATTGTGCTTTTATATCTATGTCTTCTTCTTCATAGTGGCTTCATTTCCGGGCTTCTAAAAAAACCATTGAATTGAATCCGCCGCGAAGCGCGGATCGCAACATCTAGTTATACATTATACATAAAGTAATAAAACCGAAAACTTAAAAATAATATAAAACTTAAAATATATTTCTCTCTTTTTCTAAATCGAAGTTTATCATCAAGATCCCGGCTTAATTGTTCCAGTTCCCTTTTTTTTCTCAAGTATTGTATTATTTAAATCTAGTTTGATTTTCAACATATTCTTTCTTGAAATCCTTCAAATTCTTTTCTTCCTCTATATCACGCCTGAAAAAGTACCCTTCAGATATCAAGACAGATTTAACCATCTAAATAAATGTTATAAAGGAAGATCAGAAAAAGAGAAAATTATCTACTAAATTAATCACGACGTATTCAAAACACACTTATATGTGTTGGGCCCCTGAGGTTGTTGGGCCCGGCGCCTTAAGGCCGTCTACGCCGCCTCAGGGCTGGCCCTGGATAGATAATTGTAAAGAAACAAGATGAGATTAAAATATTAATATTGATGTGTTAATGTGTGACTAATTCATTTTGTAGACCAGTGGTGGATCCAGGATATTTTGTCAGCTGGGGGCTAAAAAATGAGTTGGTTAAAACTAATTACTCACAAACACCAAGAGCGACGGTAGAAATCAAAAATAGATTTCAAGAATTTGATTTGCTAATTAACCTTGGAAAAAACTAGCTGAAAAATATAAAATGACATAAAAGTACATATCATAAATGTAAATAAAGATATTTATTTATAAGTTAGGGAAGGGTAAAACTGAAAATATTATAAAAGTTAGTTGAAAAGCTAGTTGAAACGCTACTCCAACTAGCTTTTCAAAAGCTAGCTTATAAGCTAGCTTTTTGATGTTACCAAACGAGGCTTTTAAAAAAAGCTAGCTTATTAAAAAACGCTCCGTTTGCTAACGTAAAAAAGCTAGCTGATAAGCTAGCTTATGACGCGCCAAACACAACCTAAATTTTGCCATGAAATTGAACCGGTTAGTGAAGCTGTTAATTGGTTGGGGTTATTAAAGTTAAAATGACTAGTGCTTGCCTAAGATGCTACATGTTAACCATCTAGAGAGTGATAAGAATTTTTTGATAACTAGTAGCTTTACTAGAATTTATAGCATCCTTAGACCGCCCGTAACGGGGCTTTGTTGTTCCGTCCGTAGTCCGACGTGGACCAGCCCGCCGGAGAGGCAGCGTTGATGCCTCCACCCCGTCAACCGCCCGTCGACCCCAGCCCTTGAACAAGGGCGTGCTCTTTGCGGGACCCACTAAATTTTGTTTTTTTTTAAACGTAAACTCTTTATCATTTTCTTTTTTGTTTTAATTCTTTTTTCTTTTTGCTTTTTCTTTTTGCCTTTTTTATAAAACACTAGTTCAATAGTTTAAATATAATATATTTAATTATAAATTTTAATTTATTTAATTAAATAACGAGTACGGCTATTTTATATTCTTTTTCTAACGGCTATTTTTAAAAAAATTCTATAAATACAACATTCAATCTCAAACAATTACAATACAAATTACTAAATAAATATTAAACATAATTAATTATACAAATACTACAAATTCTAGAAATACCACCTAATTTAATTATTAGAAAATACTAGAAATACAACCTAATTTCATTATTAGAAAATACAAGAAATACAACCTAATTTAGTTATTACAAAATACTAGAAATACCAACAAAGTCTTAATACGATCAATCTGAAGATGAGTCGAAATCACTTTTGAATTCTCGAGCTCTGAATTGAGCCTGATCCTCCATTAGTTTGTGTTCTTCCTCCCACAATTCACGAAGGAGGTCATGTTAATTATGTTTGATATTGTTTAATATTAAATATGTTTAATATTAAATAAGTTTAATGTTAATTAAGTTTAAATTATAGATTACTTTTTAAAAAATTTATTTTCTTTAATAAATTACGGCATAAAATAAATTATTAATTATATAAGTATTAATTTATTTTATAAAACAATAAAAGAAATGGTGATGTGAAAATATAGATAAGTTTATGGAAAGGACATTGTTGGGGCCAAAAACTGTTTGTGGGAAAGACTGGAGAAAAGTTGATGTGACATGGTGATTGAGCAGCCCTTGGAAAGAGCTGCTGTAACCGTTGCGGATGGTCATAATGAAATTAACAAAAACCCTTGTTGAATTTAATTGGGTCAAGAACTTTAAAAGCCAGATAAAAAGAAAAACTAATTTGGGCGGGTCAAGAAACAATTTGCATAACCGCTATTTGGAAGAAGATGATGGATTCACGGTGGAATTATAAGTGAAGGAATTTGAAAGAAAAAATATAAACAATTCCATAGCTGCCACTTATATTAAACAATATGTTTGCGATACCGCGCTTCGCGGCGGAGGCTTGTTTATGATATTTTTTTAAAGCCCACGTTGACGACAAACAGGAAAATACGAAGGACACAATAACAGGAATTTTACTTGTTCCCACCGCCATGACTCCAGCCACCAATAAGCTGCAAAAGAGAGAACTTGCTAAAAGCATATGCATATGAAACACAAAAACAAGACCAAACATCAACCTGCTAAAAACTTACCCAAGCATGTAGAGTAACATAAACTTTAAAGTGTTGGAGCAAAAATTGGAAGGGATAAACAAGGAAACCTATGTATGGTGGTTCATGACAAACAAACAAAACCCAACATGGTGGACCTGCACTTAGGTGAAAGGAAAAGAATGGAGCTATTAAACCAACCAAAACCCAACATAGTTCCTAATTTGAAGTCCTTTTAAAGTAGTAGTGTCTGTGTATTTGTAGTTGCATCGTGACTGAATTGGCTCCTGAACCGTCCGAGATATTGTCGAGATATTGTCTTCGACAGAGTACCTGCAGTATCACCCAACAAACCATTATTGTGGCTTATGTTACTCTAACGTTATGAACCATTAATCCTAAACTTTAATATGAGGACCGAGCTTGAGGGAAAAATCACCAAAGCATTCACCAAAATGTCAAACAAAGATCCTTTGTAAACCGAAGTATCCTTCATGCTGCGGATTAAAACGCCAAACAAAGATTGTCTTAACCCCAGTCCTAATCGGGTTTGGCATTTTAATCCATATCAAAGGTTAGGAATTTATGCTTTGTAAGCATCATGATTTTAGGACCCGATGCATCAAAATACAGATCTATGAATTAGTCCCTTATGTAATACACTCTAACTTCGTGTACGGATCATGATACACACTCTACCTTATTAAGAATGGTTTAAAATAAGATTTAACTTCCAAAACAAAGTTACTAACTTTTAAAAACGAACTAACATTTCCAGATCGGAATTGTTTTTGCAACCGATTGAAAACAAACTAACATTTCCAGATTTGAAGAAAATTAACGGCCTTGGCCTCGTCTTATGAAAATAGTGTAAATTAATGAACCCTAAACAGTAAGTAACCCAATTCTTGTTGATAATCACAATCTCAAGAGTGCGTAACAATCAACACAATAATATCTATGTTTATGAAATACCAAGTCCACACAGTTTAGAGTTCTAAACAAAATATATACAAAAGACAACATAAATAGCACATGAATTGAACACCAACATACTCAAGGAATATTCAAACTGAGATTTCAGAAACTAATTGTCATGAATAAACAAATATACACATATATATAAAAGGGAAGATTTAAAAGTCACAGAATTTGACACGTACAACGTTTATAACTAACTATCAAAACTTAGATAAGTCCCAAATTGCATAACTTACCGGTTTTGGACTTAGTGGTATAAGTTTCTGCTAATTATGCAATAGTAAAACAAAGAGATAGATGGCAACAAAGAACATATTCTATGTGTTTTCGCAATATTAAATCAATCAATAATCAATAATCCATAATCCATGAAAAGATAATTAGGGCTCAGATCTGTAAAAACAACTGGTATAAGGATAATACCTTCATGGCTGAAATAATCTCGGTGGAGTCGAATGTATCTACATTTAGAATTCGGAAAATCAGAACCAAAATACGGAGTTTTAGAAAGACAGAGAGTGGTGTAGAGAGCGGATAGTGTAGAGAGAGACATACTAATCGGATCTTAATCTTCGTTTCAGCTGTTTGTTTTCTCTTCAATAGAATCTGCTCTTTGTTTTATCAACTGGAAAAGCTTTACAACTAATATTATTAAAAAATAAATTCAATGAATAAACACAAAGAAGAAGATAAGAAAAGCTTTACAACAAATATTATTAAAAAATAAATCCAATGATAAACTGTTGCCTGTAAACCCAGATAAATAGGTTCCAAGGTCAACTTTAGAAACCAATTTCATTGTAAATCAAAATCGATGGTGCAAAATCCAGGAAAGATTGAAGAGGAGAAAGCAACCACAAATGCAAACAAAAAGAACTAATAATGGAAGTTTGAGCCTTAATAGATCTTCATCTTCATCTGTAACTTTGACAAACGATATAATCATATTCAACTGTCGATTTCGATGGAGATATTGGTGAACCATCGTTCGATTCGGGCTTCAATCGAAACCCTAGAACGGATTTGAGAGAGCGGCAGAAGAGAGAAGATGGTAGAGAGAGATCCAGATGGGATGGTAGATAGTAAATAAAGAGACCAAACCCATGATGCTACAGGTGCGTGAGTACTCTATCATGTACATCGTCCTTCATTAGGTGGGGTTGGAAGTTTACAGGGAGAAGAAGCAACCTCTGTAGAAAAGCTCCATAAAGCATTTAGGTTGTACATAATGCTTCACTGATTCACCATGCATATAAAGTTGTACATTATGCTTTCAGAATATAATAACCATCAATAACACAAATAGAATATAATATTGGCATTTTTACAAACCAGTTGTAATTTGTATAGGTTTGGTAATTGGTAATAGGTTAAAGTGTACTGGTTGATATTTAAAGTAGGGGCATGTTTAAATTTTAGATGAGAGGAGGGGCTGCAAGATAAATTGTAAGGGGCCTCAGATTAAATGTTTGATAAGCTTGATATGTTTTCCATATTTTTGCTAATTCTCAGAGGGTCCTTCCCACCCTCTGACGATTGAATCAATCCGTACTGTTGTAGATACTTTGTCTTCTTAGTTGAGAATTTTGGGTTCAAACTCAGAAAATGACATAATTGATGTAATTTAATTTGGGTAGTAGTTTAGAATTAGAATAGAAAATACTCGCCGTTCAAAAAAGTATATATATTAATATTAATGTTGAATTTTACCTCGTCTTATACGACCTTATATGACGTGATCACAAAACCATTAGGTTAGAATATTTTTATTGTTTGAAATTTTTACTAAACCCATATTTTTATAATGTAAGACGAATCTAATTTTTTTATCAGTTACAAAATTCAATATTTCCTAAACTAACTTTTTTTACTATGTATTAAACCTCGACCAGTGCATGCCGGTTTTTAAACTAATTTAAGATTAAACAGAATAAATTAAAAAAATCAACAACTTTCAATTTTAATTATAAAAATCCCAGTGAAAGTATCATATTCATATATTCATATACTTTAATAAAAGAATTTCTAAATGCTGATGTGGCATCATCACAGCCCACCCCGGAGTCAATTTCTCGCCTAAATCAAAATCCACTAAATAACACGCGGATCTTTACGATCCGCTTCTTCACCCGATCGTCATTTAGCCCAAATAAACCCTAATTTCTACACATCGCTCCTCATTCAGTCATTCCCGTCTGCTTTCGATCGTCACGGATGCATAAAGAAAACACTAAGATTTTGTGATGCATCCTCAGCCGCCATCACCATCTGCATCTGCGATCAACATCAACATTAGTGGTGAATGACTTCGTTTTTTTGCAGCGACACCAAGGTTCGTATTCAGTGATGTCTTTGTACACAACAACACCAATGTCTACAATTTTTTTAATCGACGATCGGAAACTTTTAATTTGGGATTTCAATCGTCGCCCAAACTGTATTTCAGTCACTTATGGGTATCCTATCTCACTTTCATGAATGGTTCCCAAGAATAAGTGCCCTTCTCCCTGTTTCTCAGAAATCGCCTCCATTCTCAATTTTACTCTCTAATCGGGTACGTTGATTCGTCATAAATATTTATTAATTCTTAATTTTCTTTAATTCTTTCCGATTTCCATATTTTGGAATTTTCTGGAAACAATTTGCATTCTGCAAAGCATTGAAAAGAACATATAGGGCTGGGAAAGGGGGTCGATCACAAAACGGACGATTCAAAGTGTTCGCTGATTTGGAATTGGAAGTGATGTTGTACTTCTTATTGTTCCGCGAGTGATTGTTGTTTCTGCTAATCGTTGGCGTCATATTTCGGTGTTGTCCAATCAGATTAAGACAATCGAACATGAAGTTAGTTGTTTTTCTTCAAAACCATTGACTAAAACATGTTAATACCTTATAAGAAATAGTGCAATCGAATAGTTTGGGTTTGATTGTTGTTATACAACCCTAGATTTATTTTCAGCTTCTCCAACTTCACCCTTGGCATGTTCTTCACCTACACATCTGACTTTCAGGACTCCTAGGAAGATGATTTTGATTTGTATAAGAAACTTAATGTTGGTCTGGACTGGTGTAAATATATGCCTAGCCTAACCTTGCTGTTTTTTATTTGTATAAAAAAAATTTAATGTTGGTTTGGATTGGTGTAAACATATGCCTAACCTTCCTGTTATACTTGGTATGGTGATCAAATGTCTGGTATATCTATTATTCTTATGTGCTTTCTTTATATTCAATTCAACTTATATTGTATGCATAGTTTAAGTTAATTTGGTATGTGTTTATGGTTATGCTCTTAAAGTTACATAACCATGGTCTCTGTTTTTTTAACTTCACAGAATTAATTATTTTCTTTCTTCAAAAAAGCACAGCAAAACATCCCTAAAATGTTTATAACATGATTACAAGATAAACATATGTGTAGTGGTAGTTGTTTGTCGATGAGCTCTTTGCCAAGGAGAAGTCCAGTGTTCCCCTTCAATGCTTGATTTTGCCTCGTCGCACAAAGAGTTACTGGGAGGATCAGTCCCTTAAAGGTATTAATATTATTAAGTTCTTGCAAACATGTAATCTATATCATTTGTGGTTTTAAAGATCCAATTTTTTTTTGGTTATCATCTTCAACTCAAGTACTCAACATCTTGAGTACTAAACAAGATATTATCTCCCATTTGATAATGTATGTGTAGTTATAATTGGTGGGGCTTGATTATTCTGTTTTTGAGTTGATTTGTACTATTGATCTATGTTGTTCAATAAATTTATTAGTTTTTTATTTAGTTGATTATTTTTTTGCAGGTGAAAAAAGCACATGACAGTCATGTTGAAGGTTTGGCAATAACACCAACTTTTATTAGTACGTATACTGATTTATACTTGCTACATATGATACGAGTTTTATTTGTTTAAATAAATATTCTGCTTTTAAAACCAATCTTTTGTTGATGTATATAAAAAGCTTACTGGATCATTTTACAGGGGATACACAAATTACATATGAAGTGTATTATTTGTATTGTAATAAAATCATTAAACCAAAGCAAGCTAAACATACACAGTAAAATCTCACTTAACAGTAGGTTATGTGGAGTGAGATGGAGACGACTCTTATCTCTATACTAAAGATAGAGAGGCTACTCTCACAGGCCCTTAGCTTAGGTAAACCATTTATTTATTTACCAAATGCAAGGATAAACAAGTGTAAATAAAATGATTAAAATAAGCGTAATATCATTTTCTTAAATTGCAATAGTTTATTTACTATTGATGAGTTTTTTCTTAGGCATACAGACTTTCATTGCAATAGCTTTTGTTATTATTGATGAGGTTTTTTCTTTGACATGTAGACTTTTCCATTGTTACTTTGAGTTTTTACTAAGGTACAAGAATACGGTTTGAAACCCAGAAATATGAAGTCCATATGTATACTTGGATGGATACGATACTTCGGGAGCTAAGTGATTTGGTATGTCAAAAGATTCAAATTTAAACATTTATTTGAATTTATATTTTTTTGATAAGAACATGTATAGCTGTTCCAAATTCATAACATGAAATTGGATCTTTATTCATTTGAATATGAATCATTCTGTAAAGAGATTTGTTTTATATTATGTTTTGTGGTTAGATTTGTGACATGATATTCTTTTATCGTTCATTATTCCTTTGCTTTCTAGGTAAAGGAGTTAACACCAAGAAGAGATGTTTTGCTGTCGTTTGCTTTTGTATATCCTACTAAATCCGGTCAATTTAATGTTAAAGAGGTTTTTAAATTATAAATCAAATTACCCAATGTTATATAATTTATTTTTTTAACATGATTTTGTATTACTTTAAAGTTTATTTATTTTGTTTAGTTTAGATTACTAAAAAAATAAAAGATATTTTATAGATTTTATTATTAATTTTTTGAACACCGCCCAAACTCACACTCTACTTTAAAGAATACGTGTTTCAACCATGGATAGTTGTACGTATGTTGCTTTATGACGAGTGAAAAGTAGACAAGGGGCTCAAACTTCTTATATTGGACGGGGATGGAAAAGTCACAGACGAAACTGTAAAGATAGTGTATAAATCTGTATTCAAATTTGTAACTTTATTACATTTTGTACATTTTAATCATGATGTTGTTTCACTTTAAATATAATTTTTTTCCTTTATTTTACTTTTACATAACAAATGAAAGATGAATAACGTATTTTATTATTTGTTTGTTTTAAAATTACAGCCGTGCACCGCACGGGTCCAAAAAACTTGTATATATTATATACTTAATTTTCCAAAGTTTATACTAAGGCAAAGCAGTCCAGTCGGTTTAGGCGTTTGTACAATATCGAAGGAACTCGAGTCCGATTCCTAAAGCTTGATTTTTTTTTTATTTTTTTTATATTATATAAGTGATAAGTGATGTTTGTAGCTTGTTCACCAAAAGGCGACTTCGGTGTTCGTTTGCTCCATAGCATTTCAACAAAGATTCCGGTTTCGAATCTCGGGAGTGTCCGTAATTTTTTTCATTTTTCTTTTTTTTTCTTTCTTCTCCTTTTTATATCTAGTTCTAGTCCAATTTGTTAAACTCATCCTCTCATATGATAGGCGTGAGTTTGATCCTCGCCCGACCACCTTTTTTTTTTTAGTTTTAGACTTTATATTTTCCGATTTATCTCTTTCTACCGTCACAAAGCGCGTTTGTTACCTGCTATTTATATATATTAAAATTTTATATTTGTAAGGAATAGTTTACTTTTAGGGTTTAATTTGGTCACATAAGTTTCACACTTTTACATTTTATACCATTTAAGTTTTGAGCTTTTTTTAAGTGGTCTTCTACTTTGGTCATATAAGTTTCTAACTTTTACATTTTATACCCCTTAAGTTTTGAACTTTGTTTTTTTTTAAGTTTTGTGGTCTTCTACTTTAGGCACTAAACTTTCAAAATTTTACGTTTTATAGCCCTTATGTTTTCAACTTTGGTTTGTTTTTTGTTTCCTACTTTGGCCACCAAAACATTTATGTTTTTTACCACTAAATTTTTCTACTTTATTTTTATTAACTTTTGTGGTTTCTTATTTTGGCCACCAATGTTTTATACATTTACGTTTTTACCCTTGAAGTTTCCTACTTTATTTTTAATGTTTCCTACTCTGTCCACCAATGTTTTACACGTTTATGTTTTTTTTCCCTTTAAGTTTCCTACTATTTTTGTTTTTGTGTTTCCTGTTTTGGCTAATGTTTTACACATTTACGTTTTTCCCCTAAAGTTTCCTACTTTGGGTTTTTTACTAAGATGATTTTCAATAGTTTTTTTTTTTGTTAACTGTTTTAGCCACCAATGTGTTACACATTTATTTTTTACCCCTGAAGTTTTCTATTTTTTTTTACTAGTTTTCTATTTTTTTTACTAATATGGTTTTGAATAGTTCTTTTTACAAATTTATGTTTTTACACCTTGATGGGTAGTTGTCAACAACATATCAAAAACTGGTGGCTCGTCGCAAAGCGCGGACAGGTAATCAACATTTAAACTACAAATCATGGTTTCAATTTCCGTATCTTTTGAAGCCATCCTTTACTTTTTTTTATTTCTTTTGATTTTATATGAACTTATTTTTTTTTTCCCTAGGCAAGCATCTAAACCATTTTTTCTAAAAATTTTGTTTAACAAGTAGATTAATTTTATTAAAACTTGCTCCATATAACTTCCACACTTAGATTCTAATCCTTTTATATGTTAGTTTTTTCTCTTTTTCTTTTAAAGGGTTGAGATATGCGTTCTTTTTTATATATTTATATTTAGTATGTAGTGATGTTGTTTTTATAGGGTTTCGGCTTAAGAGATTGTGGTAAACGTTAATTTTTTATTGGTTTTTTAATACCAGTTTGACCGGTTATAACTTTTGAATGATCGTTTTGAAACCGGTTAATCGGTCAGTTAATTGATTTGTGTACCTCTACCAGTGCCATATATTCTATTGCTATATATAATGCAAATATTAATTAAATGTTTTTCAACTTAGTTTATTGCGTTAGAGTGTGGTTGTAGCTCATACCGATGTTTGAATCTACCATCAAATACTTTCTTTATAATACTAAAATAATAGATATTTAACTAGTTTATATAATAAAGAGGTTTATACCCTTTCAGTTAACTCTATTCCTAGAGCTCAATGTGAAGGAAATTACAAGTTTTATAAAATAAACCGAAAATGTTTCGAACTAAGTTTAACTTCTATTTGTTAATTCTCTTTATCTTAGCAATTTTCAGTTTAGTGTTTGGGTCGTTACATAGTTATTTTTTCCTTCTTATATAGGTTGCGTTATATGAATTCAGATTTTTTTTTTGTATTTCCACATTATTTCTGCGACAAGGCTTGGTCCTTGAATATACTACATTAGACAATGACACATACTTTGATGTCTCATTTTTTGGGACGCTAAGCTGGATAAGAATCAACAAAGATAATACAACGCAACTGCTTGAGCCCCTCACATGCTAACTTAAACATCGCCAGTTCTAACATTCTAAGCTGCAAAAATTTTTCAAACTTTTTCTTTGTTAATTTTTTATACATATAAATAGGTTTTGACATAAAAAAGAAAGGGAGAAAGACGAAACTAGCTGGTTTAACCACGGTTGGACGAAAATAGCCGGCATGCACGGTCGCCCTGGCCGCTCAACCACGGTCGGACGATCGTCGGGTTCCACCAATCACGCCGTGACACGTATATATTGGTGACGGGCGCGCGACGGTGCGACTGGTTGGCACGACCGGCAAAACATTCTCTCTGCAACGGTCGGCCCGACCGTCTGACAACGGTCGGGGGCGCCACGACCGTAAAAATTTTTTTTTTTTATTTCGAAAACCAAAATATAGATGGTCGTCCGACCGTGGCGTACACGGTCGCTCTCGGGGAAAGTTAAGAATTTGAGGTAAAAATATGTGGGGTTTATATGGGAAGATTAATAAGGTAGAAATCAAAGAAACCGTGATTCGATGTTTTTTTTGTACGGTTGTCTTCATGAATTGACGTTTTTGTACGGTGGCTGGTCGTGGCGCCCATAGTGACGGTCGTGGCCCTTACACGTTTAACGAGGTAATAAATAGTTACTTTATGTACGGAACGACGGTCGAGGCGACCGTCATGGAGGTCGTGGCGACCGTATGAGTCTTTTTTATGAATAAAATTAAATTAGAGTGTTATAAATACAAAAGACATTAAATTTAATTTTTTTTATAAATAAAATTACAGTGTATGCATTGCATAGAGTTCATCAGCCATAAAACGTCTGAATCTTAAACAGGCTTCTTGTTGATTAACTTCTTCCCACACCATGGACTTATTTTTAATTATCCTTCGTAATAACATACAGATTAACACTCTAGAATCGGATCCAATATGCCCTGCATTGTAAGGCCACACAGTGTCCCCAGTAAATGGTATTTCTTCGATCTTCGCATGCACTGAGTGGTGCCAGTATGATATACGATCAAGAAAATTTAGATAAAAACTTTCAAATTCACAGACAATTCCGAAAATAATCTTATGAATGCACTTTGAATGGCAAGTACTCTGGGAGCAATCATACGGGTGAAATGCAAAGATGTTGAATGTATCCATACAGATCTTTAGCAAAAACCAGTTTTTATCATCAATAGATATGAGTAAATAAACCTAAATGACAAAATATGATATTAAAATGTGGGACCATTAATATCTGTATTTATCTAAACAAACAAACTTTTCAAATAAAACGTTACCGTGTCAACCTCCCATAAAGAAGGATATAGGTCATCTGTGCCATCACAATATATATTTGCACCATCTGATCTTTCAGATATTAGTTTAACAATGGGTGGGCAGAATCGTCCAATGGTTCGGACCTTTGGGCAGTTCATTCGTTGTTAATATTTCTTCTAAACGCCAAGTCATTAGTCGATATGTCCAGGCAGATACGTGTTGATAATATAAAAAAAATACATTTAGGAACAACATTTATATTTAAATATATACATTTTAAATTTAAAATAAAGAATGACATATACTTGCTCCTATACGAGGATTTCCATGCAACGCAAGAAGTGAGCCCCAAAATTCTTTCGTAAGTGTATAGGATCCCATGTAAGAAATCATACAAAACGAAGAATCCATACCACTATAAAAGAAGCATAAAACATTTAGAGCCCAATTTTTTTTACTTTCAAAGTTTCAAACTTGTTTCTCAACAGGTGGTGGAATTTCGTCAATGCTTTCAAATGAGTTAGAAGAAAATCGATTTCACGGGTGTTTCTTTTTTTCGTCTTGATGACATTTTTTAGATTTTATAGTTGTTTCTCAACAGGTGGTAGAATTTACCTCCTATTTATAGAGTTGAAATAAAGTAAGTAAAAAATAAAAAAAATAAAATTTAAAAAAAAAAATAAATAAATAGATAAAAAACACATGGTCGGACGACTGTAGAAACAGTCGTCGACGACCATATATACCACAACCGTAGAAAATAGGGTTTTTTAAATAAAAAAAATATCTCCCACAGTTAGGGCGCCTCCGACAAGCGTGTCAGACGGTTGAACCGACCGTGGCAGGAGGAATGTCGGAACGGTCGCTGGGGCCCAGAGAATGGTCGGACGACCTTGGACAACGACTTGTCCGACCGTGGAATGATGAGGTGTCGTTTTTTATTGGCTCTGTGGCACGGTCGGACGACCGTTGATAGGTGGTCCTAGACGACCGTGTAAGGGACTATTCTCGTCCTTTTTTTTAAAGTGTGGACATTCTCGGCCAACCGTGGTCAAACCAGCTAGTTTTGTCTTTTTGCCAAAAAAAATAT
>JBCNJP010000023.1:15425141-15467667 GCA_039602395.1 Deinandra increscens subsp. villosa
ATTTTCTGTAATGTATGTAGATTGAACCACCATTAACTCTATTTTGGCTGGATCTTAAATATATACATGGTTTTAGATGCCTTATAATCTATGTTGCTAATAGTCTGTTGATTGCCTATTTCATTGTAAATTTTGGAAGATATATAATTCACATATATCTACATTCCAATGAACTTTGTATGCACTGTTTTCATAGTTAAATATATATAACTGCAAAGAAGAACCATCATACTTGATATTCTAATATGAATTCACGTGGTGAGGTGATGTAGGTTCATTGGGAAGGCTATGCAGGTTCAATCAAAATAAATGGAACGATTTATGCTCTAAAACAATCCCATTGGCACTCCCCTTCCGAGCAGACCATCAATAATGAAAGGTCAAATTCTTCCCCGTTACGTTGCATCTTTTTAGCTTCATATATTACATTTAGCTCCTTATAAACAAGATAGCCACCTTCTTCAATTATCTCAATACCAATGACTTTGAAAATTGTTGACCAAGTTCACTCCAAATCAGACTTAATTTGCAGGTCCTCTTTGGGACTATACATGATCCACAAGAGCACTAGACCATCCTCCAAGCACCAAACTCCAATCATTGGTGTCCTCTAAAAAATTAAAAAACATAACATCAGATGAGTATTTATCAACTAATCCTTTTCCCCCAAAGGTAAAATCCTCATAATTCTTTTTGACATCCAACACATCAGATGAGTATTTATCAACTGATCCAAATTTGATCAGTTGGGTCGAAACATAACATCGTTGGTAAAACAAGAAAATGAATATAGACACCTGGTGTGATCGATCCCCAAGAGATCCATATGAACTGTAAAAGGAACTACAACTATATTTGCTTTTTAAGGGTTGCTTCTGCTCCTGGAAAGGTTCTGACCGAACAGTTTTAAGTCCTATGTCATCTTCCTTTCTTCTAAAGTTTTTTTATTTTATTTTGATGTTGTTCTTGCATTGTATTCTATGTTCATTCTAGTTGACACAATATTCAAACTTTGATTATCAATTTGTTGTCATTTTGTTTTATGTTTACAGGTGGTATATCCTTATGATTTGCTTTCAGCCAACAATTAGTAAGGTGTGTTTTAGCTCATGTTTTGAGTTATTGATTTATGGGAATTTAAACAAAACACTATGGTTGGTTGAGCATCTATTTGACTTAAATCTGAATATATTCCGGGGGATGGGTGATTAAGCTCTAAATAATAAGAACTTCTATTATTTGGTTGTAATCAACATGTTTGTTTAGAAATCTAAACCAATTTGCTTTCATTGCATATAAACATGTTTTGTGACCTCTAAACCTAACCGCTTATGCTCATGCCTTGCTGATTTCACTAACACTTTTATGATATCACCTACAGATTCTAGCATGAAAATGCATGATTATGTAATATATATACAGAGGAGTTTTTTTGTCATAACATATTTAGTGATAAAATGATGACAATTTTTCTTTTTGACACAATTTTGCTACAAAAAAACACAGTGACAAGAACACTGATGACACATATTTGCCACCAGTGATCACAAAAATCGTGAAAAATATCGACTACAAAAGAAGATTTTTGTCACAACATATTTGATGGCAAAATGGTGACAATTGCCCTATTGACGCCATTTTGCTATAAAAAAACTAGGTGGAAAAAACGTCTGGTGCCCTATTGACACCTATTTGCCACCATAAAAATCGTGGAAAGAAGAAAATATTACGTAATTATTAAATATATCTTGCGTGATTATCAAAATAGTTTGCGTTATTATGAAATAAAGCTTGCATGATTATGCAATATAGCTTCCGTGATTATGAAATATCACAACTACAGAGGAGATTTAGTCACAACATATTTGGTGGCAAAATGATGAGAATTGATATTTTGACACCATTTTGCTACAAAAAAAAAACACGGTGGCAAACACGCTGGTGACACCTATTTGCCACCACAATTAACTTTTGCCACCAGCAACCACAAAAATCATGGCGAGATCTTTTGTCACAGCATATTTGGTGGCAAAATAGTGACAATTGCCCTTTTGACACCACCTACAAAAAACACAGTGTTAAATAGTGCGTGATTATCAAACGTAAGCTGGACAACTTTACCCTTAATTCGCACCTAGGGGAAGGATCATTTGAGAAACATAGAAAAACATCATCAACTATAATATATATATATATATATATATATATATATATATATATATATATATATATATTGAAAAGTTCATTGTAAAAACCCAATAAGTGTAGACATGTAGACACTTTTTTTCATCATTAGATCTCTTGATCTAATGGTTGTAATTAATTTCATTTTTCCTTATTTTCTCATTATTTAGAAAATTTCACATGTGAAAAAGAACTATTTCACATGCGAAAGTGTCTACAATGAACCTCACTCTCTCTCTCTCTCTCTATATATATATATATATATATATATATATTATAATTGATGATGTTTTTTATCTTAGTATTTTCTATGTATGTACACGACATTATAGGCTAGTGCTAGTTATATGTGATAAGGGGAAATATTAGTTCTTTTCATAGGATTACTGATGCAGATCTTGTGACGCCCACTCCCAGTCTTGGCTCTAGGAAGGGTCACGTGTCGGATTTACTCATGAACACATGGTACAACAGGGATAACTAAGCAGCGGAAATTAAAAACTTTTCATTTATATATATATATATAAAGTTACAACAGTGAGGAAGATAACAACATAATCAAATAACTAGATCTTATCTATAGCTATGTCAGTCTACTACCGAGTCCTTCATGATAGCTTACCCATCTAATCTGCTCTCGCTAGAGCCCTCCCTTTGCTACCTTACACATCACCAATATCTGACATACATGCTTTTAAAGGTCAGCTTACGCTGGTGAGTTCTAAGTATTTAAAACTTTTACCTTTACCGTGAAAGGTTACTTCAAACATTTGGGCCTAACATCCCCTTTCTTTATAAACATTTAATAGGTATAAAACATGACAGGATTATGCCAAAACATTTAAACATTTAGTATTAAAAATAATTTAATACTCTAAAACATACCTCAAACATTTGGGCCTAACGGCCCCTTCTTTATAAACATTTAACAAGTATAAAGCATAACAGGATTATACCAAAACGTTTAACTCATCAGTATTAAAAATCATTTAATACTCTAAAATACCTTGGGCCTCCGGGACTCATCCTCTGTGTAAATAATCATTACGTATAATAGAGTCATACGAAACATTATAAGCAAAACCTCTTTTTATTATGCATTGTCTAACTGGGACTAAGCTTAGTCCATTCGGGTGGCCGTCGCTTCCCGCCTCCTGAGTAACCGTCGTCACTCCAGTGGCTTCAATTCCACTGCTTGAATTGTACAATTCCCCTCAACCCTCCTTAAGACAATCTTTTCTTAGATTAAAATCTTCTTTAAAACTTCCTCAAAACCTTTAAAAAGATTTATCTTTATAATCATTTATTATAACTCTTCTGAAAATAGTTCAATTCTCCAATACTTATTTTCCTCCTTTTTAAACTTACTTCAAAAGTTTAACTTCTTTATAACATGTAATAACACTTTAAAACAGTTATGGCATTAAAACATTCCACGTATGTGTATTAACACAAAACACGTAAAGAGCATTTAACTCAAATACTTTTCAAGTAAACAGTTGAATATATATCATTGCATGTATATCAGCCCGAAAACATTAAAACATTTAAAACATTTAAAACATTTAAAAGTGGGCTCATAGAACTCACCTTATTCTCTTAAGCAGTTAATTCAGAGAAAACTTCCGCTATGCCTTCCAATTAAACCTAATCGCGTATTGTATGGTGATAACGCAAGGTTTAATATAATAAACATTTACTATGTTTATTTTAACTCTTTATTAACTTAATAATACTTAGTTATTAAGTTGATTCCTTTTAAAGGTTAAAATGACCAAAATGCCCTTTAGGCCATTATCCTTTTCTTTTGCTGATAATATGAAGACACACATTCCTATAAGTAAACGCTCACTCCGGGATTGCCCAGTGAGGGATGCCATTTCCCAGTTGGGATTTATGCGACACCCTCGCTTTTGCCAGAAATCCCAGTGTACAGGCGTCTACCCTTCCGGTCCGCGCGAACTTCTAAATATCCTATTAAGTCGGGATTTGAAATACTTTGTCGTTTATCCATTTTAACTTCATATATACTTATTATATATATAAACATGGTTCCATGTCAAAAATCAAGTCTCCATACCCTCTGGATTAATATATTTTAAACAATCATATTCCGAAGGAAAATTGGATTTTATTAATCCAAGTTATTACTAGTTGGCTGATATTAATCCCAATTAAGAAATTGGCCTACATTAATCCCAATTATCATGGTGTTGGAATTCATTGGACTGCCGTTAGTTTTTGTTTAACTCCGTTAGTATTTTGCTGACGTGGCAGTCTATTTTGCTGATGTGGCAGTCTATTTTGCTGACGTGGCATCACCAAAATCTAACGGAGTTAACAAAAAACTAACGGAGGACCAGCGAATTCCAACACCATGATAATTGGGATTAATGTAGGCCAATTTCTTAATTGGGATTAATATCGGCCAACTAGTAATAACTTGGATTAATAAAATCCAATTTTCCTAATTAAACCCTCATTTCCCGTTTTTCTCATTTCTTTATCAAAACTCATTTTTAGTCGAAACCAACTTAGGGTATACCCTAAGTTGGGTTTGACAGAACAGTGTCTAGAAAACCCTAATTTCAATATTAACACTATATGTTAAACATATTTCTTAATCCGTAATGATTTATTATTATCATTAACCTTTATATTAAATATATATGTATATATTTAATATTTAAATACAATATCTTGTTAATCAATTTTATTAAATAAAACTGATTAATGATTAATAATCATATATATATTTATTTGTGTTAAATATATATTTATATCATTTATCTCGTTCTATTATGATTTAATATAAACTTTAACTTAATAATATTTGTAATAATAACAAATATATAACGTGATTACCTCCTTGACGGATCGTGAAACGAGTCCGAATAACTGAGATAATAAAGTTGTCCATTTTTGACAAACGGATAGTCCTTCCCGATTAGTTTCTTGCCACGAGCATTTCCCCGTTGTCGGTTCGTCGTTTGGACCTCGTTACACCACCAAAACGTTGACCGAAAGTATAGACGGGTTTTATTAACGTCACTAGTTTACACCCCGTTTGCCGCCACCGTGAACCACCTTCAACGAACGCCAATTACCGTCACCATTCTCCGTTATCCCGAGTGTTCACTACCGTCGCCAGTGTCGCTCGTCGTCAGCCGTACGTTACCAAAAATCATCCGAAAGATAGGACGGTTATGTTGTGTTTTACCGGGTTTTAGTCCAGTGTCCGTTTCATCATCTCAGTCCGCAACCACCACCATCTTTCGTCACCTACAACCTGTTGTACCACCACCGTATACCACTGCCATCATCACCGCTGTCCCGGTGATCCATTACCGTCACCGCCATCACCCGTCATCAACCGCTCGTCACCGAATCATCCACCTTACTTGACCGAGTTTAACTCGAAAAGAAACCGTTAACCACCACCTTCATCAACGTGATCGATGCTGGGGTCGTTCGGAAGTCACCGGTTGTTGGAGCAAGGGTAGTGTCGGAGCTGCTGCTGCTGGGTCGTGGTGGTTGTCCGAGGTTGGCAGCAGGTCGCCGGAGCAATCGAGAAAACGAGGGTGGAGGTTGCCACTTTCCTTCGGTCGGAAGAAGAACGAGACAGGGCTCGCCGGGTTTGATGGTGCGCCGGCAAGCAAAACGAGACAGAGAGGGACTGGGTTTGCTGCCAGATTCGGACGGAGGGGGCTGGGTGTTTGGTTTCGTCGCCGGACACTGGGTGTTTGGTTTCGTCGCCGGACAACGAAAGAGAGGGGGCAGGGTTCGAGAGGGTCACCGGGTTTTGCCGGTATTTGGTTCGTCGGAAAAATCGAAGAGAGAGGGAAGGGTATGTACGGGCTGCTTTCTTCTCTCTCTCCTATTTCTCTTCTTTCTTGTCATTTACGGATTCTCTATTAGATTTGTGAGATTTGAAAGTGAAATTGAATTGTGTTGTGTTTTGTGATGCAAAAGTGGGTTCGACTCGCGCTTCACAGCGTAGTCGGACCGTTATAAAACGTCAGTTAGCCAAACCACTTGACACAATAAAATTAAAAACATGACTTTCAGATAGCCAAACCATTTGACAGAATAAAACTAAAAACGTTACTTTGACCCCTATTTAATTTCAAAATATATCATAAAACACTAACATAGAGCAAACGGGACAAAGGCTGATGTTATTTACTAAATGGGAAGGCAAACGGGACAAAGACTGATGTTATTTACTAAATGGGAAGGACAAAAGAACCCTTTACATATAAAAAAACACGTTATAAAAGTGTGTATGTGTACAATTTGCAGCTGATTCAAAGAGATCTTGATGTTGTCAACTAAATGGAAAGGACAAAGATTCTATAGACATGCGGTTAATCATATGTAAGTTCAATCCGGATGAAGAAAGAAATTCAAAGTTCAAACACCCACAAATAAAAATTTTGTATTCACACAAAATGCAATTACAATAAATAATCTAAAGTTGTTACTCTGATGGTTTTAGAAAAATAAAAGTATATAAATGCTACAATTTTTTTATAAACATCCATGAAACCGCATTCATTAATATCAATAACTCAAACAAAACAATCTGCCCACCTCTAAGTTATGAGACTATTACACAATTGCAAACGAATTCTTTATTAAAAAAAATAAGATAAAAATATTGTTATAACTGACAACAAACTTTGTTCCTCTCACTTTAAATATTATTTTTTTTTAAAAAGATAAGAATGCTACGATTCCCCTTACCTAAATTAGAAGAACACGACTTTCGCCTCAGTGGCCTTACTTGCAACCTCTTTTCTTGTGCAGCCGCATAAATCTATGTTTAGCAACGCAAACAAAACACATAATTAAAGGAAAAAAAGAGTTTCTCATCAAACACCAGAAAGTGTCAACTCTGCATAAGGAGGAAAACAAAACGATATGAAGCGACAAATTAACGTATAAACATACCTCTCAGGACCTCGAACTGTAGGAATAAATCTTCGAATGCATGACTTCAAACCCACAACATAATACACCATAAGCATGAGATTCATCACTCATATAAAGATTCTTTAGAATAAGTTCATCCGTGAAAACCGAGTCAACCAGAACGTCTGAGTTACAGGGTCATCATATGATCATTAGATTATCTTCTCTACCAACAACAATTAAGGAATCTAGCTCAAGATTTTCTAAAAAAAAATCAGCCTCTATATAAAAAGATTTACCAGCTTGATCCAACTGAGTGAACCTGTACAAAAAAACCTCAACCTTTATGCATACAAATTTACCCAACTCATAATCTTGTTTAAAAAATTAACTTAGCTTTTATCCACATCTGTTCAAAACCAACTCTTATATGCCTAGAGAGTTATCATTCATATAAAGATTTTTTAGAATCTGTTAATCTGTGTAAACTAATTCAAGCTTCCAAATTGTGTCATCAAATCACACCCAACTCAGAAATTAAACAGACTAAAGATCTTGACTGGTGGCATAAAAAGGATTAACTCAAGAAAATCAACAACTATGACTTTCTGATGAAGAACAACTTTAGGAAACCATCAAAATATACAGGCCACATGCAAACACAACTGAAAAAAATACCTGCTCTTGCAAATTGAAGGAAGGAATCAAAGAGCCTCGTGACCTGTAATTAAATAACAAAACAACATAAACACAACATTAATCAAAGACAGCCCGAACCTCTTCTTCTATGTCGCAATATGAAATCAGACCATCTCCCTTATAGTGTGTAAATCAACAAATGATACAACACAGAAGCTATGTTTTAAAAAGAACAAAAATCATATAAATCATATAAATAACTCAAAACCCAAAATCAAAGAAAGCGAAAGAAACCACAAACCTCGCTTGAAGAATCGCAGAGAATCTTTCGCGTTCTTTGATTTTATTGAGTTAATCCTTTTATGCCACCTCCAAAAAAATTCGCTAAAGATTTCTTTGCTGACAGATTTTAGTGTTGAGCATAAAAAGCACCTTCAAAAGATTTTATATGTATAAAATCACATAAAAAGAACGCGAAAGATTTCTTTGCTGAAAGGAACAAAAGGAAAACCCTAAAAGCAACAAAAGGAAAACGGAGTAAATTTATTTCTTTGATCGACGTCTTTCCACAGATGCCAAATGCCGACAGTAAACAAAAGGAATACCCTAAAAGCAAAGAAAAAAATTTACATGTGGAAAGACGTCGATCAGATCTATGAAATGGAGATGCGTCACCAAATCGTCGCCGTCTACCGCCTTCTCGAGCCACAAACACCGGCGTCGTTCCTCACCAACTATAGTCTTCGCCGTTTTTGGTGGATATGAAGAACCGATCGTCGCCGTCTTCCATCTTCTCGAGCCACAAACGTTGTCGCCGCCTTCCGTCACCGCTGTTTTTAAGAGCTCCGCTGAGAGAGAACATCAAAAAGGAGATGAAGAACGATGAGGGGCAGAGAAGAAATTTAGGGATTTAGATGTTGCGTAAGGAAGAGGAGATGCAGGCCTACTTTCTTTATTGAAGTATAGTACTGGTTTCGACTTATGGAAAAAGCAGATTGCTTGTACAAACAACAAAGGAAGTTGCACCTTCTTTTTAAATTTGTGCTTCAAGAGTTTGTACAACATGTTTAAAAACTGGTACCATGTATGCTTTAAGAACTTATACAACATGTTTTAAAAATTTTATAAACTGGTACCATGTATGCTTTAGGAACTTGTACAACATGTTTTAAGAACTTGTACAACATGTTTTAAAAATTTTATAAACGGTTTAAAAACTATAGATAAGTAGGTATTATACTCCGTCTATTCTAAACCCGTTAAATAATTGAGTATTTTATAAACGGTTTATAAAAATTTCCGAATACCTAAAATATTACGGGAGTTCATTAAATATAATTATTATATTTATTCTTCGGTTGTAACGTTGACCGGTGAGCGTTCAGTTATTACGCGATAGAAAGTGCGTCTAATCAGCGTCGCGATCATGGCCATTTGACAGACCGAACATGTCTTCTCGAATGAAATACTTAATAAATATTATAATAATTATTTATACTTTTCCGAGGCGTTATAATCGTCTCGAACAGCTGACCGGGTTTATTTCGGTTATTATCGCGTATAACAATGGTTACCGATTCCACCGTTTTTCGTGCCGAACATTGCAAATATATTTTATAATGATTATAAATCAAGTATTTAGCAATACTTGATATTTTACTTCTGCCTCGGTGTTATTTTAGCTAGTGACGTCCGTGCCTTAATTATGGTTATTACAAACCGGGCCTATTTCACTATTTTGCATTTTCTCGCTTAGTTATAACTCAGATTTCAAATCCGTCTGCGCCCACGATCTTTATTTTTCGTTATCTATCATATTCTATAACTTGCATCTCTTGATGTTTCTTCGAATGTCGTATCGAATATTCGTACGCGAATCACGACGTTTCTCTATTATACGTATACATATTATATCACATGCAATTTAGCTACTTAACAAATATAGCACACGTATATAATTTAATTCACGAAATTCTGGGGTGTTACAGATCTAGAGAACCCGTCCGTTCGATCCTTGTTCTGAAGTCCGAGACCCGTCTCCATCGAGTTTAGGATTTTAATCTATCTTTATTTTTAAATAAGTATATCTTTTATTTAAAAACTTTATTTTATTATTAATTAGTTTTCTTGTTAGATTTTATCTTGTTTTCCAAGTTTGTGTTTATCTATTTAAGAACTTTTGTAATTCATTATTGGATGGTTGATTTTTTAAGTTTCTTTGGAGGTTTATTCCAAGAGCAAACCCTAGCGTCGGTTTTGGTTGTTTAGGTCGTTTCTGGAGACGTAATTCTAGGTTACTATCCATCACGCTATCAATTATAATTAGGGGTGTGTAAAAGGGTTTTACCCGTTATACTCGTACTCGACCCGTACTAGAAACCGTACCCGTTTAAGCTAATAAAGTGAACCCGTAACCCTACTTTTATTTAACAAGGTTTAGCGGGTCTAGACTCGTAGGATTTGCGGGTATACGGGTCTTAACCCGTACCCGTTAAATAATATACGTTTTGACTCAATACGACCACACGACCATGGGATTAAAAAAAAGATGTGCACATACTTTTCATGAAAGATACAATATATGCATATAGGTATGATTTGGTTTATGATTATTAATGTTATCTTCTATTTAATTCTTGTTTTATGGTACTTATATATAAAAGATATCAACAATTCACCATACATATTCAAAGTGACCATGATAAAAAAAAAAATTAACCACTTAACATCGTTATCTAACACTTTGAGGTAACTCAAATAGTTCAAGTCGAATAGTTCAATCCAAAATCTCAAGGAATCATGTGATTGTAAACCAGTAGAAATATATTTTTCAAAATTATATGTTTATATTTTAAATGCGTCATCTAATCCCAAAATATATATTTTGCATTTTTACACAACAAAAATAGACATGCGACGATTTTTTTGCTTACAAAAGTTTTAGTTCTATTTTATTTTTTACCCTATTATATTTTATTAATGTCATAAATTGCGTAGGGCGTATTCTCAATTTCTATCAAACACACAAAACGGGTTTTACCCGTCAAAACCCGTACCCGACCAGTATCTAACCTGTACCCGATTAACATTATTTTCAAAACTCGGGACCCGACCCGTATACTAAAAAAGGGTCTTTAAAGGGTCGGGTATGTCGGGTTTACCGGGTCTACAGGGTAAAACCCATTTCCTGCTTACCCCTAATTACAATACGAGGGACAAATTGTACATATATAATTCTTAACTTGAAGAATATAAGTACCAGAACACGACATGTAACATGATAATCTTATTATATTGTGTGTTTGTATGAGTCAACATTATCATATAAAATTAACTATTAAAACATAAAAAGACTAGGATTTTTAAGTTTAATTTTTTTTTAGCAAAGATAATAAAAACGGTACCAAACCATTACCGTACCAAAAACCCGCTACCCGATACCATACTGGAATATTCGGTACCGGGAACGACACCTACATTTCATTACATTCTGAACGGTACTGCTAAGATACCAATCTCATCCATAGTTTTAAGCACGTATCTTAGTTATAATAAAGTGAGTTGACCTGCAATCTTGTGTGTATTTACCGATTCTTAAACGTCATTATGCTGACTTATGTTAGAAGGCGTTTTGTTAGTTTGACACAAGTAATTAAGATACAGTGTGTTTAACAAACTAGGTGTTTGATTAGGTAATAAAAATGTTCATGTTTGCCTTATACAAATAGGAGAGTTTTCTTAAGTGTACTAGTGACGAAAGGATTTTTTTTATCAGCTTTTCTTTAAGTAGCTAGTGTTAACACTTATTCTCATCGTTTATAAACTCTCCATCGTATTATTGCTACACAAACGAACATTTGCAACTAAAAATGGTCGCAAATATCATGATAATTTGCTACCTAGATCACCAGAGACACAGTCAAAGACATGGTCAAAATGCGATATCAAAATTTGCGACTGATAAAATTAGATATATCGCATAGAGGTAGCAACGTGTGAAACTGGAGAATCTAACAAAATTTATGTAATAAGTCTCATTATATTCAACTTTAGCACTCTGATGTTAGATAAAAGTTTGGTTAAGCTCACAAAACAAATAATATATCAAAAACCTCAGGTAATTTATAGTTCAAATATTGATTTAGAAGGTGAATTGAAGGTCAAACCCTGAAACAACAAATTAAAAAGTCTTAGACAAAACTAGATATTGATGCAAACACATAGTGCTTTCATTTCATTTAGCAGCTTCTCATACACATCTACTTCTGCAAGCTCATCCACGTTGAGAAACTGACTTGCATTCTCAATCGCATCTTCAATTTTCTGCAGGTCATTCTTCGGGATCCCGTTATGGGGACGTTTGATTTCTCTTTCCACGTCATATATATAATGCTCCAACACATTGCGAGCACACATCTTCTTCTTGTACTCTTCATCATCAAGCCTATACTCCTCCGCATCTTCCAGCATCTTATTAATCTCATCAGTCGAAAGCCTTCCCTTATCGTGAGTAACTACCATCTTCCTCTTTAAGCCGGTAGTTAGTTGCTCGCCCGAGCAACTCAAAATACCGTTAGCATCAACCTCAAAGGTCACATTTACTCTTGGTACACCCCTTCGTGCTAGTGGGACTTCAACCTCAAATTTCCCTAACCAGTTGTTGTCTTTGGCCCTAATTCTCTCACCCTGATATACTGGGAAAGGTATAGTAGGTTGGTTGTCTTCTACTGTAACATAAATGCTTGATTTTATGGTGGGTATCTTTGAGTTTCTTGGAATGATAACAGAAATAGTTTCATCATACAACTCCACACCAAGTGACAAAGGGGTGACATCCAACAACACCAAATCCATAATCTTTTGAGTGGTGTCACCATGTAACTTTGCAGCAAGAATTGCGGCACCATATGCAACCGCCTCATCAGCATGGATCCTCTTAGAAAGCTCCTTCCCATCAAAGAATTCTTTCAGCAGTTCTTGTACTTTGGGTATCCTAGTAGATCCACCAACAAGTACTACTTCATCTATGTTTTTTTTAACCATCTTTGCATCACTCAAACAACTCTCCACTGTTCCTATACACTTATGAAACAAATCTAGGTTAAGATTTTCAAACTTTGCACGACTAATTCGTGCAGAAAAATCAATACCCATGTGCAAGCCATCAATTTCGATGGTAGTTTCAGTAGTTGAAGAAAGTGCTAGTTTTGCTCGTTCACACGCTACCCTCAACCTCCCTATCGCTCTAAGGTTCTCCTTGATATCAATCTTATGCTTCCGGTTAACTTCATTAATGAAATGTTCCACCAATTTGTGATCAAAGTCTTGACCACCCAAATGAGTGTCTCCAGCTACAGCCCTCACCTCTATCTTTCCTTTCCCATTAATGGTAACAATTGACACGTCAAAAGTACCACCACCCAAATCAAAAATAAGCACATTCGTTTCACAAGTTATATTATTTGTCATGTCTAGTCCATACGCGATTGCAGCTGCAGTAGGCTCGTTAATTATTTGCAAAACATTAAGTCCGGCAACATACCCGGCATCCTTTGTTGCTTGGCGTTGTGAATCATTAAAATACGCAGGCACCGTTATAACAGCATCTTCTACCGTCTTACCGATGAATGCACCAGCAACATCTTTCATTTTCGCAAGTACCATCGATGAAATTTCTTCTGCGGAAAATTGCTTCTCTTCACCCTTGTAAGTAACTACAATCTTGGGGATGTCACTAGGTCCGTTTAAGACCTTGAAAGGCCATAACTTCATGTCATTCTGCACTGTTGCATCACTAAATCTCTTTCCTATCAATCGTTTGGCATCTAAAATTCAAGAACAATAAAGAGTTTATATAATTTTCAAGCAGTAAATATATATAATGCATATTAATTGAAAGAAAAGAAAAATAAAACATACCAAAGATGGTGCATGTGGGGTTCATAGCCACCTGGTTCTTGGCACCTTCACCAATCAAACGTTCAACATCTGTGAAAGCAACACATGATGGGGTAGTCCTATTACCCATATCGTTGGGTATGATCTGAACTTGGCCATGTTCCCAAAATCCCACACAAGAATATGTTGTTCCAAGGTCGATACCGATTGCCGGTGCAACTCCTTTACCGACTCCCGGTGCAGCTCCTTTACCGGATGCTGGTGAAGCTTCTTTACCGATTTCCCGTGCAGCTCCTTTACGGATTGGCGGTGCAACTCGTTCACCATCCATACTCGTTGAAACTTGAAAGAGAAGTCTGGTTTGAAGATGAGAAAGTAGGGTTTTAGGTTGGTGATATAAATAGTGTATTGGGACGTGGATATAGAGGGGATTTGAAGTTCCGTGATCTCCGACGGTTGGTTGAAGATGATATATCGCCTTTTTTTTCCCCCTGATTTCAGTTTCCCTGATTACTCTATTCGTTCTTTGCGTTTGATTTCGTTTCCAACTTTAATCCGTTCATTCTTTGTTTTTTTATTTTCTTCCTAAACTCCCTTTTAATTTACTGATACATTAACATTAATATTAATATTTTAATCTCGTTTGTTTCTTTACGATTAGAAATTGACAACGCATTACTACGGTATTTTGAAAAAATAGAAAAAGGTTAATAAAATAGAGGAAATATATGTTTATAAGAGAATTAGGTAGCACATTACAAAAAAATATTAAAGTAGCCATATAAAAAAATTAAATTCCCACAAAACTAATAGATCTTGTATGAATTAAAAAATTAGAAGAGTAAAATACTTATGAGGGAAAAAATTTGTCTAAATATATTTAAATGTATATATAAATATATTTTATTTTTTTGTTTCAAAACCTATTTATATGTATAAAAAATTAACAAAGAAAAAGTTAAAAAAAAATTGCAACTTAGGATGTTAGAACCGACGATGTTTAAGTTAGCATGTGAGGGGCGCAAGCAGTTGCGTTGTATTATTTTTTTTATTCTTATCCAACTTAACGTCCAAAAAAAATGAGACATCAGAGTGTGTGTCATTGTCTAATGTAGTATATTCAAGGACTCAAGCCTTGTCGCGGAAATAATGTGGAAATACAAAAAAAAAACTGAATTCATATAACGCAATCTATATAAGAATTGAAGGGAAAAAATAACTATGTAACGACCCAAACACTAAACTGAAAATTGCTAAGATAAAGATAATTAACAAATAGAAGTTAAACTGAGTTCGAAACATTTTCGATTAAATTTTATGAAACTTGTAATTTCCTTCACATTGAGCTGTTAGAATAGAGTTAACTGAAAGGGTATAAACCTCTTTATTATATAAACTAGTCAAAATAATATCTATTATTTTAGTATTATAAAGAAAGTATTTGATGGTAGATTCAAATGTTGGTCTGAGCTACAACCACACTGTAACGCAACAAACTAAGTTGGAAAACATTTAGTTAATATTTGCATTATATATAGCAATAGAATATATGACACTGGTAGAGGTGCACAAATCAATTAAATGACCGATTAACCGGTTTTAAAACGATCATTCAAAAGTTATAACCGGTCAGGTCAGACTGGTATTAAAAAATCGGTTAAAAATAACGTTTGCCGCAATCTCTTAAGCCGAAACCCTATAAAAATAACATCACTACAAACTAAATATAAATATATTAAAAAGAACGCATATCACAACCCTTTAAAAGAAAAAGAGAAAAACTAACATATAAAAGGATTAGAATCTAAGTGTGGAAGTTATGGAGCAAGTTTTAATAAAATGATCTACTTGTTAAACAAAATATTTAGAAAGAATGGTTTAGATGCTTGCCTAGAAAAAAAATAAGTTCATATAAAATCAAAAGAAATAAAAAAAAATGTAAAGGATGGCTTCAAAAGATACGGGAACTAAAACCATGATTTGTAGTTTAAATGTTAATTATCTGTTCGCGCTTTGCGACGGGCCACCAGTTTTATATATGTCGTTGACAAGTACCCATCAAGGTGTAAAAACATAAATGTGTAAAAAAAATTATTCAAAACAATATTAGTAAAAAATTGAAAACTTTAGGGGTAAAAAATAAATGTGTAAAACATTGGTGGCTAAAGCAGTTAACAAAAAAAGAAAACTATTGAAAATAATCTTAGTAAAAAACCCAAAGTAGGAAACTTTAGGGGAAAAACGTAAATGTGTAAAACATTGGCCAAAACAGGAAACACAAAAAAAAAGTAGGAAACTTATGGGGAAAAAAAACATAAACGTGTAAAACATTGGTGGACAAAGTAGGAAACATTAAAAATAAAGTAGAAAACTTCAAGGGTAAAAACGTAAATGTATAAAAATTGATGGCCAAAATAAGAAACCACAAAAGTTAATAAAAATAAAGTAGAAAAATTTAGCGGTAAAAAACGTAAATGTTTTGTTGGTCAAAGTAGGAAACAAAAAACAAACCAAAGTTGAAAACTTAAGGGTTATAAAACGTAAAACTTTGAAAATTTAGTGGCCAAAGTAGAAGACCACAAAACTATAAAAAACAAAGTTCAAAACTTAAGGGGTATAAAATGTAAAAATGAGAAACTTATATGACCAAAATAGAAGACCACTTAAAAAAATTCAAAACTTAAATGTTATAAAATGTAAACTTATGTGACCAAATTAAACCCTAAAAGTAAACTATTCCTTACAAATATAAAATTATACTATATATAAATAGCAGGTAACAAACGCGCTTTGCGGTGGTAGAAAGAGATAAACCGGAAAATATAAAGTCTAAAACCAAAAAAAAAAAAAAGTGGTTGGGCGAGGATCAAACTCACGCCTATGAGAGAATGAGTTTAACAAATTGGACTGGATCTACATATAAAAAGGAGAAGAAAGAAAAAAAAAGAAAATGAAAAAAATTACGAACACTCCCGATAATCGAAACCGGATTCTCTGTCGAAATGCTATGCGGCAAATGAACACCGAAGTCATCTTTTGGTGAACAAGCTATAAACATCACTTATCACTTATATAATATTAAAAAAAATCAAGCTTTAAGAATCGGACTGGAGTTCTTCGGTATTGTACAAACACCTAAACCGACTAGACTGCTTTGCCTTAGTATAAACTTTGGAAAATTAAGTATGTAATATATATACTTTCAGTGGGATATTAATAATTAAAATTAGAATTTGTTAGATTGTTATTCTATAACATCAAGGTAACAATAGAATAATAAAGGAGATTAGGAGGAAGATCATAGTCTTATTTCTACAAGTACATATGATATATATAGGCCTTTGTAGGCCTATGTGATAAATACAAGTAATGAGATAATATAACCTATAGGACTCTTGGATGACTAACCATAATGCATATTAATAACCAAATTAATACATTCATAACACTCCCCCTTGGTTATCAAAAATACGCTTGGTGATGCTGCCTCGTTAAAAACCTTGCTAGGAAAAACCCGGTGGGATAAAAACCATAGCTAAGGGAAAAAGAGTGCAGCGCGTATTTTCTCCCCCTGATGATTATCATTTCAGCTCCTTGAGTCTGCGCATCCCGATCCCATGAACCAGTTTTCTAAATGTTGAGGTTGGAAGTGATTTGGTAAATAAGTCCGCCAAATTTTCACTAGACCGAATTTGTTGGACTACAATATCACCATTCTTTTGTAAATCATGTGTGAAAAAGAACTTTGGTAGAATATGCTTAGTTCTGTCGCCTTTGATGTACCCTTCCTTCAATTGTGCAATGCATGTTGCGTTGTCTTCATGTAATATTGTTGGTCCCTCTCCTTTGGAAGAAATACCACACGATCCACGGATGTGTTGTACTATTGTCCTCAACCAAACACATTCTCGACTAGCTTCATGGATTGCTAATATTTCTGCATGATTAGATGAAGTAGTTGTGATTGTCTGCTTCACTGAACGCCATGAAATTGCAGTACCTCCATTTGTGAATAAATATCCAGTTTGAGATCGACCAGTATGAGGATCAGACATATACCCTGCATCTGCAAAACCGACCAAACTTGTTTTCGATTGGTTATTAAAATACAACCCCATATCTTTAGTACCTTGAAGGTATCGAAAAATTTGTTTCACACCATTCTAGTGTCTCCTTGTCGGACATGAATTATATCTTGCTAACAAATTTAAAGAAAACGATATATTCGACTGTGTATGGCTAGCAAGAAACATTAATGCACCAACTGCACTTAAATATGGTACTTCTGGTCTAAGAATTTCTTCACCATCTCCTGGAGGTCGAAACGGGTCTTTCTCAACATCAAGTGACCTTACTACCATTGGGGTGGTCAATGAGTGCGATTTGTCCATATAAAACCTTTTGAGCAGTTTTTCTATGTAAGTTTGTTGGTGCACAAGTATCCCATCCTTCAGATGTTCAATTTGTAACCCAAGACAAAACTTTGTCTTTCCAAGATCTTTCATTTCAAATTCCTTTTTCAAATATTCAACTGCTTTATGAAGTTCCACGGGAGTCCCAATTATATTTAAGTCATCAACATATACGGCAATTATAACAAATTCAGATTCTAATCTTTTTCTAAAGATGCACGGACAAACAGGATCATTTTTATAACTTCTTTCAACAGATATTCACTAAGGCGATTGTACCACATACGCCCAGATTGTTTTAGGCCATATAGTGATTTGTTTAATTTAATTGAAAGATGTTCTCGAGAACTTGATTTACATGAGCTTGGTAGTTTGAATCCTTCAGGAAGTTTCATGTAAATTTCTGTATCAAGTGAGCCATAGAGGTAGGTTGTTACAACATCCATTAGACGCATATCAATTCCTTCTTGTATTACCAGACTAATTAGATAACGAAAAGTTGTCGCATCCACCACAGGATAATATGTCACCTCGTAATCAATTCCGGGTCTTTGTGAAAATCCTTGTGCTACCAATCTTGCCTTGTATCTTGTAATCTCATTTTTTTCATTACGTTTTCGCACAAAGACCCATTTATATCCGACGGGCTTTACACCTTCAGGTGTATGGACTATGGGTCCAAAAACTTCTCATTTCGTGAGAGATTTTAATTCTGCCTCAATTGCCTCTTTCCATTTTGGCCAATCATTCCTATTTTTACATTCCTCAACAGTTCTTGGTTCTTGATCCTCATCGTTTTCCATTACTTTTAGCGCTACATTATATGAGAATTTGTCATCGACGTCGATTTTGTCTCGGTTCCATACTTTTCTAGACATGATATAATTTATTGAGATCTCTTCATTTTCAGGTACCTGAGGTTTATCTGGAACCATCATGTCTAGTGTCTCCTCAAGAGACTCCTTTTCTGGAAGTAATTCTACCTCGACTTGACCATCTTCATTATTGGCTCCCTTTTTCTTTCGAGGTTTTTTATCCTTGGAACCAACTGGTCTACCACGCTTCAAGCGTGTATTAGACTCATTACCAATACGTGGTTGTCCTGTCGGGACACCTATTTTCATTGGAGCATTAACAACTGGTATATGTGATTTAGTCACTCTATTTGGGTCAGCGAATGCGCCTGGTAATTGATTTGCTAATCCCTGTAAATGAATTATCCTTTGAACTTCTAGTTCACACTGTTTACTTCGAGGATCAAGATGAGATAATGATAATTCGTTCCAACTTATATTATTTTCCAGCTGTATTTTATCTCCCCCTAATGTTGGGAATGTTGCTTCATCAAAATGACAATCACCAAATTGAGCCGTAAATAGGTCTCCTGTTGATGGCTCTAAATACTTGATAATAGACGGTGATTCATACCCAACATATATTCCTAACCTCCTTTGAGGTCCCATCTTTGTACGTTGTGGTGGAGCAATTGGAACATATACAGCACAACCAAAAATCCTTAAATGGGAAATATTTGGTTCCTAACCAAAAACCAACTTTAATGGGGAGGAAGTATGATAACTTGTTGGCCTGATGCGAATTAGTGTCGATGCATGTAAGAGTGCATGTCCCCAAGCAGAGACTGGTAGTTTTGATTTCATAATCATTGGTCTTGCAACCATTTAAAGTCGCTTAATAAGTGATTCAGCAAACCCATTTTGTGTATGCACATAAGGTACAGGATGCTCGACACATATCCCAATAGACATACAATAATCATTAAATGCTTGGGATGTAAATTCACCAGCGTTGTCCAACCGAATTTTCTTGATGGGATAATCTGGAAAGTGTGCTCTTAGCCTTATTAGTTGAGTAAGTAGTCGTGCAAATGCCATGTTACGGCTTGATAATAAGCACACATGTGACCACCTAGTTGATGCATCAATTAGAACCATAAAATATCTAAATGGTCCACTAGGAGGATGTATAGGCCCACATATATCCCCATGTATCCTTTTCAGAAAATTAAGGGATTCATTCCCTACCTTAGTCGGTGATGGACGAGTAATCAACTTTCCTTGTGAGCATGCAACACATGTAATGTCCTTTGTTTGAAGAATTTTATGTGTTTTTAAAGGATGCCCACATGAATTTTCTATAATTTTTCGCATCATTAATGATCCGGGATGGCCTAACCGGTCATGCCAAATAATAAAGTTTTCTCGGTCCATAAACTTTTGGTTTATGACTACGTTTGATTCAATTGCAATAATTTTAGTACCATACAGACCAGAGGCAAGTGCGGATAACCTTTCTAATACATGCCTTTTACCTGAAATCATATTTATGATTTGAAGGTACTCATTGTGTCCCTCACATGTAGTCTCAACATGATATCCATTTAGACGAATATCTTTAAAACTTATTAGATTTCTTCGAGACAATGGGGAAAATAAAGCATTGTTAAATTTAAGTTGTTTTCCACCTGATAACACTATACAAGCTTCTCCAAATCCTTCAATTAGTTTTGTACTTCCAGATATAGTATTAACGTTTGCCTCTTTTATGATTAAATTAGAGAAATAATTCCTTTTCTTGAGAATTGTATGAGTAGTTCCACTGTCTATCAGACATGTATCTTCATCATTAATAAGCAGTTTATTTAAACGCTCCATATGCTTCAAAACAAAACAAAGATATATAAATAAAGCGACTTATTCAAAACAAAGTCTCACAAACAAAGTTTCACCAAAACAAAGTACCAAGAACAATACATCTCATACGCATAAAACAAAACATAATCATCAAGAAAGCAACAAAACTTAAAGTCTTCATTGTTCAAACGTAGGGAAAGTTGCAAGCATCCAAATGAGTTGCATTAGTAAAGGAACCCCCAGCATCATGATTAGTTGTATCAATAAGGAAATCATCAACGTCCAGATTAGTTGTATTAGGAAAATCTTTATGACCACCGAGGATATTGCCTTCCTCATATGTGAAATTTGTTTCTATGCCTTTTCCTTTTTCTTTAATTGATTGTTGGTAGAGTTCCACCAAGTGCTTTGGTGTACGACAAGTACGAGCCCAATGATTGTCACTTCCACACCGATTACATTCATTTGATGGGGTTCCATTTTTTCTTTTATTTTTTCCATCTTTCTTTTCATTGTCATGGTATTTGTGATGGTTACTTGTGTTTCTACCATGATAATTTTCCCTGTTTCTAAATTGAACACCTTGATTATTTCCCCGATTATTTCCACGCCCATATCCACGACCACGACCACGATAACCATTACCACGATGGCCATGACCACGATAACCATGACCACGACCACGTCCACGATTTCCCCTTTGATCAATATATGTTGCCACATTGGCTTCTAGGGGTGGCATTGTACCCACTGGACGAGTCTCATGGTTTTTCATTAAAAACTCATTGTTTTGTTCAGCAACAAGTAAACATGATATTAGTTCACTATATTTTGTGAAACCCCTTTCACGATATTGTTGTTGCAAAATTATATTTGACGCATGAAAGGTGGAGAATGTTTTTTCCAACATCTCCTTATCAGTGATATTTTTTCCACACAAAATCAGTTGCGAGGTGATTCTAAACATTGCCGAGTTGTACTCGCTTATAGACTTAAAGTCTTGTAACCTTAAGTTGGTCCATTCAAAACGAGCTCTCGGTAATATTACCGGTTTTTGGTGGTCATATCTTTCTTTCAAATTGTTCCAAAGGTCAAGTGGATCCTTGGTAGTGAGGTATTCAGATTTCAAATCTTCGTGAATATGATGGCGTAAGAAAATCATCGCCTTTGCTTTATCTTGGATAGATGTTTCATTTCCTTCTTTAATTGTATCACCAAGACTTTTAGCATTTAAATGTATTTCAGCATCTAATACCCATGATAAATAGTTTTTTCCCGTAATGTCCAAAGCCAAAAATTCAAGCTTTGCAAGATTTGACATAATGAGCTATATTATAACAAAACATGTGTTAATATATGTTGCTTAGTGTATATAAACATATATATATATATATATATATATTTATATATATATATATATATATATTTGATTTCATGAATAACCAAATTTTATTTAGATAATTACAATATTAAGTTAAACATACTGCTTAAATATTATATATAAAGAGTTAATACAAACAAAATGTATATATATGCAAAATAAGCTTCTAAAAACTACGATGCCAAATTTAATATAATAGAAATAATTAAACATGTCTTGATATGATTATTCCATACCAATTTTTTTTAACGTATAATATACCACTAGTTTCTTTTTCCTTTTAATAAATACAATTGTATTGGAGCATAATAACATATTAAATAAGCAGTTACATATAAACCAAATGAATTTTAACACAATGTAATCATTATAGAAATCATATGGTATTTTGAGAGTCACACAAATATATCAAGGCAAGATAAATAATAATCACATAGTTAGAAGAATATTAAAAAAAATGGTTGAAAAATTAAGAACCATCAAAGGGAAGTTAAGATTATATAAGTATTAGTTAGAGAGTTTAATTAATTATACAAACTCTTTTGAAAACTTTAGATGGTATATGCACGAATCAAAACTTTTGTTATACTATGATGTTCCTTATTTTATTATAAAATATAATTTGATTCGGAAGGGAATATATAATTTATAATTGTACTAATCAATGAATGAAATCTCTCTTTAACCCAATATTATATGAGTTGTAATATGGATTATTTAGAGAGATTGTAGATAAGAAGAAACACAACAAAAATATTAGTATACTTTATGATTCTTTAACTCCAAGAGCAACTCGTGCTGATAACGTATTCTATAACATCAAGGTAACAATAGAATAATAAAGGAGATTAGGAGGAAGATCATAGTCTTATTTCCACAAGTACATATGATATATATAGGCCTTTGTAGGCCTATGTGATAAATACAAGTAATGAGATAATATAACCTATGGGACTCTTGGATGACTAACCATAATGCATATTAATAACCAAATTAATACATTCATAACAATTGTATATATATATAATTGTCTATTTTTTTTTATTTCAACTGTTTAATCTTAAATTAGTTTAAAAACCGGCATGCACTGGTCGAGGTTTAATACATAGTAAAAAAAGGTTAGTTTAGGAAATGTTGAATTTTGTAATTGATAAAAAATTAGATTCGTCTTACATTATTAAAAGGGGCAATTGCAGATATCCCCCTACAAAACTAATCAATTGTATATTACTTAATGTAAAAATTTTATTGCATATTTCCCCTCTCTTGTTAAAAAATTGCAAATGTACTCATTTTCATTTATTTTATTTAGAATAAATTATAGATTGATAAATTTACCTTATTTATATAAACATTATAAATTGCATATAAACCCTAAACCACTAAAACCTAACCCCCAAAGTCCCAAACCTTAACCTACCATAACTATAAGCCATAACCCCTAAATACTAAATTCTAATCCCTAAACACTATCTCATACCAAACTCTGTTAAACCGTAACATCTCTCTAAGATTTTTTTTGTCACTTTTGTTTGAAATTACTGAAATATAATCTAATTTAATTTAGTGATATCGTAAGTTATGCAGTCCTACTAATTTGTAAATCAACTACCTTTTAATATATGAAAAAGGCACACATAGGATTTTTATAAATAGCCTAAACAACAAGGCTTTAAAAGTCATTTGAATCCAACACTAATCCCCCTCTTTTTATAACTATCGACGTTCAACAAAAAGTTTCTGAGATCACAAATTCGAGATTACACACAATCAAACTAGAATTTTATTAATGAGAAGCAAATTGAGAAGATTGGGATTACACTTAGGCTTTTATACAAGCTGCTGCAACTCGTTCTAACTAACCTAACGGCTGCATTCTAAAAGTTACAAAACAACCCCTGAACTTTATTAAACTAAACAATACAGACCCAGACTATTAAAAACAAATAAAAATGTCAACACACACCCCCTAAGACCAATCTTCACTTGCAGACTTTCTTCAATCATAATCAACTTCAATTTCTTATTAATAACAACCTCGCATTAGCATTGCACAGCAGTGATCCAATGGATGTAATTGTACTAATGTGCAAGGCTCCTATCATTAAGAAATCTCAAACTAATTCAGTCTTGATCACTTGAAATCTGCAACTCCTACCAACTGCCTCATCTCTTCAAATTTTATTCTTGCTAAGGCCTTTGTTAACACATCAGCCTTTTGTTAATTACTTGATACAAGATCAACTAGAATTTGATTATGCTCAAGACATTCCCGAATGAAATGATATCTTAATGAAATATGCTTTGATCTCCCATGAAAAACAGGATTTTTCATAAGGGATATAGCTGATTTATTATCAACTTTTAATAACACAGGACCCTGCTCTTCCTTGGTTATTTCCTTCAACAAACCACTTAGCCAAAGAGCTTGGCATGCTGCAGCATTAGCAGCAACAAACTCTGCTTCACAGCTGCTCAGGGTCACTATCTTTTGCTTCTGGGAATACCAACTCACAGCTGACCCATTAAAGAAAAATATGTTCCCAAATGTGCTCTTACCATCATCATAGTCTACAAGGTGATTGCTATCAGAATATCCAATTAACCCTTGCCCATTTCACCTTCCATATTTGATCCCAAAACCTGCAATTCCCTTGACATGCCTTATGATTTGTTTAACAGCCTTGAGATGTGCAAGTTTAGGATTCTCCATGAATCTACTAACATATCCAACCGAATAAGACAGATCAGGCCTAGACTGAGTCAAATACCTCAATGAACCTACCAATCTCCTATAATTTGTGGCTTCCACTTCCTCACCACCCTCTTCTTTGCTAAGCCTTAAGCCAAATTCCATAGGGATTCTAGTTTCATTGCACTCTTCTAAACTTGCAAGCTTTACTAACTTCTTAGCATAGGCTTCTTGCTTAATCACTATACCATCATTCCTTTGATCAACCTCCATTCCTAGGTAGTAACACAATAATCCTAGATTTGTCATCTGGAATTTTTCTTGCATCTGCTTCTTAAAGCTGTCTATACCTCCTACATCACTACCAGTTGCCAAAAGGTCATCCACATACACTCCTAAAATTAATATAGACTTACCATTCCTTCTAGCATAAACAGCCTGCTCATGTTGACACTTAACAAAACCAAGATCCTTTAAAACCTGATCCAATTTCTGATTCCAGGCTCGCTCTAGGAGCCTGTTTCAGACCATACAAGGCTTTTTCAAGTTTGTAAACCTTCTTTTCTTGCCCCTTTTTCACATATCCTTCAGGCTGGCTAACATAGACAGTTTCCATCAAATCTCCATGACGAAAAAGCAGCCTTAACATCTAAATGGTAAACCTTCCAATTCAATTTAGCAGCATATGCCAATAATACCCTTATGGTTTCTATCCTAGCAACTGGTGCAAACACTTCCTCATAATCTATTCCAAACTGTTAGACATACCCTTTAGCCACTAGCCTAGCCTTATACTTAGTCACCTTACCATTAACATCTTTTTTTAATTTTATAAACCACTTGAGTCCTATTGGCTTGTGACCCTCAGGCAAATCAGTGAGAAACCATGTTTTGTTCCTCTCTATAGCATTAATCTCATCTCTCATTGCCTGTTTCCATTCAGTACTTACAATAGCATCTTTAAACTGAATAGGCTCTTCATCTTGGACTAAGAGCAACTCAACTTGATCTTGCTCTTCTTGCCTATTCTCTATTTGTTTAAGCCTATTGTCCAATACAAAGTCTTTTAAATGACCTGGAACCTTAAACTTCCTAGTAGACTTTCTCACATGACTACTCTGGCCTGGGTCACTTTATAGACCATTTTGCCCCTGGTCCTGCACATCACCCTCATTGGGATCCTGGTGACAAAAATAATTAGTATGATCATGATGCTTATGATGATATTGATCCTCATCCTCTTCACCATGAGACTCATCATCACTTGATTGATCATTTTGACCATTAATTTCCAATGGTTTATTCTCTATTTTTGTACTATCAATGCTGGTACCAAACTCAACCTTTTCAGCGATACCTTTACCCCAATCCCATTTCCTTTGCTCCTCAAATCTAATATCTTTACTTATGACAATCTTATCATTTGAGATATCTAGCATTCTACTAGCCTTAGAGCCCTCCTGCACTCCTAAATATACCATAAGGGTACTTCTATCCTCAAGTTTCTTACTACCAGGCCTTACAATCTTGACATGCCCTACACATCCAAAAATCCTCAAATGTTGAACATTTGGCTTTCTACCCTTCAACATTTCATAAGGGATTTTGTATGTCAAGGACTTAGTAGGAAGTCTATTTAGAATATAAATGAAATGCCTTACAGCTTCAACCCAGTACCTATTAGAAATTGGCATTGCCTTAATCAAACTCCTAATTATATTCATTATGGACCTATTCCTTCTTTTCACAGCTCCATTCTATTGTGGAGAGTAAGGAGCTGTCAAGAGCCTTTCTATACCATTAGTCCTGCAAAAATCATTAAACTCTATAGAGGTGAACTCACCCCCCCCCCCTATCAGACCTTAATGACTTTATTCTACAGCCTAATTTAGTCTCTATTTCACTTTTGAACATCCTAAACACCTCAAATGCCTGATCTTTACTCTACAACATATAACCCCACATATATTTTGAGTGATCATCCAATTTAGCATATAGTACCTATTTCCAGCTGATGTAGCTGGTTCTATAGGTCCACACAAATCCATGGACACAAGCTCTAACAACTTCCTAGAGACATAATGGGATTCCTTAGGGAACCTTTCTCTAACCTGCTTACCAGCCATACATGAATCACAAACCTGATTAACCTGTCCTATATGTGGTAATCCAAGAACTAACTCCTTCCTATAGAGACTTTTTAATGACTGAAAATGAACATGGCCTAATCTTCCAAGCCACAACCACTCATTACTAGAAATTTCTGTCATGAAACACTTAGGAGATCCTGTTCTTAGGTTGATCTTGTAAAGACTATTCGGTGACATTTTTACCCTCAAGATCAAATTACCATCCCTATCATTCAACCACAGGTTATCCTGTTTCATTTTCACTTCACAACCATTCTCAGTTGCTTGTCCTAGACTGAGAACATTACTCTTTAAATTTGGGATGTAATAAACATTTGACACTACCCTTTGTTCATTACCCTTTCCTTGCAGAATTATGGACCCCCCTGCCCTTAATATCTACACTAGAACCATCACCAAACTTAACATTTCCAACCACATTTTTATCAAGAAAAGAGAATTGAGACTCCTTACCAGTCATATGATTATAAGCCCCATTATCTAGGTACCAAGTTTCCTGTTCACTACCATCAGTTTCATACCTATCAGGCAACACCTTAGTTTCATTCAAAAAGACAACTTCCTTATGATCATCTTGACTACTAATCATTAACAAAGTTGGCTCATCATCTAAGCTATCAGCCTGAGTCAAGTTACTCTCCTGATTCTTAGCCTTAATCTTGGAACACTCACTAGCATAATGACCTTGATTGTCACATTTAAAACATATAATCTTAGACTTATCCTTTTTAGGCCTGCTGGATTGATTATTTTTCCCATTCTTGTGATTTCTATCCTCCCTGTCATCAGACTTAGCATTACTAGAATAAGACTTAGAAGATTTACCTTTGGAACTCTTACCATTCTCTTTGGTCTGTCTAGTCCTTGATTGCCATTCTTGATATGTCAGCAGAACTTGTTGATCTTGACCTGCTTCAACCTTTTTCTTTAATCCAGTTCTCTCCTCAAAAGCCTTCAATTTGCCAATCAACTCTTGAAACTTCATTGTGTCTAGATCCACAAACTGCTCTATCGATGCAACAATTTGGATAAATTGATTAGGCACCAAGTCGAGCACCTTCCTGATAAGAACTGATTCCTATAATTGTTCCCCCAAATCAGAAACCTTGGATGAGATAACACTTAATCTTGCCACAAAATCATCAATAGATTCTGTATCCTTCATCCGGAGGGCTTCATATTCACTTTTGATCGTTTGTAGCCGTGCTTTCTTCAACCTCTCCACCCCAATAAACCTTGATTTGATCGCCGCCCAAATTTCACTAGCATGCTCAAGTCTTGCGACCTGAAGGATCATATCTTTAGGCAGGGCTTGATAGAGATAAGCTATGGCCGCATTATCCTTCTTTGGATCAATTTCGGCCCTTTCTTGAGGACTTACCGTCTCCCAAAGCCCATGAACATTGAAGATAACCTTCAATTTGACGGACCATATCGTATAGTTCATCGGAGTAAGAATGGGCACTGCAATGAAATTGTCGTGTAATTGTCTCGAATTACCTGCCTGGGACCGCCTGCAGGATTACCACCACCGCCGGCCATGATTTCCGATCACTTTGAGTGAAGGATCGGCTGAAATCAGGAACCGATTCTCTTTCCAGCGAGAATGGCGAAACTATGATCGCCTGATACGACAGAGCAACCCTCCTGACTGCTCTAATACCAAATGAGATCACAAATTCGAGATTACACACAATCAAACTGGAATTTTATTAATGAGAAGCAAATTGAGAAGATTGGGATTACACTTAGGCTTTTATACAAGCTGCTGCAACTCGTTCTAACTAACCTAACGGCTACATTCTAAAAGTTACAAAACAACCCCTGAACTTTATTAAACTAAACAATACAGACCCAAACTATTAAAAACAAATAAAAATATCAACAGTTTCAACAATGACGATGAACCTTCTCTCAGAGCATTCAACCGGAATCCCAAATTCTTCAGCAATCATTCTTTTATTTCGATCGTTGTCATTTGCTAACAAACAGAGTTCGTTAGCGACTTCAATTATGGCATTTAATGGACTCAAATAAAATTAAGACGTATAGGACCAAACCTAAGCTATACTCGGATCATTAGTCGGAATTGACAAAACCACGTCGGATTCAGTGGGATTACGATGGTGACGAAGCGGAGGAATGTGCTCCTTGGGCGGTATTTGCGGACTAGGGTTACAACATGATTTAGGTTTCTGGTTACTTGTTACTTCGGTGAAGACACAGCGGAGGGGGCGGTCGTCGAAGGAAGGAGCGGTGGCGTGAATAAACTGATGGAATTCAATAACGTCCTTTTTTAAACAAATTTTTATTTCATAATTCAGGGGTATTTTCGTCATGAAGTTAAAAATCATTAAGGGTGGATAAATATGCAGTTAATTTTATAGAGTGGGTAAATATGCAATTAGGATGTAAAATAGGGGGATATATGCATATTTTCCCTTATTAGGAAATATGGGTTTAGTAAATATTTCAAAACAATAAAAAATATTCTAACCTAATGGTTTTGTGATCACGCTATATAAAGCCGTAGAAGACGAGGTAAAATTCAACATTAATATTAATATATATACTTTTTTGAACGACGAGTATTTTCTACTTCTAATTCTAAACTACTTCCCAAATTAAATTACATCAATTATGTCATTTTCTGAGTTTGAACCCAAATTTTTCAACTAAAAAGACAAAGTCTCTACAAAATGAATTAGTCACACATTGACACATCAATATTAATATTTTAATCTCGTTTTGTTTCTTTACAATTATCTATCCAGGGCCAGCCCTGAGGCAGCGCAGACAACCCAAAGGCACCAGGCCCAACAACCTCAGGGGCCCAACAAATATAAGTGTGTTTTGAATACGTCGTGATTAATTTAGTAGATAATTCTCTCTTTTTCTGATCTTCCTTTGAAACATTTATTTAGATGGTTAAATCTGTCTTGATATCTGAAGGATGCTTTTTCAGGCGTGATATAGAGGAAGAAAAGAATCTGAAGGGAGAAATATATAACTTAAAAATGGATTTCGAGAAAGAATCGGTTGAAAATCAAACTAGATTTAAATAATACAATACTTGAGAAAGAAAGGGAACTGGAACAATTAAGCAGGGATCTTGATGATAAACTTCGATTTTGAAAAAGAGAATTATATTTTAACTTTTATATTATTTATAAGTTTTCAGTTTTATTATTTTACGTATAATATTTATATCTTAGGGGCCCATTTTTTATTTTGTGTTGGGTTCTAGATTTTTTTTACGTTTTCAGGGACATCCCTATATCTATCCCTTTATTTATTCTAGTTAATCTTAAATAAGTTTTACAAAATTCATATTCAAACATATAATCACCCTATATATATAAACGAGATGGATGACCCCCCCGCGCGTTGCCGCGGGGTTGAATTTGTACACTAAGTTATAGTAGACAATTTAAGTGACTACTAAATGTAAATATGGCAAAGACAACGATAGTTGTAGAGTCATATAAATTTAAGTTGTTTGTTACAGAGCAAGCAAAATACATGGAACAAAAGTGAAGAGTTTAGGCTGTTTCTTACAAAGCATTAGTGATAGTTGGTATTACTACCTTTTTGTACTTGGTTACCAATTAGGTGTGATAGATGTTTGTGTACCTTGTATTCCTCAGCTTCTTTCACCTTTAAATGAGCTTGCTAGAACATTAGTAGAACACCTGTAGGAACATACGAAACCTCAAACGATTAGTTAAAGTCTCTTCACAATCGAAACATTGGAATTGTAATACTAAAACTTTAAAAAATGAATTGACAGTAATTCATCTAAAGGATGCTGTTAAAAAATAAAGTCAACAAAGAACAATAGTAAAAAAATAAAATAAATAACAAAAATAAACAAAAAGTTAAAAAAACTACCATGAATGCCCTCACATGACTACAAAATCAACACATGTCCCTGTTTGCTGCAGATTTATATATGAAGCAAAAAGTCACAACAAACCTTTTCGTATGATAGTTTTTTCAAACTATTTAAATGAGCATAAGTTGTTTGCCGAACGTCATCTGCAGCTCTTAACTGAGCTTGGAGTTCTCTTTCCCTTCTACTTTCTTCATCATATGTTTTCCCAACTGCTTTGATAGCCGTTTCAGCTTTTGCAGCCTTATCTTTTAAAGCGTCCAGTTCCTTCCTCAAACTCTGTATATGACAAAAACTCAAATCAATTTCATATTTTAAGCCAAACAATAATGAAGGTATGAATAGTGAACTGTCAGATTATAAGGTGATGTTTGCTTCCAGGAAACATTTTTGGAGGAATGGATGACTGAAGGGTTGGAATGGAACAGAAAGTAATAAACACGTGTTTGGTAACTTGTAGACATGGAATGAGATTGCTACTCAGTTTAAGAAAAATAACAATAATGATAAGAAAAAATAACGAATAAATTTTTTGGAAATTTGAGGATGTCACACCCCCAAAATACCACTAACGGAGTTTATACCGTTAAGGGGCGCGACTAGACCAGGATCCACAACCACAGTTACAAATACTAAACGAATCAGGGTTAGTTCAAACACAAATTATAAATCAAAGTTTCAAACACAACGCAGCGGAATAAAATATTGTCTTAGCACTAACCACGTGCTTTACATAAACATTGTTTTAAAATTCCCAAGTTAAGTTTTAAACAGAAATAAACGTCTTCTTGTGCCATGCCAACCTCCAGCGGATACTCCTTAGCGATCTGCAAAAGTTTAAACCACGCAAGTGTCAACCTAACGGTTGGTGAGTTCACAGTGGGCTTGTCATGCATTGGCCCGGTCTCATAATCATAATTCATGTCAAGATATATTTACAAAATGTTTATTTGTGAAAAGCAATGCTCGTATTTAATTCTCAGTTTATAAATGGTTTGTCCGTGACCACGTCATCGGGTATGTACTAGTTCCGTAAAGTTAAAGGACTCAACCGATATCGCGGGTAGCTAATCCGTTGTTCCATGCTCTAAGGAAGTTTGTACCAAAGCTGACTTATTTTGTGGGGGCCGAGCCATCCCGTACGGTGCGGACCAAGTCATCGCGTTTTCTGCCTCCCCCGTGTCCTCTCGGGACCACGGGCAAATAGGCTGATATTGTACCTCCGTGCACTCCCCGTGCCACGGGGCGGAGTTTGTCAAACTCCAGTAGATCTACCCAACATCCCCTCGCTTTCACAAATTAATGGCACAATTAAGTTGAGGACTTTTAAGTTACAAGGCATCCTTAGAAAACATGTGATATCATATGGTTTAGACTTTAACCTACACTAGCCATATTAAAACAGTTTTCGTTTCAGAAATCGTTTATTCAGAATTCACAAGTGTTCCCATAAAACACTTCAGTTCATCAAGTGGGTGCCAAGCATCCCGTGTTCTTATGTTTATCCGTGAGGTGCCTAGCACTCTCGAGTTTATCAGCATTGTTTTTCGTTAAGTTATTCTGTGTGGCCCAACGGACTCACGGTAAGCGGGTTAGTGACACTCACCTTTGGTTGCACTGCTACACTTCTAGCAATCCAAGTATTGTTGTTTATCGAGGACCTAGAACACGTTTAGGTCTTAAGTATTAGTTTCGTGTCTAACCTTTACTTAACGTCACTATGGCCCATAACATAGCACGTTGCAACTATGACTCGACATACCGACACACGACACCAATGGTTGATCATAAACAAGGGTTCATACGAATCAGATATCAAGCATATATCATCATGGCATAATCATGCAAGTCATGGCATAACACTTAAGCAAATTTCACAAGTTTGATTATTAGGTCAGGTCTTAGTTTCGCTAGCATAGTTTCGCTAGACAGTTTCGCTAGGTGCACGGGCAGCACTTTCGCTAGGCAGTGCCCGGTGACACAGTTTCGCTAGGCTAGTTTCGCCCGAAACTGCTGACGCAGTTTCGCTAGCCTAGTTTCGCAGGGAAACTGGTTTGAACTTTCGTTCGGGTGTTTCGCTCGGCAGGTTCGCTCGAGCTGGTCTGGTCAGGTTACCCGGCGACACTATAGTTTCGCTGGTCAGTGTCGCTGGAAGGAGATGTAATTTCGCTACTTAGTTTCGCCCAAAGAACCACAGTTTCGCTGGTCGTGAAAAACATACGGATTTGCCTAAAAATCAACCTAACAGCTTCTGATCATACATGCAATTCATTATCTAGCATCCATAGGCATTTATTAACATAAATCAAGCAACTTTAACGAGTTTAACATGCATTTTGATCATCAAATCTCCAAAATGGGTTCAAAACCCTAAAATGAGCTATCATGCACAAATCTCTAACATGGATGGATTTCATTCGTAAAGTTAACAACTTTAGTGCAGATCTAGCATTCCTAAACAACATACTAGCAGATCAAGCAGTTACATAAGGATTTGAGCATGCTTTAAGAAGAAAACATTTAGAAAACACATAAAGCATAGTTTTGGGACTCACGGTTGATCCTAGAATCGATAGAGGAGAAGAGATGATGGTCTAGAGGCTGAGATCTTGGTCTCTTGATGGTATTCTCGGCTGACCAGGTTCCAGAGAGTATGTGTGTGTGTTTGTTGTGTGGTTGAGCAAATGAGGCTACTAGGGTTCATTAAGTTTATTTATATCAGAGGCTAGTTTCGCTGGCAGTTTCGCTGGCTGGCGAAACTGGCTCTGATCTCGGGTACATTGATCAGTCTAGCCTGCTACCGGGCGAATCTGTAGTTTCGCTCGGTAGTTTCGCTGACTACCAAATTTAGGCAATTTTCACATAATTCAAGTATTTACAATTAATCATGCTATTCACAATAATAAGTCATGTATTTAAATCACATTGCACATAAAGACAATCAATGATAAACACATAACACATATGGACGGTTCGGTGATCAACCAAAGGTCGTGGACGTATTCGGCCTAGTTATGCATTAATTACTTAAGTTAACACTTATAACGTAACTAACGGGTTTGTCTAACGGAAGTTAACCTTGAAATTCTCGGGTGTCACAGAGGAAGTATACTTTATCGAAAACTGAATGCCCCTACCTTCATGTGTTCCTCGTTAAGATCTTTCTGGTCTATAGCCTGTCGAATTTCATCTAGGCTTCCCATATTTGAGGCTAATTGATCACGAAGAGTCTTAAGCTGCTTAATCTCACGAATCAACAGTTTTTCGTCTTTTAAAAGCAATGTTTCATGTTATGAATGAAATTAGATCACAAAAAAAAAATAGGTTAAAATGAAATTAATGAATACATTTATTAGGTTAGTTGAACATAAACACCATCATAAATCGAATCATGATCCAAAAAATCCAAATTTTGAAATTTAAATCTAAGACACAAAATTAAACTTGTCTTGTTATAATCCGATTTTGAGATATATGCTTCTGAGCTAAAGAAAGATTTATAAACAACTTACAAAAAGTTGACTCTCTTTGCTAAAATAGCAGCATTGACCAATGTTATACATACGAAACTTTGTTAAATGAGAACTCAGGTGGTGTTTAAAAGCTAAAACATTATAGAAGGATACAAATCAAAGCCAACATAACACATGAACTCAGAAACATTATTTGACACTCGCTTTTTATGTATTCAATGTAAAAATATTGGCTTTAAACCATACAACATTCTAACTCATATTTTATAGTAATAATATTGTCCTACACATTGTAATAACAATGCTTTTAATGCTAAAGGGGAATGGGTCAAATGGGTTGAGAGTTTCTATTGTAATGGATTTAACTTATGGCTTAATCGTCATAGGTGCAAATTCCAAAGGGTTAGGGTTAGTTATTGGTCTTTTACTGTTTTATTTATTGCTTATTAGTAGAAGGTTGCGTTTGAGTTACCATGGCTCTGTGTAAGCATTATCATAAACGAAAGAAGTTACAACTGACAGAGATCAACACACTGGTCGTCTACAAAGTGATCCATGGAGAAGGCTCTCACTAAAACCTGCAAAAATGTAAAGCTACAACATTCAAAGCTTAGCATCCAAAGCAAAGTCTAATAATATAAACAGAGCATATAATTGAAATTTGCAAAACTTCAGGCATAAACAGTTATCTAGACTCTTTAATCTCCATAGCAGGCCTACTACTCCTTCAGTCTCAAACGCATAAGTTAACTTACCAAACTAACCTTCGAAATTTGCAGTTCTTAGAAGCTTACGAATTGCTGATTAAGCAATATAAAACGACTCACCAGTAGAAAAAAAATGACATATACACAACCTGTTCCCCAACTCGCAAAAGCTAAACCTTTTTTTTAGAACCTGATGTTTGTAGCTGGTTAGGCATCAAAGTAAATCATCCATCAAGGCATAATAGTATAATTTACCAAAAGTAAGTGGGGTTGGAGGTGGTGGGCTTACCTTGCTCACTGATGAGCTCCTTGAGGTTGATAGATTAAGAACATGATCATCCTGTCACAATGGAACTGGTGTGGAACTGGTGTCATATTCCCTAAAAAATGTCATAACCCATCTATAAGTGTTTACACTTGCACATACAAAAATTGGACTGGGTGTTAGTATGAGTTGTGAATTGAACCCTGTTTTCACCATATTCTAAAGCAACAATATTTGGTAAGAGCACAAACACCAAAATAGTCACATTTTTTCTAATATAACCTCATGATCCAATATGAAAATGTGGCAGACCTGTCAATATCATTTATAGCTATAAAAAACTCAGCATACAGACATTTGTTTGAACCACCTGATGTTGAAGAACAATCTAATATGAATTATTGCTGTCGGAAAAAATGAAAAAAAAAGAAATATATTAGAAAGTGAAATGTTTTGTATGTGTTTGACTTAAATTAGTTTGCATAACTTTGCTGCTAGATTATATACGCTGCTATCAAATTCGATCTAGCCTTGTTATTGATTAAAATCTTCAAATTAGCTATGGGAACTAATATAATTTGCAGCCAAACAAAAGAAGCGATATAATCACCATGAGTTTTAGCTCACTATAGCTTATAATTGATGTTCGATCCATCTCCAAGGAGCCTAAAACTATGAAGCAAACCATTCATTAAAATTTAAATAGAGGTTATATAATTCTATGCACTATCAGAAGAAAGCTGCAAAATTCAAGTCCTTAAAGGGTTGTTCTTCTTTAAAGCATACCACATTGACCTTCATTGCTTGACTCACAGGTTTAACAAATCCAAAATAATGAACCAATAAAAGTTAATAAAATATCTACAGAGCAATAGTCAGGGTCTAATAACTTTTTATCCATTTACCTGAGTGTTCCACTTGTCATTATATTGATCGCAATTTCTTTAGCCGCGCTTCAAGTTGCTACAATCAAGAAGAAATCAAAACATCATAACTTTAAAGAGAAAACAGAATGGGAATGTAAGTAGCTTCTTAGAAACCACCTTGATTACCTATTCTCTTACAAACCTGAAAACCATATCAATAAGGCATTTTATCCAACACATATTATGCATTCTAAATATGACATATAATCTTTTCCCAGTTATAAAAGTGACCTCTACTTTAACCTCAAAAAGTAAAAAACAATGCTTACAAACACACACAATTCATACAAAAAAAGTTCCATCAGTTAAAAGAAGTACCTATGGGTCAAAGAGAAACAATCAACACCTGAAATGAAAAAAAAAATGAAAGAAAGAAACGACGTTAGATGAATCACGCATACAATACAATGAGATAAGAAATAAGAACAAAAGTCAACGCCCAATCCAAAGCTTTTAAGGTCAGAATAAAAATGAGAACAAATGGATACAAACATCTACTAATCCAATGCCATTGAAACCAGTAATCCACAAACACGAAAACATACATCAGTGAAATCAAAGTGAATGAAATACCAAAAAGGACAAAAAAAAATTAAAAAATCTTGACAGCCAACAGGAACTAAAACGAACACATGCAGTAGAATCTAGACAATTATACATGAAGAAGAACATGCATTAACCAAGAACGGAGCAAAAGCTTGCTCAATCAGTACTTAATTACAGAAAAATCAACTTAGACCTAAAACCCGTTCAACAATCACGACAGTTAACAGGAACCAAATCGAACAAATGCAGTGTAATCTAGAGAATTATACATCAAGAGGAACATGCAATTACCAAGAACGGAGCAAATGTTTGCTCAATCAATCCGTAATTACAGAAAAATCATCAGATCGGACCTAAAACCCGATGAAATTAGAAATAGAAAACGGCGAATTAAAAAATTTAAACCCTAGATTGAACGTCCGTCGTCGTCGGAATCGCGTCTGCGGTTAGAGTGCCGCCAAAAACTGTCGCACATCTGGGCTCTTAACCCACCAAACTCGCGTCATAGCCACCTACAACGGTAGATGAAGAAGACGACGGCGAGCGGACGCAATCGGCAAACTTCGCTACTGCAACCAAAGTTCAAAGAATAAGAATCGAAATTGAATGTGGAACATAGAATCGAAGGAGAAACAGCAAAAGTTGTTTCAAAGTGTAGAGGAAGAGAAGGTGGAAAGGGTCGTCGATTTAGAGAAAGGAGGAACAACAAAAGCTTTTTGAAGTGGAGAGGAAGAGACAGTGGAAAGGGTCGCCAGATTAGAGAAAGAGAAAGGTGAGCATGACAAATGGAGAAAACCCTAAAGTGAAAGAGAAAGAAACGTGATGAGTCTTCCAGACTATTCTGAGGACTAAAATTGTTAATAACCAAAAGAAGTGTGATGACTTTAAAAGAAAGAAAAAGAACACTATTCACCATCAATTTGCTTTGTATATTATATAAATTACAACCCATGGTACAATCTTTAAAACATGTTGTACAAGTCTTTAATGCCCACATAGTACCAGTTTTTAAACATGTTGTACAAGTGAGGCTTGCACAATCAAAAAGACCTTATGGTACCATTCTTTCAGCATTTTGTACAACCATGTACATGGTTGTGTTGAATTGAACAACCCACCCATACTTGCTCCTCTCCTACTCCACGCTAGCTTTCTATCCACTACGTCAAAATTCACCTTTGGCCATGGAAAAAAACCGTGACCAAAGGTGTTTGGTCACGTTTTTTTTTTCATTCCAATCGACACCAAAGGTCCCGACACCTTATGTACCATACGGCCACGTTACAATATCAGTGGCTGAAGCCACCTATAAGCATGCCTAAAGGGTACCAATATTTATTGTTGTAATCAAATAATTCTTCTAGAAAGCGTGGCCAAAGGGTCCCAACGGCCACATGTGTTTGTTTAACATGACCTTTGGTATTATATGGTCACATATATTTATGTTTTAGCCACATACATTATTAACATACGTGGCCAAAGTGTTGCTGAAATCATACATTTTGTCACAATACGCGTGGCCAAAGGGTGGCAACGGCCACGTTAAAATATCAAAAGCGTGGCCTTTGGTATTATATGGTCACGTATATTTGTGTTATAGCCACATATGTTATAAAAAACGTGGCCAAATAGGTTGCTGAAATTATAATTTTTGTCCCAATACGCGTGGCCAAAGGGTCGCAACCGTCACGTTAAAATATGAATAGCGTGGCCTTTGGTATTATATGGTCACGTATATTTGGGTTTTAGCCACATATGATATGAAAAAACGTGGCCAAATGGGTTGCTGAAATCATGCATTTTGTCCCAATACGCGTGGCCAAAGGGTGGCAACGGCCACATTAAAATATAAAAAGCGTGACCTTTGGTATTATATGGTCACGTATATTTGTGTTTTAGCCACATATATTTGGAAAAAAAAAGTGGCCAAAGGGTAGTTGAAATCAGATATTTTATCCCAATACGCGTGGCCAAATGGTGGCAAGGGCCACGTTAAAATATAAAAAGCATGACCTTTGGTGTTATATGGTCACGTATATTTGTGTTTTAGCCACATATATTTGGAAAAAAAAAAGTGGCCAAAGGGTAGTTGAAATCAAATAATTTGTCCCAATACACGTGGCCAAATGGTGGCAACGGCTACGTTAAAATATAAAAAGTGTGGCCTTTGGTATTATATGGTCACGTATATTTGTGTTTTAGCCACATATATTTGGAAAAAGAAAGTGGCCAAAGGGTAGTTGAAATCAGATATTTTGTCCCAATACGCGTGGCCAAAGGATAGCAACGGCCACGTTAAAATATCAAAAGTGTGGCCTTTGGTATTATATATTTTCTTAATTACAATTAATTAAACTGCATATTAATTAATATAAAGAAACCTTAAAATCATATTATAATTAAAAATTAATGTACATACACTAATTAAATGCCGTTCAAAAAATAACATACACTAATCAAAGTTTAATTTGTATAATAATTAATTATAATTTCTTGTCCGTGCTCATCAGCTGCTTCTGCTGGTTCCTTGTAATAAGTTTTCTGTTTATCAGATCTTGAGTCAGCTGGTTTGCTGTTAAGTACACCTTCGGCATCTTTTTCCGATCATTATTTACCTGGAAAATAACAAATAAAACCGATCAGTATATATATATATATATATATATATAGTTAATTAATTATAGCGGATACGATTAATTAATTTCGTAATTACCTGTGGTTGTTCCAGTACTTTTTGAACCGTAGAATGATCAACCGGCTGTGATTTATCTGACTTGTTATTAGAATGAAGGATCATTCGTTTCATCGGCCATGCAATTATGTATTTATTTTCAACCTCCGAAAGCGTTGTTTTATCATCTACTGGGAATGGTAAAAATGTTGCACCCTTATTGACCTGATAAACTTTAATTCTACGGCAACCAGGAGGTAATGGACTTCCATGAATCTTCTCATCTTTTTGTTTTGGTAATAATTCAGCCATTCTCACGACATTCATTGGATCCCCCTCCATGTGCAACGTCGCAGTTTCGCATCGCTGATCAGAAGTGACATAATAATAATATATATTAATTATAGCATATATATATTAACAATTAATTAATTAAAGTCAAAAAATAGAATAAAAAAATTGTGGTATATACTAATCTATATACCTCTTGGATTACTGGCTGATCGATAGGAGCTGCAATGGCATCATAATTATTTGGTTTTTCCAACCGATCACTCTTCTTAGGAGGTACTTTACGAGCTGCAGGTTTTACTGGTTTTGCATGTCTCTTATTCTTTTCCTAAATTGACACCATGTAATTAACTGATTAGTAACATATATATTAATTAACAATAACGTCAAAGCGATTTGTCAAATCCTTAATCATATATATATACCACTTCCTGCTCTGATGCCCCAGCAGTACTGGCTGCAGCAGCTGCTGCTTCTGTTATTTTTCTCTTTTTCCCCTAATTAAAGACAGCATCAGCATTTAATTAAATGATCATATAGCAATTAGTTATAAGGGAAATGCACAATTGTGTAAATTAAAATAATTAAATGATCATATAACAACTATCCCGATGAACTCTAACTATCCTGATGAACTAGGAACTTCCGGATCAACTCTAACTATCCCGATGAACTCTAACTATCCTGATGAACTTTTTACTATCCTGATGAACCTTACCTATCCTGAGGAACTTTAACTATCCGGATGAACTCTAACTATCCGGATGAACTATAACTAGAGACGCATGTTCATCCAGATGAACTAGAATCTTCCAGATCAACTCAAATTCAGAACTGTTTCAAATCCGTACCTTATCGGCCGACCTTTGAGATGAGTTTGATGGAGTAGATTGTTTCCGCGATGTATTGTGCACGGAATTGATCATGTCCTACGTACAATTAATTCAATTAGTTAATTAATTAATAAATATGCGCTCAAGGGAGATTGATCATATCAGCAATAATATTTAATTACCGTTGTATTTACATTGGAATGCTGATTACAACTGTTTTTAGATCTTACAGTTGTAGTAAGAGGCGCCTCCGCGGACTTTACCTACGAAATGATTTAATGATTTATAATAATTAATTGATAAAAAGTAAAGTATATAATATAATTAATTATAGGTATATATATATAATTTGTCCCTTACAGAATTTACCGCTTTATCAACTTGTTTATCTTGAATCATGAGGTCCATAAACGCCGTAAGCTTATCAATTTTATCATGTTGTGCTTTAACCATATCAGTGAGGTGCTCAACCTCTTGATCCTTTTTCTCACGCAACTGTTTTTCATTTTTTAGTTCCGCCTCAAGTTTTTCGATCCGTTCTTTCGATCGCCCTTTTGGAGCACCCTGCCAATATCCACGGGAAGTCACTCCATACCCGATACCTTTTAGGTATCCACCCCTTTCCTTGCCAAGGACCAATGTCAGGGCATCCGTTCCCGGTTCTACGGTCACGGATCCCGCATTTATTTTTGTTTCATTCTCGGCCTGCAGTAATTAATTTAGTTAATGTAATGAGGTGCTGTTAATTTTTAACATGTGAATAATTAGGTATATATATAGCAATTAAACTTACTATATCATCTGCTACGCCCTTCACCACATGCGTTTTGTATTCCCCCTCTTTATTTACCCTTCCTTTCCTCCACATAAACGCTCGAGAGGGGCAATCATCAGCTGCAATTTCTTTGTTTTGTACCTTGTATTATAATAATAATATATATCAGACTTGAAACATACATTGCACGTTCTTAACCATGACTGGGTGTAACACACTTAGCTTATTACCAGTTTTTCTCTCAGATAGACGTATCCTCCCCGTCCCATTGTATGATCATAAACATACTGTGCTCGAACCTCTTTTGCACTCTTTGACACAGCCTTTCCAACAGAACAGTAGGATATATAATTATAATCTCATTAATTAACACTTAGCCTAATTAATGAAATCTGCAGTTTGAATTGAATAAAAACCTTGAATTCGTCAGATTTTGTATATGCTACAAATCTGTCCCAGTCTTCTTTTTTCACAATAGCGCGATACATCTTTGGAACTTTCTCAAGCACGGTGGGTTTTGCTAGGTTGGGACGAATGTGTTTCTCGAACATCTTTCTTCTAAAACTCCTTAGCAACCCACCAAGCCGTACCATTATAGGACCCCTTCGACAGTCATCAATTTTGAATAATTGCTGAAAAAATAACATATGACAACAGGATTTTTTAGTCACATATATGGAATTCAATAACTTAACAAACTTAATATGAGAAAATGTTTAATCTGTTTCATAACCTGAATCCCTGCCCACATCTTGTTCTTGTCCTCTTTTGGCACCTTCCTCCATTTTAGATACCTCAATCCAACCTCTGACCTTGCAATGTCTCCCATAAAACTCGAAAATTTTGGTCTATGCTCCCCGCCAATCCTTCCCAGCGCATCAAATGTTAGTGGCCATTTTTCCCCACCATTTTTCTCAAATTTGGCACGCCACTTTGCCAACCGCGTCAATCCCCTCTTGTTTGCTTGGGGAGCAGAGGTTGTAGCTTCCTCATTCTCAGTAACTTGGACATCATTGTCGAGTTGGGCATCATTGTCGACGTGGGCATCATTGTTACCATTTCATCTTCTTCACTCTGTAGTGAATAATGATCATCATTGTTATCCATTTCATCTTCTTCACTCGCTTGTGAAGAATCATCATTGTATTCGCCTTCACTGTTATAATTAAGATCCTTCAATGCTTCACCTACTTAATGATCCATTGTTAAATGAGCTAGATGAATCC
>JBCNJP010000023.1:15468167-15504339 GCA_039602395.1 Deinandra increscens subsp. villosa
TCTAAACTTTAGGGCGTACCGCCCCGATTCTGATCTCAGGAACTTTTCTTCAATTCTTTTAAGTCTTCTCTCGTTCCCGATTACTTCTCAGCTACTGTACCTATCAGCTTCCAGTTCCTCATAACAGCTCCATTTTTAGCTCATTAAGCTCATGGTACCTCAAAACATAAAATTAGTGAAAATGCTACGTAATCCAACCATTATTATAAATAAATATGACAAATTAAGCATAATAATGATGACACATTGGACTGACATCACAAATCATGTTTATTCCTACGATCGTTTTGTATGAAACGACCCGATTTTTAGGCCGTTTCACTAGAAACGATCGTTTCGGTATTTTTTTTGAATTGCACAATCCGTCATTGTGTAGATAACGATGTGATGTTTTATTCTTTTTAAATCGTATATATATTGATCGATCGATCGTATATATTTTCATATTATCGATCGATCGTCCACTGTTTTATACCACGATCATTTTCTCAATCTATAAGATTCGTAAGAGATGTCGTGGTTCGATGAATTATTTAACGGAGGCAGCGGAGGTGATAGCTACAACCCCGGCGGTTATGATGGAAGTGATAATTATAGAGGTAATTACGGAGGAATTTATGAAGGAGACGTCGGTAGTTATGTCGGTAATTATGCAGGAAATTATTCTGGTAATTACAACAACAACGACGACGGCGACAACAACAGTAACAACAATAACAATAACGACGACGACGACAACAACAACAACGACGACGACGACAACAACAAAAACAACGGCGACGACGAATACAACCGTGGGTATTATGAAACCGACCAGGTACCACCTATTCATGTTTTTCGTCATTTAATTTTTATGATTTATACATATTATCGGAATCCATGTCTATATTATCACCACTTCCAATTATGATACTTATTTAATAATTTTAGATCTTCGTATAAAAAAAGAGCTGTTTGACTGGGCCTTTGAACGAGCTTGCCCAAAGGGTTATGTTCTATCAACTAAACGTAGCTCAACGCACGCACTTACGGGAGAGTATACAAAAATCTCGATATGGTGTGATCGTAGTGGCAAATACGTACCAAAGGGTACTAAGCAGAGAAAGACGGGCAGTAAGAAATGTGACTGTCCGTTCTCTCTGAAAGGTACGTACATTAAAATTCTAGCCGGTTGGAAATTAGAGGTGGTCAACCATGAGCATAACCACGAGCCGTCGGAAAATTTGGAAGGCCATGCAAGGGCGATGAGGTTTAACGACGAGGAGGTTGGTAATGTGAGACAGATGAAAACCCAAAAGATCCGGCCTCGTCACATGTTTACGGAAATTAAGAAAAACAACCCCAAGAACGTGTCGAGTAAGAGGACGCTCTATAACATCCTAGCTAAGATTAAAGGCGAAGAAACGATCGGTGATACCCCTATGCAGGTATTCTTCTCCCTGCTTGCTAAAGGTGGTTACATCTACTATGACCGAATGTCCCCGGGGACGAATAGAGTTGATGGCTCCATAAGCACTCCTACAAGTTCTGGAGGGCGTTCCCGCATTTCCTTGGCATAGACGCCACGTACAACACGAACATGTACAAGTTTCCATACGTCCAAATGGTCGGCGTGACATCGACCGGAATTTCATTCTAGTCGCCGGCGCCTTCATAAGCGAAGAGCGTCAGTAAGACTTCACCTGGATGTTGGAACGCCTCAAAGGGACCATTGGAGACCACCGCCTCGAGCCTAACGTAATCATCACCGACAGAGACCTTGCCCTCGTCAAAACGTGCGGCAATGTTTTTCCCAATGCCACGCGTAACCTGTGCAGATGGCATATAGAGAATAACATCTTTAAAAACTGCAACACAGGGTTTGATAAGGATGGGTGGAAGTGGTTTTTGAAACTGTGGAGCAAACTCATAAACTCCAACACGGTGACAAACTACAACCTTCATTACGACTTACTATATCGAGAACTCGCCGAGCATCACAGAGGTAATGTTTCTCTAACCCCGTTTAGTACTAATATCGTTACATATGCATTAATAACACCATTACATTATTTATTCAGATGTTCTGTCGTACCTAAACCAGCAATGGCTTGAACCGCACCGGGAGAAGTTTGTGTCCGCCTGGACTGATAAGAAACGTAACTTCGGTAACTACACTACAAACCGGATAGAAAGCCAGCACGCAAGGTTGAAAAGGGATCTCGACGACGCGACCAACTGCACGCTGGACCGGTTTGTAACGTGTGTTAACGAAATCGTCGATGCTCAGAAAAATGATATCGCTCGGAGTTTCACAACCAGCAAGATCAAGCGGATGAACGAGCATAACATACCCGTATTGGCTGATCTCCTATGCGGTATGTCCCACACCGGCCTCAACATCCTTGTTAAGGAGGTCAATCGGATTGAAAAACTCATAAAGTACAATCGAGGTTGTTCTTGTAACGTGTGGACGTCATGCGGTCTTCCTTGTTCATACAAGTTGGGAAAGTACATACGGTCAGGTTAGGAACCACCATTACCTCAGTTTAGACTTTAACTATTTAAATTGTTGTGCTAAATCTCCCAACGTTAAACCATCCAGGTGACAGATATCCTATTGATGAGATAGACCCCTACTAGACGAAGCTTGATGACCATCCATTGATCGTCGGTGCCGGGGAAGCCTACGGCGTGGAGCAAGAGATGGATCTGGTCAGAAGACATTTACTGGTCCAACCGAAGCCGATTTAGAAAAATTTTATGGATCGGATGTGGTCGATGCTTAAACCTGAGAAAACCAACAAAGAGGCTCCTGCTACCAACTAGAAACCTCGAGGACGTCCCCTAAAGGGCAAAAAGGTGAATCAGGACACGCCTCCTCGGCACAGCTCCTATGTCCCTAGTGGTTTTGATTATACCGATAGTGACATTGTATCACAGCTCTTCGCCACCTAGGAATCTGTAGGTCATGGATATACAAACGTTGATCCTCCTAGGCACAGTTCTCACGTTACACCAACCAAGACCCCAAAAAAGACCCCAAAAAAGACCCCCAAAAAGACCCAGAATACCAGAAAAGGTAAGGATCCCGAGCAAGAATAGATGCCGGGAGACGAGGAGAGGAACAATGCGGAACGCTTCAGAGGTTGGATACCTGAGACGATGTACAGGTACGTTGCAAGCACAACAGACGTGATAGGTGACGGGAACTGTGGTTTCCGTGCTCTTGCTGTTGGATTAGGCCGGAGTCAACATGACTGGGGCACGATTCGCACTGACTTGTTATACGAGTTGGACACGCACAGATGCGAATATATTGTGTCACAGTACGATTATCAAGAACTAAGAGACAACCTCATATATGATGATATCGCTTTTGCTCTGCAGCCAAAGTGGCTGCAAATGCCAGCATGTGGGGGGCTTTTCGCTAACAGGTATACTTGTGTTCTTGTTTTTCTTGACTTATGTGCCGGTCAAAGTGCCACATTTTTTCCGACAAGGGTGTCCGCCGTAGACGTGGAGATTCACAGATTTATTTCAATTTGTTACGTCAACAACGATCATTATATCAACGTTAAATTGACAGGGGACTTTCCGTTACCTTTTTTGGCAAATATGTACAAACATATAAACACTCATGAAATTTAACGTCTTTAATTTGAACGCTTTTATTCCAACGGCTATATTTCCAACGGTTGTATTTCCAACGGCTATATTCCAACGGCTATATACCAACGGCTATAATATTATACAAATAAAACCACACATAAATTTTGTATGTCATGTTCCTCCATTAATGCATTTTGCAATGTCGTTATTTATATTAGTAATTGTAATTAAGTTTATAATACATCAAAAATAAAATAAAATAAAATAAAACAGGTCGTTTCATACAAAACGGTCCCTCCCTGGGCTGTTTTGATCTCGTTTTGGGCCAAACGGTCCCATCTGTGGACTATATGTTGTGTTTTAATCGGTCATTTGTAATCAAACGATCGTTTGACAAACTTGGATGATTTTTGGATTCCAGAGCAAATTCAAGTGTTCTTCATGTTCTTCGTGTTCTTCATCCGTTCTTCATCAAAAATCAGGTTGGTGACACTTTTTTTCTCTGTTTATGTTTGATTTTGTTGTTAGTATACAATTTTGATATAGATTACCTTAGATTTTAACTTAGAACACTAGAAATAGATATATAGTTTGCCCGAAAATCAGAGATTTATGTGTTAGGACGAAGAACACGAAGAACATATTCATAAATTCAAAAAAAAAAATTCAGTCGTTTTAGGCCGTTCCAAGTGGAACGATCGTTTTGGGGGGGGGTCCATAGAGGGACCGTTTCGTGTGAAACGACCTCCTTCATTTGCCCAAAACGGTCGTTCCTCTTGAAACGACCTCCTTTTTTTTTAGTTTTAGTTAAGTTGTTACTTAGTTAATTAATGTAAGTAATTTCGTTAAATGTTCTATTAACTACCGTAGATGGCTCGACGTAGACAGCGAGCTCGTCCGGATACGAAACCGGATGACGGCCCCTTGTTTCTAGATCCACATCCTTTTCTCACGTTCCCGAGGAATACGGATGACAGAAAAAAATTGTGGAAGTTCCTTGATCGGTCGATTCACAGGACACGGGTGATTGACTAGGATTTGATCAATACTGTCCGGGAGCGGCAGAGGGTGACCGGGTACATCAGCGAGGAGGGAGGGAGCAGGTTTCCGAGGTTGTTCGAGCTGGGAGCGCACCCATCTTATTGGGAGCTATGTCTGGAGTTCTTATTTACGTTTTCGTTCAACCCTCTTCGGTATGGGTCACAGGATCAGGTGGTACACGAGTCTATCTCGTTTCGCCTTTGTGGACAGGCGCACTGGATGACAGTGGGCCACTGGCGGTCCAGGTTTTACGGATTTACGATCAGGCGGATATCGACGAACGCGGCACACCCGAGACGCACGAACCGTGCTAGCGCGTTATTTGATCCTCTACACCGGTACCTCCATCGCTGCATAGCGACATCTATCCAGGGTCGGAGTCAGACACTCGAGCAGGTCAACAGGCTGGACCTTTTTTATCTGCGGCAGGTGATCGTAGGTCGTCGGTGCAACCTAGCATGGTGTCTAGCCAGCTACTTCTCTCTTCTCCACACTTTGGCGGTAAGAAATTTTAATCATTATCTGTACAGTTTTGTTTGTTAATACATAACTAACGTAGTTATTTTCAGATTGAGAGCCCCATCGTGTGCGGTGGCATGATCACGGCCATCGCCGTGAACATGGGGCTTCTTACCCCGACGGTGATAGCCACCCTGTCCGCGCCGGTACCTTGGGGACGGATTGATCTTCAGACCTGCCAGAACATGCAGATCATGATGACGGTGGATGGCATTGCTTTCTGGACAGTAGGTATGGAAATTTGGTAATTTCAATATATTGTTTTATATTATTTAACTCATTGTTTGTTTACTAACGTTTGTTTCAATTTGCAGATAAAGGCGTGACAGCCTTCCATGGACCTGAGGACGCCGTTGCGGCTCGGACAGCGTATCTTCAGCAGATACAGGCGGAGGATGAGGCTGCCGAGGCCGCAGCCGCTGGCGCTGCAAAGGGACAGGCTCCACCACCACTGTCACACCCCCAAAAATCCCACGCGCGATAACGCGCCGCAGGGAGCGTGACAAACCAGGATCGATGTCCATTAGTTACACCAAACGACCAATAATTAATAAAAGGTTGTATATTTTACTAAAATATAAATACAGAGTTTTACAAATGCGGAAGCGTAATATGTTGAAAGTATTTATTGTAAAAACACCGCCACCCAAGGTGACGTGGCTTGTTCAAAGATAATAAAAGGGTTTCGAAGTCTCATGCATGCGTACTCGTGATACTCGAACATCTGCAACCTGAGAATAACATGCTAAAAAGTGTCAACACAAAGGTTGGTGAGTTCACAGGTTTATCAGTTGAAAAACAGTTCAAGTTCAGTTTAAGATCGATTGTTCAACAACAATCAAGTTGAGTTTATGATTGACTATTCAACAATAGTCAAGTTGAGTTTAAGATTGACTATTCAACAATAGTCAAGTTGAGTTTAAGTTTGACTATTCAACAATAGTCAAGTTGTAAGAGCATAATCACTAATATATATCAAATAGCTAGCTAGGCTATATACATGAAACTTCGCACGTTGATGGTCACCGAAGCTAACAGTTGTTTACAGTTTATGCAGTTTGCCTTGTTGTGTTTAGGACGAATATAACACCCGTTCGATATCCAATCGAGTCAGCGCGACTGACCCGGGTGGGGTTTGTCAGACCCAGTAGTACTACAATATATCTCCCGCTATCGTCATTAATACTAACGGTACCATAAGAATGACTTTGTTGTATCAGTGTGCTTCAAGTACTTCAAGTGATATATAAAAGTCTAATTATCTCAGTTGTATAGTTCATGCATGTTAATCTCCCCCAACAGGATTTAAAACAGTAAAATGGGGCCGTGAAACTCACCTTAGGTTGCTCGGCAAGGTTTCCAGACAAATAGTTAATTCAAGTAGCAAGAACGAGTCTTGTGCAAGCAATCAATCACCTAACGAGCATACGAGTATAAGTGGGTGTTCTAAACTATTAAATCTAACGTAAACGATAAAAACGAGGAATCGTGAAGTTCGGAATAAGTCGAGGATGGCACGTGTGCCAAATCCGAGCGATTATCGAAATAACGCGAGAAAATCCAATATATATCTTTAATATATATTTTCTAAGTAAATACATATATATTATATATATATTTAAATAAATATTCAAGTGACGTTGATAATAAAGTTTTTAACAAGTTATATATATATATATATATATATATATATATATATATATTCATAAATATGTTAAATCCAATGATTTAAATATTAATTTTGAAAAGAAACAACAATATATGGTGAATCATAATCCAAAACCGTGTATTTTATGTTTCTAGTCCAAAACGACGTTCTTAAATAGTTTTCTAAAACATTCTATGGTTTACACCAAAGATCACTTCGTTTCAAGCCAACGTCATGTATATATATATTTATAACAATCCACACAATATATGTATAATTATATTCCTCTTTTGAGGTAAACCCAAAGTTTTATATCAATATATATATTTATAGGTTTTAAAACTATATTTATTATTTAAAATGACAAGTTAAATATGATTTACGGGGTGTAAATGTCTCAAATACAATTTTTACAGGTTTAAGATATGACAAGGAACAATGTTGATACAAAATCTAGTAACCAAATGCTTAAATCAATACAAAACAACAAAAATAAAAACAATGGAGGTCACTGGGTTCGAACCCGTGACCTCCCAGACCCACAGCCAAGATTTTAGCCATCCGGCCAGCGGCCCAGTTTGTTAACATCTCATTCGGAAACGGTTTTATACACAAACTGTGCCCAGAGAATCAATTACAGGAAAATAAGGGTTAAAAACGGTGAGGTCGGGACTCGAACCCGCGACCTCTCGGACACAAACAAGCGACCGGACCATCCTGCCAAATTGGCGTCTGGTTTTAATACAGGAACTAAAGTATATAACCAGTACCTGTCCGACCTCATCTTCTTCATTAAGAACTCCGGTGGCCGGAGTTTTATTCCGGTCACCGGAAAATCGCGAAAAACACAAATAAGCTCAGAAAATGAGCGACTAACACAGTGGAGAATTTACCTTGAGTCGAAGATGAGATACAACGAGTTTTAGACACCGAAATTGACACCGAAACTTTGATGAAAACACCGCCCGTTGCTTCGACTCTCTAATCTGATGACACCTGCGTGCTCAGTGTCAACCGGCGATCCCAACGATGATCAAACAGAGGTCTATTACGCAGAGATTGGCCGGAATTTCTTGAGTGGCGGCAGTGAGGCGTTTTTTTTTTTACGAGGGACAGAGGAGAACGAGAGGGGGATACGGGACTGGACGTGTGATTGAATGAGGGGGGAATGGTTATCATTTGGTGAACTTGAATTGCCCATTGATTGCGAACAGTTGTAACCGGCGACACAATGATCGGTCTCAAAACCGATCGTGACTTCAATTCACGATTAACTGGGTTTTATTTCCAAGAATTAGACTTTGGCAACTTTGGTCCCTCTATATTTGTCAAGGCGGGTGATGAATTTCAGGAATAGCAAAATAAGTCCCTCATTGTTTATAAAGGATAACGGCATCTAACGAAGGTTAACGGAAAGTGTTTTTAACGACAAATACCCGAGAAGCATCAAAATCTGTCAATCGTATAACGTTTATAGACATTATGAATCTCGTTAAATACACATAAAATCATAGATTTTAATTGAATAATTATTTATTTAAGTTGTAACATTTATACTTAAAGACACTTAAAGTTTGACTAAAAATCTATAAATATATGCTTTAGGTTTACATAAAATCATAAATAAAATTTATGGTTTGATAATTAAAACTCACATAGAGTAATAAAATACTTGTGAAATATATACAAATATATCACATAAAATCATAAAGCGGAATCATGGAATATCAAACGTTTAAGTTTCCGTGCATGCTCGTAGTGATTGATCACACAAAACCCTAATTGCTAAAGTCAACAAGTCAACACAGTTAAGCACATAAATGTTCACACAACATTTAATACGTTTTACGTTCAGTTAATGTCGGGAAAATGACCTGAAAAGTCGGATTGTCACAACCACCACCACCACCTGTTGCCACGGTCGACGCACGACCACCACGTGTCATCATCCCACCGATGGCACCCACTCCCGAGTTTATGCGAGAGTCTATTCGCCATTCACGTGACCACTCACATACTCCGACACATGCTCGAGTTTCAGGCGTGGATGGCGGAGACATTTGCGGAGCTGGCGGCGAGGAGCCGTGCGGTGTTACGACCACCACATGTACTAGAGTCGTTTGTGGACCCGGATGGTGTTGCCGACCAGGTCATGGATGATGAGGGCATGGATGATGATGGCGTCGATGAGACTGACGGCGAGGGGGATACTATTCACCATTTTTTGGTTTTATGTTTTGTGGTGATGATGTGTGGTATATGTTATATATGTGTGGTTTTGTTATGTTTTGTGGTGATGATGTGTGATATGTAGTAAAAAAAAATTAATATATGATTTTGGAAAATTCAAGTGAAATTATTACAATCCGCCTTCAAAATTAATATATGATTCATAAAAAAAATTTGGTGCGAATCAGAAATACTAAGAAAAAAATATTCATTCAGAAGGCCTCATAAAGGCTATATAAACCATCAAGAATTCTTGAAATAAAACAAAATTTGAAATTTCCCAAAAAAAAAATGAATAAGTCATAAATGATGTTATATTAGCATAAAAGATCTGCTACAATTATTCTGAAAATTACATCACCGACCGGAATACAAATACAGGAAATTACATCATAAACCTAAAGATAATTTTAATGATTCCAAGGGAAGTCCCAGTCGAGTTCGGGGGCGGGGTTAACCGGAGGACAAGGTGGGTTAACCTGAGGACGAGGTGGATTAACAGGAGGACGGTGTGGATTCACCGAAAGACGGCGTGGATTAACTGGAGGACGATTTGGGTTCACCGGAGGACGAGGTGGATTCACCGGAGGACGAGGTTGCGGGTAACCGCCAAATGGGTTAACACGTTGACGACGGCTATTGTCTGGAATGAGATCAACGTCAATGGGATTCATTTCATCACCCGAAACTGGTTCTTCCATAATACGTAGAAATTCATCTAATGAGATACTGTATGAATCATCATCTTCAGTTTCCTGATGACGGGAATAAGAAGCCCTGTTTCGACGATTGGCCATTGAGGATATGTAAACATTATGTGTACCAGTACTGATATATATATATATATATATATATATATATATATATATATATTGTATACTCCTTCCAACGGCTATATTTTCCCAACGGCCACATTTTGCCAACGGATAGATTTCTCCAACGGCTAGATTTCCCCAACGGCTACATTTTTTATTTTTGATAACTTTTTATGCATTATAAGTTCTAAAAAACGTTCTGTGAATTTTTTAGATTTTTTAAAAATACATCATTTTTTTTCCTAATCTAAAATATGCTATATTAGCTAGGTTTTTAAGTGTTTTGTAGTAAAAAAAATTTTAATTTTTTTTTAAATAATTTTAATAATGTTTGTGGTTTGTTAGTGGCCTATTGATAAAAATGACATCACCCTCCATGATTTTCTATGTACAACTTGGCCTGCTACAAACATTTCTCATAGTTCCATCATAACAGATTACAACATCTCCTAAAATCACCATTGAGTTTTTGAAAAGGATCCCTGGCTCCGTCACCCCTCTTGAAGACCTGATGATCACTTCTCTACTCGCAATTGAATAAACCATTTCTTGATAAGGATCTAACCATAGAATAAACAACTCCTGATTATCCCGAACTCTTCATACGGGTAATTTTTGGGAAAGGGGTAGTTTCCAAGAAAATGTGAAGACAAGTTTTCAGCCAATGTTCTTGAATATAGACGTCCCCTTTCATAGATTTGTAAGCCCAAGAAGGCAATTTGTTGAGCTATTCGTGTTAGGGCAGACTCACTCTTGGGGTCTATCAAATTACCCATGGATGAAAATCTCAGAATAAATTCATAAATGGGATTCTTACATGCCCTAAGATTTTTCTCGAGTTGCATGTCGATTACCTCATTGTAATTAGACCTCAAGTGATATAACAAAGGTGCAACTTCTAGTAGTTGGTCTTCTATGCTTCTTATAGCATCCTTTGAAATCACAAAATCCTTCAAACATTGGCTGCAGGGAGTTAAAAAGCTTCAGAACTTCTCTTGGCCTGGTTTCAAAAATGTGTGGCATTTGGCTAGTTTTCTCCAACGGCTAGATTTGTATTTTTTTTAATAAATATTTTTTAAAGAATTTTTAATAAATAATTTTGTTTTTTAATAAATAATTTTAAAAGAATTTTATATACACACAACGGCTATATACCCAACGGCTGTATTTTATAACGGCTATATACTCAACGGTTGTATTTTATAACTTTCTCCCCTATAAATAGGGGTCATTTGTTTGATCTTGAACCACCCTGTACATGTCTGAAGATCCAAATTTTCTTTCAGTTCTTCACCAGTTTCACAATCTTGCTATGTCGTCCACACCTCCTAGAGATGTCCTTGAACCATGGACTCCACCTCCGGCTTTGCTTCCGGCGCCTGGTTTTGTGCCACCGGTCGAACAGCCGCCACCACCACCGTTATGCAGCCTTGACCTCCTACCCCCCCCCGTTAATCGTCGTCCATATCCACCACCCACTGTTGTTCGACCCCCCCGTCCCCTCGTTGGAGTTGAAGAGGAGGATGAAGATGCCTGGAATGAAGCAAACAAGGAGGACATGGAGGTCCTTCGAGAGTACTGGGCGGAAGAACATAGTAGGTCCAAGGATGTGGATGTCGAATCTGGAATCCGCTGGGCATCAGACAGTGACTCCGACTCAGCTTCAGACTGGTCTTATTAGCTGTTATGAGATTTCAAGTATTTTGTAGTGTTGGAGTCATGATGTTTTTCCTATTCTCTTGCGTTTGTAACGAATCTGGGTTGTCTTCCTGTTATCAATAAATATGTTTTTTTTTAAACTTATGTGGATTTTTGGAACACTAAGAAATATAAATAAAAAACATAAAATACAAATTTAAAAACTTATATTCTAAAAATAAGTTAAAAATAAAATTATTTTTAAATAATAAAAACAACCAACTTAAGACTTCTTACCCCAAAAATAATGAAACTATGTAAACGGTCGTTTTATACAAAACGACCCGACAAACATTCCCTAATCATCACCTAATCATTGTCATTTAACGGTTTAGATTTTTATCTCGATCGTTCCAGTCCAAACGATCGTTCCAAGATCGTTTCAGATAAAACGATCGTTTTGTTTGGGTGTCTATAGCCGGACCCTTAAAAAAAAGTTGGTATATTTTTGTTATAATATAGTTTCTATAATATACAGCACTTTGTAATTAAATAAAATTCAAACGATGCATGGTATAGTAAAGTTCAGTAAATCGGATCGAAAGGTGTTTATTGCAGCCCGAATCTGGTCCAACATGTTTTGACCCGGGCTCTTACTCAACCCGCCCATTTGATCACCTCAACTGTTTGTAGTTGGCAGTTGATGTTGTGAGCTTCTTGATATTTTCAAAAAGAGCATTGTTTTTATGAACCGATTAAACCCACAACTTTTGAGTTCATTCCCAAAAGAAAAATAATCATCAAATATTCATATATTCATTAATCAAGCTACAAAATGAAGAAAAAAAAAATCAATTATTAAAGATACATCATACTCTAAGAGAGAAGATGATTAATGATCAGATTAGCAAAATACCCAAAGAGTGACAAATAATCATCAATACATACTCTTATGGTTGCATCAGCCTCCTAAAAGTCACCTGCACATGAAATATATTTTTTATATAATTGTTTATCTTAATTATAAACATGGATACTGATCTCTTCTAAGTACGACGATCATTTGGATGCATAAGTGATAAGAAATGCCAGATTGCTAGTGACATGATCTTTAAGTTGGATGGATTTCCTTGTCACCTAGAGTTATCCTTATCTAATACTAAGTTTATCTAATTTCTAAGCAAGGTAAACAACGTAGGTTAATTACATAAGCTGATAATCATTAACATCAAAAGAATATTAACACTTATCCCAAATAATAAAATCTTAACCTTGAATTTGTAATGTCATTTTGCATTTAACAATATTCATTCATAGACTAGGATCATGTCACAAGAAAATTCATACGGAAATTACAAACTAGAGCAAACAAGTCTTTTGTTCACACATTTTGGGAAATGATGGAAACACATAGTGTTTCCAATTGATTGAGCATCATCTCATACTCGTTTACACCTACAAGGTCGCGGATGTTAAGAAACTGGCTCGCATTCGCAATTGCACTTTCAATATTTCTGTAGGTCATCCTTAGCGATCTTTTTCTTAGAACGTTTTTCTATGGTCTTGATTTTTGATTCCACGTCATATATGTATTCCTCCAACGCATTGCGAGCACACATCCTCTTCTTGTACTCTTGGTCTTCAAGCCTATACCTTTCTGCTTCTTTCACCATTTTATCAATCTCGTCATTCGAAAGCCTTCCCTTATCGTTAGTAACTACCATTTTCCTTTTTAAGCCGGTAGTTACTTCCTCACCCGAGCAACTCAAAATACCATTAGCATCAATCTCAAAGACCACATTTACTGTTGATTTACCTCTTGGTGCAAGTGGGACTTCAACCTCAAATCTCCCCAACCAGTTGTTGTCTTTGGCCCTAATTCTTTCACCTTGATATACTGGGAAATTTATAGCACGTTGGTTGTCTTCTATAGTATGATAATTGTCTGATTTTCTGATTGGTATGGTGGAGTTTCTTGGAATCAACACAGACATAGTGTCATCAAATAGCTCCACACCAAGTGACAAAGGAGTGACATCCAAAAACACCAAATTCTTAACCTTTTGAGTTGTCTCACCACGCAACTTTGCAGCAAGAATTGACGCGCCATATGCAACTGCCTCATCGGCATGGATTCTCTTAGAAAGCTCCTTCCCATTAAAGAACTCTTGCAACAATTCTTGAACCTTTGGTATCCTAGTTGAGCCACCAACAAGAACAACTTCATCTATGTTATTTTTATCCATCTTTGCATCCCTCAAACAACTCTCCACTGTTCCTATGCACTTATTAAACAAGTCTGCATTAAGATTTTCAAACTTCGCACGAGTAATTCTTGTAGAAAAATCAATACCCATGTGCAAGCCATCAATTTCAATGGTAGTTTCAATAGTTGAAGAAAGGCCTCTTTTTGCTTTTTCACAGGCTACCCTCAACCTCCCTATTGCTTTTTTGTTCTCTTTGATGACACATTTATGCTTTCTGTTAAAATCATTAATGAAATATTCCACCATTTTGTTATCAAAGTCTTGACCGCCAAGATGAGTGTCTCCGCCTACAGCCTTCACTTGAATCTTCCCGTCCCCATCAATAGTAACAATTGACACGTCAAAAGTGCCACCACCCAAATCAAAAATAAGCACATTTGTTTCACAAGTTATATCATTTGTCATGTCTAGTCCATACGCGATTGCTGCAGCAGTAGGCTCATTAATTATTTGTAAAACATTAAGTCCGGCAACATATCCTGCATCCTTTGTTGCTTGGCGTTGTGAATCATTAAAATAAGCAGGCACTGTGATAACAGCATCTTCTACAAGTTTACCAAGGAATGCCTCAGCAACATCTTTCATTTTTGCAAGTATCATCGATGAGATTTCTTCTGCTGTAAATTGTTTCTGCTCACCCTTGTATGTAACTACAATCTTGGGAATGTCACTAGTTCCATTTATGACCTTGAAAGGCCATAACTTCATGTCATTTTGCACGGTTGCATCATCAAATCTCTTTCCAATCAATCGTTTAGCATCTAAATTTCAAGAAGATGGTGTTATATGTGGTAAGAGGTAAGAAATTTGCTATTGCAGTTAAATAAAATTTATCAAAGCATGGACAAGATATATATAGCACATACCAAAGATGGTGCTTGTGGGATTCATAGCGACCTGGTTTTTGGCACCTTCACCAATTAGACGTTCAACATCTGTGAAGGCAACACATGAGGGTGTAGTCCTGTTACCTAGATCGTTCGGTATGATCTCAACTTGGCCATGTTGCCAAAATCCCACACAAGAATATGTTGTTCCAAGATCAATACCAATTGCGGGTGCAACTCCTTTAGTCCCCCTTTTGCCCTCAAGTTCTCCTTTTCCATTCATTATCTCTCAAAGTATAATGAACTGAACCTAAGGCAAATACGCCAGTTAAAGAGTTGGAAATTCGTATTGTGAACATAATCTAGGCTATTAAAATTTTAATATGTTAGTATTATAAGAAGATTGACATTTAATTTACAACAAATTACATAAATGAATACATTAATTACTTCAAGAAACATGTAATTTAGTGTGACCCTAACTAAATAGAACAAGCACTCAAGTAAACTAAGGCCTTCACTAATTCTGTTTGAATGTTCTATCTACAATGGTTTAGAAATGTTCTATCTATATATGTGTGTGATGGCTGCCTGGGTGTCAATGTTGTGTTTGGGTGTGTGTTAAAGATGAATCTTCTAGTTTTGAACTTAAATATATTAACTGATTTTTTTGTTTGTTTGATGGTGATACATTGATTCACATGCATTGTTGTGCAGTTTAGTTGTCAAAGATTCATGATGATACATTGATTCATATGTAACTACTTGAAGTGGAGATGAAGTTAATTTGTTTTTTCTCAAATGTGTAGATTAGTAATTAACTTGCAGGTTTAAGATTGTTACAATATTCATAATAAGTTGTTTATATTATACCATATCTTTATACACAAAAGAAAATATAAAAAATATATATTTTCTCTTTTACATCAACAACTTTATATTTTAGCGCGCAAACCACAGGAACGAATGCCGTAATTTAGTCATATAATTAAATTAAAAGATTAGATACAAATTAAATTGCTCACAGAAGTAAATCTAGGAACCGTACTCGCATGTGCTGGCAACATACATTTTTTTTTTTGAACAGCATGCTGGCAACATACATAGTTGTTAGCTTTTTTAAAACAAAATAAAAATTAATTTGATTGCAAAAATTGTCACAAACATAGCTACGATATATAACTACTGCAATCACAAATATAGTCAACTTAAAAATAATAAACATCTAAATTAAAATTTGAATCGGTAGTAAATAACCACCGAATTTTTACGGTGGCTATTTTCATTCTTCACTTTTAAAATATGAGAGATGTTAATGTGAGAAGTGTTGTTTGGATAAGAAAGAATAGAATGAATCATAGCCATTAGATATTCAATTAAATGAACATCTATGGCCCAAAGGTTTTTTTTTATGTAGAATTAGAGAGAAAAATAAAATTAAACAAAAAATGAAAGGACATTTTTGACTTTTATCAAGTTCCCCCCATTTTTAAACTTTTATAACTCTTAGATACGACATTATTTTTTTTAAATACATCATAAAAACGAGCGCATACATTGTTGTTATATATAAAATAAAAACATCTACTCTTTCGATTGTATCAAAATGTTCAGATCATTGTGTTATTGTGTCAAAATGTTCAGATTATTGTGTCATTGTGTCAAAACGTTCAAATCATTGTAACAAATTGTGTCAAAAATGTTCAGATTATTGTGTCATATTGTATTAATACTTTCAAATCATTGTGTCATATTATTTTAAAAATCGAAAGAGTATTTTTTTTTTAATTTTATATATAGCAACACCATATATAATTTTGACACGATGAAACAATGACACAATCATTTGAACATTTTGACACAATGACACAATGATCTGAACATTTTGTGTCAAAAATCCAAAGAGTAATCTTTTTTAATTTTATATATAGCAACACTATACGTGTTTTAAAGATAAAAAAACGCTCGTTTTTATGGTGTAATTTTTTTAAAAAATAATGTTGTATCTAAAAGTTATGAGTGTTTAAAAAAATTGGGGAACTTAATTAAAAGTCAACAAAGATGGCTAAGACTAAATTACTCATCCTTCCTTTTATTAAATCAAGATCCAATGGCTGAGATTTCTTCTTATCTAATGTGTTGCAAAACACATAGGTTTTCCTTTACGTTTTTGGGTCATTTTGTGAGTCTTTTGAGTCGTTTTTTCATAGGTTTTTAGTTGTTTATGAGTATTAGTGTCTTAATGTGTGTTTCGTGCTAAATTTGCAGTTTAGTGCAGTTCGTGAGAGAAAACGAGCATTGGAGAAAAATCGAAGATCAAAAAGTAATTATGTGCTGAAGATTAAGCACTAGGCGTATCGCCTAGTGATCCTGAAGAAGCAAGCGATACACGAGCTTCAAGAAAGTCAAAGGCGGTGGATTAATTGTTGACCTGACTATTTTGTCGCCAAACGCCCTCAGGCGTATCACCTGCTGGTCAAGGATCCTCCAAGCGATACGCTTGGAGGTTAAAAATCCGGGAAACCCTAAATTCTCAATTATAAATACAATGCGGGGTTTCTAGTCGAGATATCTTGCTTGCTTCCGTATCTTAGAGTTCAAGGAGACGAATTCGAAGTTGGTGATCAGGAGGGAAGCATCTGGAGAGGCTGGATTGAAGCATTCGACAACAACTTGACTTTCTGGGTTCTTGTCTACTTTAATTTCATTCTTGTTTTTCTAGACCAGATTTGTTAATGACCCAAGTTACTGTTCTTAATTATATTCTGGACATGTTTACGTTTCTTGGCTAAGCCATTTGCATTACCTAGGCTATTTGATGAATAAATGATAATTTCGACTTGCTCGGTTTGTGAATTCTTATGTACGGATTGATAATCTAGTAAAAGTTTCTATCTTTCTGATTTGATGAGTATGAATACAGATTTTAGTCTTTGAATTGATTGCATATTCCTCTTGTTTCCCTTTGAATGCCTTTTAATTTAGGGTTGCATGCTAGATTACCTACTATATGTTTGTGATTTGTAGATGGTTTAGGAGACGTCCAACACCATAGGAATTGCTTTTAATCTATAGGTTGATTTTTGCGTTTTGCTAGACTTAGACAAGCCGGAAGGTGATAGGTCTATTGGGTGGTCGGTTGTGTTAGGGTTTTAGGTCAAATTGCCTCGGGAGAGGGATTCCCTAGAAACGTTAGCATCTCTGTTATTCCATGTCATTTTGGTAGATAGAAACCACTCCTCTCATCTATTAGGTGTTTGGGATAGGAACAAGCTGGAATGTGACTTATTCGATCGAGTACTAGAGTATCCGTTAGGGACAAGCCGGGAGGTGACCTAACCCAATCAGTGTGTGTATTCAGTTCTTAGGATTGCCTATTGCGTCACACCCGGATAGTGATTTGGGGTCCATTAGGGTTTTCTTAGAATTAGCATAAAGATCCCGATTCTGTCATAGTTTTCATTAACCGAGTGAAGTCGTGAGTATCAATTAGGATTCCCAGCCTAGGTAGTGTTATTTCTCATATCTGGTTCCATCTTTGAATTCTGAGTTTCAGTAGGTAATTTCCCTTTTTAGCAACTTTCTATTTTTAGTACTTTCCATTTTTAGTAAGTTTTAGTTATTAGTTAATTTTAGTTAATTAATCAATTTTCAATCAAAATCCAATTTTCACCAATTAATCAGTATTTCTACATTTCTTAGTTAGTTTTGTTTTTCATTAGTATCTCTAGGGTTCGACCTCGATTTACCAATAGCTATTCTACATTCGATAGGTTCGCTTGCGTGTTGAGTCTGTCTAGTTTTAGGTTAATTGAGTTTAATTTAGTGCGTCTAGGTCTAGGATAATTTAGTTTATTTTTTATAGATCGATTTTTGCACATCATTATCCTTCTTACCCTTCTTACCTAGTTTGAATATAACTAGTTTTAAGTAGTGACGCATTGTCGTAGGGCTAATTTAGGTACACGATTAAATTGCATTGCTATAATGCAATGTAAAGAAATTAAAAGGCTATATATCTAAAAATAATAAAAACAGACATACGAAACACAAAAAGTATACACCAAAACTAATGGTGTAAAACTAATGTAGCACTTAGTATGAGGTAATGAAAGAGGGAATGGAATGATCCATTGAAAGGTAATGAAAAAAACAAGTTTGGTTGACAAAGGGAATGAAATCACTCATTCTCATTTCCATTCCATTCCCTCTAATTCATTCCATCGACCCCCCTGATTTTTTTTCATTCCTTCGAGAAATGTAATGAATATTTTTTATTCAGTTTGTTTTTTTCTTAAAAAATGAAAGTAAAAGAGAAATAAAAAAATAAAGAAAAATTTATAAAACAATTAAATAATAAATAAAATAATGAAAGAATTTTTATTTTAATAATATAAATAATAAAATTGTTAAATAATTAAATAATTAATTATAAATAATTAACTAAAAATCATTAAATAATTAAATACTTAAATAATTTTAAAAAATTTAAAAATATAAAAATAATAAAAAATAAAAAAAATAAATAATTATAATACTATAAAATAACTAAAAACAAGAAATAAAAATAAATTTAACAGTATAAAAAGTAAATAAATATAATAAATTATTAAATTATTAAAATAAAAATATTAAAAGAGAATAAAAATAAAATAAATAACCGTTAAAAAAATAAAAATAATAATAATAAATAATTCATATACTATAAAATAATAAAATAAATAATCATAATCAAAATAAATAATAAAAATAATAAAATAAACTTTATACACTTTTTATATACACGTCACAAATGAAAATGTCAGTAAAATTATATTTTATTTTTTTGCTTTTACTACCTTTCAAACAACACGAGATAACGATTCATTTCATTATTATAGGATAACCAAACAAGACAATGAAATGAAATGATTCATTTCATTCCATCGTTTATTCCATTCACTTGTCTATTTCATTCCCTCTTCCATTTAATTACTCATACCAAACAGACCCTAAAATATAACCAAGGAAAAAACTTTACACGTCACCAAAGAACAACAATGTAAAACTAAATTAAGATAAGTAAAAGAGTTAATTATACACAAAAAAACCAACGTTATAAACTTAAACTAAAACTAAAACTAAAATAAAAAATATTTAAAAAAAAAGAATTACATGTCAAAAAAAACCAAGGAAAAAAATTTACACGTCACAAAAGAACAACAGTATAAAACTAAATTAAGATAAGTAAAAAAGTTAATTATACAAAAAAAACCAACGTTATAAACCTAAACTAAAACTAAGATAAAAAAATAAAAAATATTTAAAAAAAAAAGAATTACATGTCACATGACCACCTAGATGGTTATAACGTGTAACACAATATTATTGTAGCAAACCATTTTTTCTTTGCTAATTATAATAGTATAATCGATAAAATAGATATGTGATAGTTGCTGTTGGGATATATATATATATATATATATATATATATATATATATATATTACTATATATATATATATATATATATATTACTGTACAAGAAAATTAAGAAAAACAATAATAGTTTCTTCTCAATGTGAAATTTTATAATTTATCATATGCAAAAATTTTCACCTTTTTAGTAGAATTTACTGAAGTATGGGAATTAAAAATATATATTTATATATGGTATTCATAGCTTTTTCATTGGAATGTTTCAAAGCAAATATTATTGTTATTAGTTTTTTGAGTATTTTATCACTAAGTTATAGAACATGTCATAAATATTTATTTGAAAAAAAAATAATAATAAATATTTAACCAAAGAACAAAATAATATGATCATAAACAAAAATAATATGTATTAATATGACATCAGTAACAATAATATATAATTGTATATTTGGTTAATTTTGCTCAAATTTCAAATTGTTGACTATATTAAATTTTCTTAAATTTTTAAAGATAGACCATAATTTGATTGGTAAAAAGAATAATAAAATTATCAAATGTAATTAATGTAGTATAACCAACTAGGACTTGTGCTATTGGTATTAGTAATGATGAGAGACTAGTTGACTAAGAGGTTTTAGTTCGATTCTTAAGCCTAAATATTTTACCGACTAGAACTTGTGCTCTGTGTTCGCAACGTGTCGTGGGTAACACCCTTATACCAGATATTTACCCTCAGGTGACTTGGGTGAAATTCAATGCCGTTCAAAAAAAAATGTTGTATAGCATGATGCAATTGAAAATTAGAGTAGGTTGCATTTAAGGGTTTTAAATAAGTAAAATGAGAAGTTATATGTGAAAACCAATTTTTTAATATATTTTTTAATTATTTATATTCTTTATATACATTATAAATGTATAGTATATATATGTGTATGTATAAATATATGAATATTTATAATTTGAATTTCGAATCGATTTTGAATTAAAGTTTCATATTTGAATTCGATTCGTAATTCGATATCACACATCAAATCGAATTGAATTTGAATTTACAATTTTAAATCGAATCGAGTCGAATTTTGATCTTTTCAAATTCGATTCGAATTCTGAACACCTCTACTCACATCATATCATTTTCAGAAAATAACTTTTGAATTTACATATAAAAAAGCGAATAAAATATTATATTGCTCTAAATACAAATTGTATGTGTGTTACCTTATTATGGAATAGTCCTTTTGCTAATGCAATGATAACGAATTTATAGCAATTAACGTAAAGAAATAAATATAAAGAAAATACATGGATAGCTGAAAGCGTACCCTTTTATGAATGATGAGGAGATGTTAGCAAAAGTGACGGCATGAATTTATGCTTTCTTGTATCCCCGTCATTATATAGGAAAGAATGCCGTTCTAAAAAAATTACCAAGAAAAGAACATATATATTATTTAATTAATAATTAACAAGACGAACGCTTGCGGCTTGTCCATCGATAATATACTTTCAAGGACTTTGGAGTTTTCTTACACAACTTCAGGGAAATTGCCGAATGCATTTTGGATCATTGTTTATATCACCATAATTGTATCATGTATTTTCTATTATAAATCATAAAACTAAAGCTACGTCTAATGGACGTGAAAACTCTTGTATAGCATCTCATAGTGTTTGGGTATACTGTTTTCCAAACATTATGGGTGTTAAAACTCTTAACGACGTCGTTATTATAATAACGCAACGGTGCAGGGTGGAAACCATACAAGGCATAAAAAAAATTATTTATATATCATATGTAATTTACATTTATTTATTTATATATTTTTAAGTTCAAACTCATATTTAAAATAATTAAAAGAGCAATTATATAAAAATATTCAAAAGTTCAATAAATAATAATGGAGTGAGCCCTTTTAAAAATATATTAACCAACAAATAAATAAATAAAATATTTGAATATGATATTAATCAAATTTCCCATTATTTAAAAGAAATAAAATTATATTTTACTCTATTAGTTAAAAAGTTACAAACAAGTTATTAAACTCAAGTTTACGAAATTAGACGACAACAGAAATCTTGTAACACCATAGGCAAATCCCACATCGGTCGTGGACAGGAGAGATTCAGGGTTTATAAGGAAAGTCTAACCTCAAATATCACCAATGCTTTTTGGGCACTTAAGCTGTGGATGAGAGAGAACCTCACAGTTAAGTGTGCTCGAGTGACAGCAATCCAGGGATGGGTAACCTCCCTGGGAAGTTTTCACTCCGGTAACCAAAAACAAATCCGTGACCTTCTTGTGGTCAAAGCGGACAATATTGGTGGTATAAGGGGCCGAATAAATTATATTAGAGCTAGGGGCCGACCGTGTGCCAGCGAAGACGTTGAGCTCCCTAAGGGGGTGGATTGTGATATCCCAGATTGGTGGAGGGGGAACGAAACACTTCTTTAAAAAGGATGTGGTTTGCCTGGGTTGTTACAAATGGAGTGTTTCATTCCCCCTCCACTAATATGGGATATCACAATCCCCCCCCCCCCCCCCCCCAGCAGCAACCATTAGCTGAGAATTGCAGCTTGCGAATATCAACTCATATTACAAATCCTTTTAGATTAAAAGGGGGTTTAGATTAATTTAACAAAAGCAACAAAAAATTATAGAATCAAATTTAAGCAACACCTGTGATCGAAACTTATGGTGTTGTAGCGATGGCCAGTTTAACAGCGCATGTGACCGATTGAGTGGCTGTGACGGTTGATTGCAGCGGCGACAATCGCATATTCTTCTTGAATCATAGAATGACTACGATGATAAATTTACACCATTAGAAAGCATGTGATGAAACTATAAAAGTGAGTACCAACCTATCAGATTATTGTAATCAACTTTTTAGCAAGTTTAACTTTTCCTTTGGTCAAAGTCAATCGAAAGCCTTTGACTTCTAGTGCTTCCACTATTCTCATCAACTTGTGGCAAAAACAACCCTAACCTAAGAAGAATAACATAAATTTACAAGTAAAAATATAGCCAAAAAAACAATCAATATATATACAGTGGATGGAATTCAATTATGGAGTAGACAAATTTAATGATTTTGGAATTCACATGAATCATCAGACTGATAAAACATAAACAACAAGCCACAAGACAATAAAACCCTTATTCAAACCAGATGATTCAGAACCATTATACCATATTTAACTAATCGTGCGGTTAGGACATACTTACACACATCAATTTGGGTTCCATTCTATTCCTACACAATTATTGTAAATGAAATTTGAGTTCAGAGACAATTAGGTTTTAAAATCACGATGCAGTGTTAAGATCTGATAACCCTAAGATCAAAGAAATCAACAAAGAGAATCAAGTGTGTAGGAAACTGGTTATCGAATTAAGGAACTAACAATCGGATACTTAGCTTCGAACTTCCTTTCCCAGTCAGCGAGAATACCTAGCCCCTTGTCGGTGAGTCCATCAAGCGATGACTAGATACCGGAAACCCCAAATCATCAGTTGATTCTTGACTTCTAGACAAAATTGATGGGGGATGGAAAATGGAGCTGAGCTGAGATGGAGAATAGTAGGTCATAGAATGGAAATTAGGGCTTCTTCGATGGAGTGAAGGTGAAGAAGAACGTTGAGTGATGGAGCTGAGAGATGGTAATATTAGAAGCGGGTGGTGATGGTGGAGGATCTTCGAGTCAAGATGTGAAATGCAAGCTCGATGATGGGAATCGTAAGCGGAGAGTAGCAGAGGTGAGAATGGAGATTACGGCTTTTACGTGTAGAGATGGAGCTGAGAGATGGAAATATTAGAAGCGGGAATGAATTTTATTGAGCGGGAGATGAAAACATAAGGTGACATAGGGCATGACGCTTAATTTTAAAAATGTTGTTTGTGTTTTTTATCTTTTCTGTTATGACACACAAAAATACGCGTCATCAACTCTTCATATTTTAGAAATAATGACAGTTTCTTTATGACATGCACATTTGCGCGTCATAAAACCAGCGTGTGTCATAATTCGCATGTCATTAAAGACCATTTTTCTAGTAGTGGGTAATGGATCAATGGTTTTTTCAAGCCTAGGTGAACTCCGCATGTTTGTTGATTGAAAGAAAGAATGTAAGGAGAGGAGGGCATAAAGTAAGATGTAAGAGAAAAATGAAATCATCTATAGCAAACAAGAAGATAATAACGATCTGAAAATTAAAGTTAAAGAGATATTTGTATCATCGGGAATCCAAGATCAAGGAGGTATATATCAAGATTAAGGGGGAGAATGATAGATTTAATCTTGATAATTCATATTTATTAATTTAGAGTATATTTTGGTTAGAGATAATTATTGAATTTAGTAAATGTGACACCCGAGAATTTCAAGGTTAACTTCCGTTAGACAAACCCGTTAGTTACGTTATAAGTAGCTAATGCATAACTAGGCCGAATACGTCCACGACCTTTGGTTGATCACCGAACCCGTCCATGTGTGTTATGTGTTCATCATTGATTGTCTTAATGTGCAATGTGATTTAAATACATGACTTATTATTGTGAATAGCATGATTAATTGTAAATACTTGATTATGTGAAAATTGCCTAAATTTGGTAGTCAGCGAAACTACCGAGCGAAACTATAGATTCGCCCGGTAGCTGGCTAGACTGATCAATGTACCCGAGATTAGAGCCAGTTTCGCCAGCCAGCGAAACTGCCAGCGAAACTAGCCTCTGATATAAATAAACTTAATGAACCCTAGTAGCCTCATTTGCCTCATTTCACAACCAACACACACATACACTTCTCTGGAACCTGGTCAGCCGAGAATACCATCAAGAGACCAAGATCTCAGCCTCTAGACCATCATCTCATCTCATCTATCGATTGTAGAATCAACCGTGAGTCCCAAAAACTATGCTTTATGTGTTTTCTATATGTTTTCTTCTTAAAGCATGCTCAAACCTTCATGATAATGCTTGATCTTCTGTACATATGCTTTAGGATGCTAGATCTGTAATAAAGTTGATAACTTTACGTGTGAAATCCATCCATGATTAGAGATTTGTGCAAAATAGGTCATTTTAGGGTTTTGAACCTATTTTAGAGATTTGATGATCAAAATGCATGTTAAACTTGTTAAAGTTGCTTGATTTATGTTAGTAAATGCCTATGGATGCTAGATAATGAATTGCATGTATGATCAGAAGCTGTTAGGTTGATTTTTAGGCAAATCCGTATGTTTTTCGCGACCAGCGAAACTGTTGTTCTCTGGGCGAAACTAAGTAGCGAAATTGCATCTCCTTCCAGCGACACTGATCAGCGAAACTATAGTGTCGCCGGGAACCTGACCAGACCAGCTCGAGCGAAACTATCGAGCGAAATACCTGAACGAAAGTTCAAACCAGTTTCCCTGCGAAACTAGGCTAGCGAAACTGCGTCAGCAGTTTCGGGCGAAACTAGCCTAGCGAAACTGTGTTACCGGGCATTGCCTAGCGAAAGTGCTGCCCGTGCACCTAGCGAAACTGCCTAGCGAAACTATGCTAGCGAAACTAAGACCTGACCTAAAAACCAAACTTGTGAAATTTGATTAAGTGTTATGCCATGACTTACATGATTATACCATGATGAAACATGTTTGATATCTGATTTATATGAACCCCTGTTTATGATCAACCATTGGTGTCGTGTGTCGGTATGTCGAGTCATAGTTGCAACGTGCTATGTTATGGGCCATAGTGACGTTAAGTAAAGATTAGACACGAAACTAATACCTAAGACCTAAACGTGTTCTAGGTCCTCGTTGAACAACATACTTGGATACTTAGCAAGTGTAGCAGTGCAACCAAAGGTGAGTGTCACTAACCCGCTTACCGTGAGTCCGATGGGCCACACAGAATAACTTAACGAAAAACAATGCTGACAAACTCGAGAGTGCTAGGCACCTCACTGATAAACTTGAGAACACGGGATGCTCGGCACCCACTTGATGAACTGAAGTGTTTTATGGGAACACTTGTGAATTCTGATCAAACTGCTTTTGAAACAAAACTGAAAACATTTTAATATGGCTAGTGTAGGTTAAAGTCTAAACCATATGATATCACATGTTTTCTAAGGATGCCTTATAACTTAAAAGTCCTCAACTTAATTGTGCCATTAATTGTAAAGCGAGGGGATGTTGGGTAGATCTACTGGAGTTTGACAAACTCCGCCCCGTGGCACGGGGAGTGCACGGAGGTACAATATCAGCCTATTTGACCGTGGTCCCGAGAGGACACGGGGGAGGCAGAAAACGCGATGACTTGGTCCGCACCGTACGGGATGGCTCGGCCCCCACAAAATAAGTCAGCTTTGGTACAAACTTCCTTAGAGCATGGAACAACGGATTAGCTACCCGCGATATCGGTTGAGTCCTTTAACTTTACGGAACTAGTACATACCCGATGACGCGGTCACGGACAAAACATTTATAAACTGAGAATTAATTACAAGCATTGCTTTTCACAAATGAATATTTTGTAAGTACATTTTGATACGAACTATGATTATGAGACCGGGCCAATGCATGACAAGCCCACTGTGAACTCACCAACCGTTAGGTTGACACTTGCGTGGTTTAAACTTTTGCAGATCGCTAAGGAGTATCCGGAGCGGGTTGGCATGGCACTTGAAGATCCTTGTTTTGATTTAAACTAAATTGGGAACTTAAAACAATGTTTATGTAAAGCACGTGGTTAGTGCTAAGACAATATTTTATTCCGCTGCGTTGTGTTTGAAACCTTGATTTATAATTTGTGTTTGAACTAACCCTGATTCGTTTAGTATTTGTAACTGTGGTTGTGGATCCTGGTCTAGTCGCGCCCCTTAACGGTATAAACTCCGTTAGTGGTATTTTGGGGGTGTGACAGATTGGTATCAGAGCCATAGGTTGCAGAGAACTGGAATCATTTTTGAAAACGATTTGGAAACTGCAACTTGAAAACCTTGGTTACAAAACAAACAAACAAATTCCCAAAGACAAAATTTTTACGTGCCAACCTGGGATACTCGCTCTGCTGTGTAAGTAAAAGCTTAGTACGTACAGATATATGTATGTATATATATATATATAAGTATATATATAGACCGTGTCTAAGTAGTCTAACGGAAAGACCTTAGGAAATTTTCACACGAATACGAAACGCGAACTCGAATACGCACACTACACTGGGGAAAGCGACAACGAAACGATGCTACACGCTACGTCCTGATTTCTACTACGACGACTACGCCGACGGTGACTTTATGGGAAGCCGACCTTCGACGATAGCCTTTACGACGTTCTTCGACGACGCCTCAATTTGCACGAAAATTTTTCTGGACTAATAGAGGGATAACGGGAACTGGCTAATATACATATTATGGGATATGTATAAAATATAACTGTGACTGAACACTGGCTACTTTAACTGTTCAGCAAGATGTCTGGAAGAGGAAACGGAAGAGGCGGTATTAACATGACGCCTGCACAGCTACAAGCGATGATTGCCGAACACGTGCAAGCCGCGGTGGCAGCCGTCCAAGCTGCATATGCCGCACAGGGTAACTATTATGCCGGTTAAGGCACAAAGCAATTATATCATGACCTGTTTAATTTTAAAGTCCGAACTATTTATGCATCAGGAAACCAACACCACTGCACGTACAAGTCTTTCATGGACTGTAAGCCGATGACATTTTCCGGCGAAGAAGGAGCTGTAGGACTCCTCCGATGGATTGAAAAGTCCGAGAAGGTCTTCTCCATGTGTAATTGCCCAGCGGACAGCAAGGTTAAGTTTGCTACTGGTACTTTCGAAGGAGCTGCACTCTCCTGGTGGAACGCTGAAATTCAAATGGTTGGGCTAGAAGCGGCTGATAACATGCAGTGGGCAGCATTTAAGGAGCTGATTATGGAAGAATTCTGTCCACGTGACCAAGTGAAGAAGCTTGAAGGCGAATTCCTGAATTTGAAGATGTCTGGGTCTGAGGTAGAACAGTACACTGCACGATATCACGAGTATGAGGTCTTGTGCCCCTCAATGGTTGACGCTGAATTCAAACGCATCGAGCGTTACCTGGAAGGCCTCGCGCCTCAAATCAAGGGATTGGTGACTGCCAGCAACCCTGCAAACGTGCAGCAAGCCATTCGTTTGGCTCACAAGCTTACTGATCAAGAGGTCGAGAAAGGTACGCTACCTGCGAAAGCCACTGAAAAGACTGCCTTAAGTGGCAAGAGAAAAGCTGATGATGAAGCTCCTGAGAACTCGATGAATGTTCAGAGTGTGGGTAATAGCACTGGGAGGTCTTTCAACTCCCAAGGTCAAAGCAAGAGGTCTGGGAACAACAGTAGCAACTACCGCCAGGGTGGCAATGGTCAAGGCAACTACAGGGGTAACCTGCCCTTGTGTAACAGATGTGGGAAGCATCATGCTGGTGTTTGTAGGAAGAATCAGAACTGTGAAAGGTGTGGCAAGGGAGGCCACGAAGCAAAGGACTGTTGGGCGACTTTGCCCGAGCAACAAAATCGCCCCAGAAGAAACAACAACTATGGGAACAATCGGGGTAATGGGAACAACAACGGTCAGAACCAGAACAACAACAATGGGGGAGCCCGTGGCTGCTTTGAGTGTGGTGCTCAAGGTCACATCAAGAGAGACTGCCCTCAGCTAAGAAGACAAGGGAACGGTAATCAGGGGAATAATGGTGGACACCCGGGTAACGGGAATGGTAATGGGAATGGCAATGGTAATGGTGGAAACGGGAATGGTGGAAATGGTAGAGGTCGAGCTTTCGTCATGGGTCAGGGTGAAGCTCGCAATGATGCCAACGTGATCAACGGTAAATTTATTTTGAACGGTTTCTTTGCTACTGTTTTATTTGATTCTGGTGCTGAGAAAAGCTTTATTTCCACTAAATTTGCTAGAATAATTAATGCTAAACCGATTGCCCTAGACGCTAAATATGTGGTAGAACTAGCAAATGGTAAACTTCATGATACTACCCAGATAATTAAGGATTGTAAGCTAGAACTAGCGGGCCATACCCTAGGAATTGACCTTATGCCTTTCCCAATTGGTAGTTTCGACGTTATAGTAGGAATGGATTGGTTATCCGAGAATCGGGCTGAAATTTTATGTAAGGAAAAAGTGGTTCGTATTCCGCTCGAAGACGGCAAGATATTAACGGTTCAAGGTGAAAAAGGTGGAACAGTCACCGGCATTATTTCGTTCCTTAAAGCTCAGAAATGCCTCCGTAAGGGTCACTTCGCGATTCTGGCGAACGTCACTGACACGACACATCCCGAGCGCAAAATTAATGATTACCCGATAGTTCGCGACTTCCAAGACGTATTTCCTGAAGATCTGCCTGGCTTGCCTCCATTTCGACAAGTTGAGTTTGGGATTGATTTAGCTCCAGGTGCCGCTCCGATCGCACGCGCACCTTACCGATTGGCTGTAAGTGAACTCAACGAACTCTCCTCACAACTACAAGAGCTACTTGACAAGGGGTTTATTCGTCCAAGTTCGTCTCCATGGGGAGCTCCGGTACTGTTTGTTAAGAAGAAGGATGGAACGTTCCGCATGTGCATTGACTACCGAGAACTTAACAAAGTTACGATCAAGAATCGGTATCCACTTCCTAGAATCGACGATCTCTTCGATCAACTACAGGGTTCCAGCTACTTCTCAAAGATCGATCTACGGTCTGGTTATCACCAACTTCGTGTTCGTGAAGAGGATGTTCCTAAGACTGCTTTTAGAACTCGGTATGGACACTACGAGTTCCTGGTTATGCCATTTGGGCTAACAAATGCACCTGCTGTGTTTATGGATTTGATGAATCGAGTGTGCAAGCCGTACCTCGATAAGTTTGTGATAGTCTTCATCGACGATATTTTGATCTACTCCAAGTCAAAGGAAGAACACGAGGAGCATCTGCGTCTTATATTGGAATTGCTCCGCAAGGAACAGCTTTATGCTAAGTTTTCGAAGTGTGACTTTTGGATCCGCGAAGTCCAGTTTCTTGGGCACATTGTAAATGAAGAAGGAATCCATGTAGATCCAGCCAAAGTGGAAGCAATTAAGAACTGGTCTACCCCAAGAGCGCCAACAGAAATCCGACAATTTTTAGGACTTGCCGGATATTATCGGAGGTTTATTAAGGGTTTCTCTCAATTGGCTCAACCCCTAACGGCCTTAACGCACAAAGGAGTGCAATACAGATGGGGTGAAAAGGAAGAGCGCGCGTTTCAGACGCTTAAAGATATGTTATGTTCGGCTCCAATTCTTGCGTTACCCGATGGAATAGACGACTTTGTGGTTTACTGCGATGCATCGATTCAAGGACTCGGTTGCGTGTTGATGCAACGAGATAAAGTAATTGCCTATGGGTCCAGGCAACTAAAGGATACTGAAAAGAATTATACAACGCATGATTTGGAAATGGGAGCCGTTGTTCATGCACTCAAGATTTGGAGACATTACCTATATGGAACAAAGTGCACGATATTCACCGATCATAAAAGTCTACAGCACATCTTTGATCAGAAAGACCTCAACATGCGACAACGACGGTGGGTCGAGTTACTAAATGATTATGATTTAGCCATTAAGTATCATCCTGGAAAAGCCAACGTTGTGGCTGATGCCCTAAGCAGAAAAGAGTACGAAAAGCCTCGTCGGGTACGAGCGCTTCAACTTACAATACATTCAGGATTACCGGATCGAATCCGTGACTGCCAACGAGAAGCTTTGAAAGCAGAGAACTTCGCAGCTGAAGCACTGCGTGGTGTAGATGGCCATTCTGAAGTTAAGTCCGATGGACTCACGTATTATAATGACAGAATCTGGGTTCCTTTGTTTGGAAGTCTCCGTGAGCTCGTGATGGACGAGGCTCACAAGTCAAGATACTCGGTGCACCCTGGATCGGATAAAATGTATCAGGACTTGAAGAATCTTTATTGGTGGCCGAATATGAAAGCCGACATTGCTCGATATGTGGCTAAGTGTTTAACATGTTCAAGGGTCAAGATTGAATACCAAAAGCCTTCAGGTTTACTGCAACAACCAAAGATCCCAGAATGGAAATGGGAGGATATCTCAATGGATTTTGTAACAGGACTACCTCATCGATCAAATCAACCGGATGCGATTTGGGTTATCATCGATCGATTAACCAAATCTGCACATTTCATTCCGATGAAGGAAAGTGATAATATGGATAAATTGACAAAGCTGTACATCGACAAAATTGTGAAGCTTCACGGTGTGCCTAAGACTATCATTTCTGATCGAGATCCTCGATTCACTTCCCGGCTATGGCAATCAATGCAGGAAGCATTGGGAACCCGACTAGATATGAGCACAGCTTACCACCCGCAGACTGATGGTCAGACGGAACGAACGATTCAAACCTTAGAAGATATGCTCCGAGCTTGTGTTCTGGATTTTGGGAAAGACTGGGAGACTCACCTTCCACTGGTGGAGTTCTCTTACAACAATAGCTATCATTCAAGTATAGGTGCTGCACCTTTTGAAGCACTCTATGGCAGAAAATGTAGATCGCCCGTGTGTTGGGCCGAAACAGGTGAGAAAGGACTCACTGGACCGGAAGTTATCCATGATATGACCGAACGGATTATTCAAATCAGACAACGGCTAACTGCAGCGCGTGATCGACAAAAGAGTTATGCCGACAAACGTCGTAAACCTTTGAAGTTCGAGGTAGGCGACAAAGTGTTATTGAAGGTATCTCCTTGGAAGGGAGTGATACGCTTCGGAAAGCGTGGAAAGTTAAATCCTCGCTACATCGGTCCGTTTGAAATTATTGGGGAAGTAGGCCCGGTGGCCTATAGATTGCAACTCCCTGCTGAACTCGATGGAGTTCACAACGTGTTTCACGTTTCCAACCTAAAGAAATGTCTGGCTGAAGACATCGAAATAATTCCTCTGGAGGAATTGGAAATCGACGAACATCTGAGATTTATTGAGCAACCAGTAGAAATCATGGGACGCGAGGAGAAAGCCCTCAAACGTAGCAAGATTCCGATCGTCAAGGTGCGATGGAACTCAAGACGTGGACCTGAATATACTTGGGAACGTGAGGATCAGATGAAGAAAAAGTATCCTCACCTGTTCGAGCAAACGTCCACGGAAACTCATGGTATGATTTAATTTTGGGGACCAAAATTCCTTAACGGGAGGAGGATGTGACAACCCTAAAACTTTTTGCTTTCTTTCCCCAGCGACGATAGCAACGACGACAGCTGATGCTGCGAACGCTACGACACAAGAAGAATAATTTTCGGGACGAAAATTCCAATTTCAGGGGAATGATGTGACACCCGAGAATTTCAAGGTTAACTTCCGTTAGACAAACCCGTTAGTTACGTTATAAGTAGCTAATGCATAACTAGGCCGAATACGTCCACGACCTTTGGTTGATCACCGAACCCGTCCATGTGTGTTATGTGTTCATCATTGATTGTCTTAATGTGCAATGTGATTTAAATACATGACTTATTATTGTGAATAGCATGATTAATTGTAAATACTTGATTATGTGAAAATTGCCTAAATTTGGTAGTCAGCGAAACTACCGAGCGAAACTATAGATTCGCCCGGTAGCTGGCTAGACTGATCAATGTACCCGAGATTAGAGCCAGTTTCGCCAGCCAGCGAAACTGCCAGCGAAACTAGCCTCTGATATAAATAAACTTAATGAACCCTAGTAGCCTCATTTGCCTCATTTCACAACCAACACACACATACACTTCTCTGGAACCTGGTCAGCCGAGAATACCATCAAGAGACCAAGATCTCAGCCTCTAGACCATCATCTCATCTCATCTATCGATTGTAGAATCAACCGTGAGTCCCAAAAACTATGCTTTATGTGTTTTCTATATGTTTTCTTCTTAAAGCATGCTCAAACCTTCATGATAATGCTTGATCTTCTGTACATATGCTTTAGGATGCTAGATCTGTAATAAAGTTGATAACTTTACGTGTGAAATCCATCCATGATTAGAGATTTGTGCAAAATAGGTCATTTTAGGGTTTTGAACCTATTTTAGAGATTTGATGATCAAAATGCATGTTAAACTTGTTAAAGTTGCTTGATTTATGTTAGTAAATGCCTATGGATGCTAGATAATGAATTGCATGTATGATCAGAAGCTGTTAGGTTGATTTTTAGGCAAATCCGTATGTTTTTCGCGACCAGCGAAACTGTTGTTCTCTGGGCGAAACTAAGTAGCGAAATTGCATCTCCTTCCAGCGACACTGATCAGCGAAACTATAGTGTCGCCGGGAACCTGACCAGACCAGCTCGAGCGAAACTATCGAGCGAAATACCTGAACGAAAGTTCAAACCAGTTTCCCTGCGAAACTAGGCTAGCGAAACTGCGTCAGCAGTTTCGGGCGAAACTAGCCTAGCGAAACTGTGTTACCGGGCATTGCCTAGCGAAAGTGCTGCCCGTGCACCTAGCGAAACTGCCTAGCGAAACTATGCTAGCGAAACTAAGACCTGACCTAAAAACCAAACTTGTGAAATTTGCTTAAGTGTTATGCCATGACTTACATGATTATGCCATGATGAAACATGTTTGATATCTGATTTATATGAACCCTTGTTTATGATCAACCATTGGTGTCGTGTGTCGGTATGTCGAGTCATAGTTGCAACGTGCTATGTTATGGGCCATAGTGACGTTAAGTAAAGATTAGACACGAAACTAATACTTAAGACCTAAACGTGTTCTAGGTCTTCGTTAAACAACAAAATTTGGATTTACTTAGCAAGTGTAGCAGTGCAACCAAAGGTGAGTGTCACTAACCCGCTTACCGTGAGTCCGATGGGCCACACAGAATAACTTAACGAAAAACAATGCTGACAAACTCGAGAGTGCTAGGCACCTCACTGATAAACTTGAGAACACGGGATGCTCGGCACCCACTTGATGAACTGAAGTGTTTTATGGGAACACTTGTGAATTCTGATCAAACTGCTTTTGAAACAAAACTGAAAACATTTTAATATGGCTAGTGTAGGTTAAAGTCTAAACCATATGATATCACATGTTTTCTAAGGATGCCTTATAACTTAAAAGTCCTCAACTTAATTGTGCCATTAATTGTAAAGCGAGGGGATGTTGGGTAGATCTACTGGAGTTTGACAAACTCCGCCCCGTGGCACGGGGAGTGCACGGAGGTACAATATCAGCCTATTTGACCGTGGTCCCGAGAGGACACGGGGGAGGCAGAAAACGCGATGACTTGGTCCGCACCGTACGGGATGGCTCGGCCCCCACAAAATAAGTCAGCTTTGGTACAAACTTCCTTAGAGCATGGAACAACGGATTAGCTACCCGCGATATCGGTTGAGTCCTTTAACTTTACGGAACTAGTACATACCCGATGACGCGGTCACGGACAAAACATTTATAAACTGAGAATTAATTACAAGCATTGCTTTTCACAAATGAATATTTTGTAAGTACATTTTGATACGAACTATGATTATGAGACCGGGCCAATGCATGACAAGCCCACTGTGAACTCACCAACCGTTAGGTTGACACTTGCGTGGTTTAAACTTTTGCAGATCGCTAAGGAGTATCCGGAGCGGGTTGGCATGGCACTTGAAGATCCTTGTTTTGATTTAAACTAAATTGGGAATTTAAAACAATGTTTATGTAAAGCACGTGGTTAGTGCTAAGACAATATTTTATTCCGCTGCGTTGTGTTTGAAACCTTGATTTATAATTTGTGTTTGAACTAACCCTGATTCGTTTAGTATTTGTAACTGTGGTTGTGGATCCTGGTCTAGTCGCGCCCCTTAACGGTATAAACTCCGTTAGTGGTATTTTGGGGGTGTGACAGTAAAATATTTGGTTTCCTCAATAGACTTAAAGTAGGAGTCTTGATGATCAAGTTAGAGTTTTAGTATAAATAGAGGTGTAGGGTTATTGTTTTAGTGATGGTGTTTCATATTAATAAAACTATCAACTTTTGTCAATTGTTATTTGTGTTTATTGATCCAGTTTCTCCAACAGAAACATGGAAACGTGAATACTAGAAAAAGTTGGAACATGCAGGAACTATGAATGCAAGACTAATTCGACACCGTATTTAAACGTGGTTAAGGACTTACGGTCGTTGACCCGTATCAGTGATTGGGAAGATAGATGGGTTTTTTCTCACCATGTCCTTTATCTTGTAGTATAACCCTTTTTATATAAAAAGACCGGGTCCTATTTCTTTCTTCAAAGCGTGAAAATGTCATCTAACCCAATTTAATTTGGCATTTGTGACGTATTATGTCATTTATCTGTAAGCAAAATGAAATTTGAGCGCTCAAAGTTGAAGAAACATTTGGTGGTTACATTATAACATGCATGTGACAACTAGCACAAAGTTTATACATAAAGTTCAGCACAACACTCGAGCTTTTCGTCTACTACAAACAAATCTTAATCACACAATTTGAGAAATGATAGAAACACATAGTGCTTCTAGTTGCTTTAGTGTCTTCTCATACTCATTTACATTCGCAAGGTGAGCGATATCAAGACATTTAGTTGCATCCTCCATCGCTTTCTCAATCTTCTTCATATCTCTCTTTCTGATCTTTTTCTTAGAAGTTTTGCTTATGCTCTTTATTTTATTTTGCGCGTCATAAATGTATTCCTCCAATGCATTGCGAGCAGCCATCTTCTTCTTGTACTCTTCGTCATCACGTCTATATTTTTCAGCATCTTTCAGCATCTTATCAATCTCATTGTTCGAAAGCCTTCCCTTGTCATTAGTAACTGTCATTTTCTTTTTCAAACCCGTTGTTACTTCCTCTCCGGAGCAACTCAAAATACCATTTGCATCAATTTGAAAGATTACATTTACTTTTGATTGACCCTTTGGTGCTAGTGGAACAGCAACACTAAATGTCCCCAACCAATTATTGTCTTTAGCCCTTGCTCTCTCACCCTGGTAGACTATAAAATTTGCAGCAGATTGGTTGTCCTCATTAGTTACATAAATACCCTCCTTCTTGGTTGGCATTGTGGTGTTTCTTGGAACCAAAACATGCATAGTGCCATCAAACAGCGCCACGCCAAGTGACAGAGGAGTTACATCCAAAAACACCATGTTCTTAACTTTTT